>CM029023.1:149109651-149709651 GCA_016801055.1 Panax notoginseng
TGAGAACCCTACTTCCAGTAACTTTTTGATTTCTTCCTTTATTTGGGTTTCGACTCGGGTGCATAGTTGCGAGGTGCTTGCTTCACTGGCTTCATTCCCGGACTTATGTTTAGATTGTGCTCCACAAGATTTTGTCAATTCCGGGCATTCGTCGTAATTCCAAGCAAAGACGTCCTTATACTCTCGCAATAGTTGTATGAGCTCCTCTTTCTGGTTAGCCTCAAGCTCCTTGTTGACATAAGTTGGTCTCGGCGTTCCTCCATCTGTTGCCAAATCAACTTCTTCTAATTCATTTTGTTGAGGTTTTGGCCTATCTTCAAAGCATTCTGGAGCTGGTTCTACCTTCTGTTGTACAACTTCTTCTCCTTCGTTATTGCTGGAGTGGGGGACACCTCCTGAGCTGTTGGGTTTGAACGCTTCTTTGGGCTCTTCCCCCTTGCACCGTCAAAATCGAAACACTACCTTTCGTCGGGTTTTACAACCCTCTCCCATTTTGTCTTTTGGCCATCCTCGGACTGTGGCTATCCGCTTGGCATTTATTATATTTCTGGCATCTTCAGGATTTGCTGGCCTTTTTTCTCTTCTCTTCCTTCCTTCTCCAAGTCCACTACGACTGCTTCATATCTTTGGAACATTCTCCATGTTCCGAGGTCTTCTTCTTTACTTTTTCTGCAGTACAAACTTATCTTCCTGCACTTCCTTCCAGCTTGCTAGTCTTAAGGAATCAGGCCTCGCGATCTGGTTCTCTCCCTCTTCAGCGACATCATCGAAGAAGTTGCTTCGGTGATGTGTGCCTCCTCTGGTCCAAAGGGATTCCGAGTTGCTGGTACCTTCACTTCTTTCCCTTTCCAGATAGCTTTCAGGCACTGATGAAAGACTGAGGGTACCACCCCATAGTCATTTTGCCAAGCCCTTCCCAGCAAGATTGGTTTATGCTGCATCTACCTCTGCAACAAGGAACATTACAGGCCCCTCGGATTTTTCCAACTTGCATGTCTACCTTGATATGTCCCAGGGTTCTCGTGCTTTGGTTAGCGAATCCTGTAATGTTTGTTTGTTCCTTCACTATCTTCTTCTCTGACAGGCCTAACCGTTTGAACATGGTGTAGGGCATAATATTTACAGATGCTCCATTGTCAATGAATGCCCTCCGCACTTCGATGCCATTGATTATCGCTGTCACATACAGTGGTCTGTTGTGCGGGTATCTTATCTCTCTATCAGCTTTAGAGAAAGATATCTTATTTGCTTCCTCCTCCATTGTTTTCACAATCCTTTGCATATGGCCATGCAAGTCTCCTGTGTCTCGGCGGCCTTAATTATTGCCCTGGTTGCCTCAATCCTTGCTTCCTTGGCCAACCCTATCTGATCGAAAAAATTTCTGAATTTGGCCCCATTCATCAATGCTGTCACTTGCAGGCCTGGGTCACACTCTCCTTTTCTTCCACCATCATCTCCACTTCTGGGATTATGTTATGGATAACAGTGTTGCATGTTTCTTTTCCCTTGTGATTTGGCAGTGGCTTGTCATGAACACTGCTTTCCTTTCCCAGTTCAATCTCCCCATTTGCCAACTTCTCGTGGAATATCCTACGCGGCTATAACAATCCATAGTTGAGTGTCCCGCGTATGGTGAAAACACAGAAGTCTGGTCTTCTCTTCATCTCCTCCGTCACTGCAAATCTAGGCCTTGGGGGTTTCACCACCCCATGTTCAATCCATTGCTCGTATAGGCCTCTGAATGCTTTCTCACTGCATGTGATAGCCTCCGGGACCGACTTTCTTGCATATTTATCTCCAGGCCTTCCTTTGCTTCGCTCAAAATTTTTCTCATGCTTCTCCCTCTTGCCCCCTTGTGGTTTTGACTGAGAGTCAGCCAAAGCCACAGTTGCTGTTCTCTTGCCCCTCCATGTAACCGTCGCATGGCTAGTGGGCAGTGTCATGATTCCTCCCAAGTCTTGTGCGAAAGCTGAGAGGGTCGCGAAGGAATCACAAGCCTTGGTAATGAGGAGGGGTGAAGGAATCTAAGGCACCATTGTTGCAAATGTGACCAGGTTCTTTTCTTCAATCGGCTGCACACTTCTGTGCTGGGCCCTGAACCTGTCAACGTAATCTGATAGCTCCTCATTTGGCTTCTGCTTGAACCGCAATGAGTTCTACAATGGTTACCTGTTTCTGCACATAGAAAAATTTCTTAAAAAATTGTAATTTGAGGTCATCCCAATCATGGACTGACCCCCCTTCTCTAAATTGTAGTACCAACTAAAGGCACTATCTGTCAAAGTTTTGTTGAATTCCCGCATCAAACAAGTTGTGGTTGTTCACTTCATCATATCCCAGCCACGGAGACATCGACTCTACAAACCTGGCAATATGTTCCCTGGCATTTCCTTTCTCCCCGTTGTATTTGGAAATTGCGGGGGATGCTCGATATATCCTACCGGGTAAGGTTGCCTCGAATGTGTGCTGGGTAAGGCGGAGTAAAGTCCAACTCCGAGGGTCGAGATGTCTGCCTACGAAGTTGATTGATTACATCGATCTATCATCGTCATCGTTCGTCACATACTGGCTCGTGGTGTGAACTCTCTGGGGTGTTGAGATATACTGTGGTATCGGCGGTGTATATGGTAGAGAGATTGGTTGGTGCACACTTGCGTCATGCAAAGTCGGCACTGGTGGAAGTTGCTGGCTCACTCGTTGGACATCGCCTGGAATGGTTGGCATTTGCACCTGTAAAATTGATGGGAGAGCAATTGGGATGATGTTTGTCTGAGGTTGGCTTGCTTCCAACCTATATTGTGGCACGTCACCGCTGTGTTGGGCCTCCAAGTTGATTATTGGAACCGATTGACTTTCCGTCAAGGGCGATACAATCTGGTTCTCTTTGTTGTTGCCGCCATTGTTGTTGTCTTCCACTCCTACCTGTCCCCCCTGCGAGCTTCCTGGGAACATGGCCTTAAACGTAGGAATCTGCATCAACTGCTGGCGGAAGTTCCCCATCTCCTCTTGCTTCCTTTGCATTTCCAGCATCATGGCCATCATCATCCTTGTCCTTCTCGTGCTTCCTTCAATGCCTTGAGCATCTCCAGTTGCACAGCATTCGTCTGGTCTCCACCTGCATCCTCGCCTTGCCTTCCTGCGTTGGTTTGTTGTTGATTAGTCATATGTGGTGATGTCGAACTCTCTTCTGAAACGTCTTCAACAAGTGGTTGGTCAAAATCCAGGTTTGCGCCTTGGAATGCTTGGAGATACTTGTCTTGGAACTGGATCCGGCGAGGTAATGCTATCTGTTGGTGAAGCAGCTCTTCCTGTAATTCTCCCACTTCGAGTTGTGGGCATACCCTTCACGAATTCTACACCTCCCCAGCAGAGTCGCCAAATAAATGTGGGCAAGGAAATCGCGCCTTGCTCGCTTAGGGTTTCGTGTTGGCTGAGGAGGAGAGAAATCCACGAAGAATACGGAATTGATTGGTTGATTGTAGAGGGGAGAACGACAGGTGGGCGACTACTCCAACGACGCGTGGCAGAACCCCTAGAATCCGGAAACCGTGTTAGGGTTATTGGGATTCCAAGAGCCTTCTTCGGTTCTTCGAGTTGAGAGAGTGTTCGAATCTTGTTAGTGCTTTTTAGGTGGAATATCCGAGCCTTAAGCTACTAAAAGAGTCCGAGTCTTGTGTCGGAGAGCAGTCCCCTTTCCAAATGGAATGGAGGGGTATTTATAGGGTATTCTGGAAAGTAGTCATGTGCAAGGCACATGCCTTCAGGGAAATTTCAGAAATACCCTTTAGTCCTTAGAGTAATGCCCATATTGCCCTGTCCTTCTAGCCACCAATCCAATCCCTCAATCAATTCCCAAAATGAGCCGCCTCCACGAGCCTTCCGCCTCGGGACACGTGGAGGCTTCTCCCGGTCTAGCACATTTATTTCTGACTTTTTCATCTTCATTCCATTAGGTTATGCGAACCCTAACTTGCACATTTAATGAGGTCGTGGAACCCTAATTGTGCATTTAATTTAATTAGGTCATGTGAACCCTAATTTTGCACATGGGCCACAAATACGAAGTTTCAAATTAGACAAATCAAATCCTTAGACTAATTAAATATATATTTACTTGGTGGACTACGTACATCACCTATTACCAGTTAAACCCTGGCCAAAGCCTCTTAGTCGTCTATTTACTCAATTTTGAAGAGGAGGAGGAGGAGGAGGAGGAGGGGGAGGGGGGATTAAACCTCACTAAGTTTTATGATTTAAGAAATTGATATTTTTACATGTATATTTTGATATTTTTATATAATCTTCTCTTGTATAAGAAAAAAATAAATTCTACCTTCATATAAGAGAGGAATATGTAAAAATATTAAAAAATTAAATAGTACTGTACTTTCTATTTATTTACTAGTAAAATTTATCAAATAAAATGGGACTAGTCCCAAAAAGTTCATTTGACTGATCAGAAAATGTAAAGGAAAAATTAGACACAACAATAGGGATAGCCGGATAGCTAGGGCCTAGGCAAACAATATCAAGCAACATGATCATAATTAAGCAAATATGAATACCCTTTTCTTGAATTCGATTACTACAAACTTAACTTTATAGGAAATTGATAAATTAACTAATCAATCACTTTTTCTTGTGTTCAAAAAGTAAGTATTATTGACGGGTACACGAATCCTTGGAAAAATAATGTTTTATTTATTTTACTTGTATAGGCCCCTTCAATAAAAAAAAGGCCTTGATCCAATATCTAACCCTACTAAAAATATACTTAAAAATAATTAGTGGTAATCGGAATAGATCCTTCATTATGTAGTGGTAGATAAGCTTTCTAGCATATAGCTATAGGTCCTAGCTATGCAAATTATTTCCCAATTCCATAAATAAATAAGAAAGAAACAACAAACAGTATTTTCGAGAAGAGAGCTTTCCTGCTGAAGCTTATGAACAAAAGATGAAAAATGAAGCTGCTTTTAAAACAAGACTATCACACATACTAAAAATGGTATGAATCAGCATGAACCTATCCTGGCAACATCAGATTTATTTGTTTAATTAATGAATTTTAAACAATTATAAACCATTAATTTTTGGGTCTTGCCCATAATATGAATAATTAACATATATATATATATATATATATATATATATATTTCCTTGTTTCATAACCAGCTAGCTATAATGTGTAATATATATCTCTACCTAACAATGTAGTTATATGTACAGCTAATTAGGGTTAGTTTCCTTTCTAAATGTGGTCCAACTTAGATATATAGCCATTTTAATGCATATGAACACCTAACAATCTAGATTTCATTGTTCAAATAACGATTTTGACTGTACTTCATTTGCTCAATGCTATTTAATTTCTCTATTAATTTGGGCAACATCTAAGAGTGAGATATATGCAAACTAAGGCAGAGAGATGGGTGATAAATTTGCATATAGGAGTAGTTTATAATTAATAAATGGGGCCTTAGATCATTCAAGAGGAGTGACGCGAGAGAAACAGGAACTGAATTAATATGAAACTTAATGAGCTTTTTTCACACTGTGATCCCTCTCCTTTTGCTGTTCCTACAGAACTTGTATATATAACTAATAAGGTCACTATTAGTCTTTGTCTAGGTCCATTATTTGTAAACCTAAAATGTGGACAAATAGATCATATACATGCAGAAAGAGAGTTAAAAATTCTTGCAACATTAGTTAAGATGCATGGTACCTACAAAATGAGCATTTAAAGCAAAGTTTGTTAACAAAAGAGGAAAACTAAAAGAACTTGCATTACTACAAAACAGTAAATAGATAACACTTAAACCACAATATTTTTATAAAAAATATTGTGGTATTTTTTTTCACAATATTTTTTAACAAAACGTTGTAGATACATATGAAAAACGCTATCTATTTAAAAAGACATTTTTTTGATTTTAAATAGATAACATTTTTAAAAAAAAGCGTTGTGTAGGTCAAAAACATGGAGCAAAAAACCGGCCTTAAGTGAAAACTTAAAATTAAAAGATTCTTTTGTCTGTGCTCGTTCAGTTTCGTTCCTTTCTTCAATTTTCCTCGTCTCTTTCAGTTTTTCTCTCATTTTTTTCTTCTGTTTTGGGGCTAGATTTTCATTCATAAGTTCTTAATCTCTTTGGATTTGTTCTAGAATTATACTGGATCAACCCTAGGAGGAGCTAGACATAAGCCATAAATCGTCTCGAAGAAACCCTAAAAGGAGGCTAGAATCATGAAGAGCATGAAGCCACTTAAGCAACTGAAGCTCTCCGTACTTGCTCAAGAAGCCAAATCGATCGACTTCTGCCCTCAAATCAGTCGAACGGAGGATTAATCTAAGAAAACCCTAACTGGTATGTCCTCGATTTTGAACTCTTGCAATATTTTGCCTTTCTAATTGGTGTATATATGGTGTCTCAAGCCCAACTACATCATACTGGAAATATCTCCTGCCAACCAAGATATAGCGACATCAGATGCTATCAAGCTTGCTAAGGAAGTGGATCCAGCAAGTAACCCTCCTTTATTCCGGTGGTCCGTGAATCTTTGGATAAAATCTATCACATAAGTATCATGTTTTCTTTTCCTTACGGTTTTCTGAAACAATATGTGTAACAACCCCAAAATAGGTTCATTCCATCCAACCTATTCTGAGTCGCCAAATACATGGTACAGAAAACAACTACAACTTTATTACAACAATTGTCGTGCAAAATACAACAACACATATGCTGTGAGTTTGGATACAAATATATACCAAATGTGACTCATGTTCCAACCGTGGACATCACCTCACAATAACACCTTACATAAAGGTATAGTCAAAAACTGTTTTAGAAATTAGAATCTTTGGAAAGTGCTCAAGGAAACCTTCGTACATGGGAGGCCACGCGTCTAGGTTATGATAGATATCATATGGCCACAGAATTATCCTTGGTTGACCCAATAGACCCCAAAGAAAAACGAGAAGATTACTATCATATTCTTCCCAATGGTGAGTCTTCTCTTGACTTATCATTATCTCCACTGTCTCTAATTGAGAATTATACTTCAAACAAACACCAAGATTATATAGGTAGTGCCCATAGATATACTCAGCAAGTGGATGAGCACAACTCTGTCCTATGATGACACGAGGTTGTATGTCATTAGACATCTTGTATGATAGTGACAAAACACCCTTCCAACGTTGGGTTCGCCTCACCCTATTTTCTTCACCAAATATAACTACTAAATGATGACCACCGTTCTATTCCCTTGTTACCCCCGCTCGACCCAGCTACACTCTTATTACCTGAAAGGAATTGTGAAGCAAAAGGGTGAGCACAACTAGCTCAGTAAAGAATATCATGACTAAAGATAATTAAATTATCAATAGCCTTCATCAATAATAAATCAGAGATTTAGAACATATGGTAAATGATAAAATTTCAACCATAGTTGCAGCGGAATGAGCAATCCATTAGAAGAGTCAAATAGACTATAAAGTCTATTATCTTCTCCATGTTAAAAATCCACCAACAATATTTTATCCATGTAACATCACTCAACAGTTCCTTTCCACAATCATATGAATAACTCATAATCATAATTGTGACTATAAATTTTTCTTCGCACCCAAGACGAAGAATATTTTCATCACCTGTCTTTACCTGAAACATCAAAGATCATGGTTATACCAAATCACAATTCCTGTTTATAATCATACTAACAAATCCATCTTTGCACTACGGGCCAAAGATATTCATCAACAAACCATCTTTGCACTACGGGCCAAAGATATTCATCAACAAACCATCTTTGCACTACGGGCCAAAGATATTCAACAACAGTTCATCTTTGCACTACAGGCCAAAGATATTCATCAACAGGCCATCTTTGCACTACATGCCAAAGATATTCATCAACAATTCATATTTGCACTACAGGCCAAATATATTCATATCTCAAAGAAATATATAATCATTTCAGAATTTATATAAACAATAATTATAACCATGTTGATCAATTCACCTTTGCACTTAAGCTTAAGATATTCAATTATAAATTCAATGGTCATGATCATACCAGTCACAATTCAACTTTGCACTACAGGCCAAAGAGAACCCTAGTCATGATCATACCAATAATCTACCCATCTTTACACTCCAGTGAAAGAGAATTTCAACATCAGGGTTATAAAAATGTTATATATGATGATAAAAATAATATGATCAACATATAGTTTTAATCTCAAGAGTAATATTCGTAACTCATGAATAGTAACCCCGACACAAAAGATAGAAATTCTACAATAAAATTCATACCAATATTTCGGTATAATGATATTGAAAGAATAACATTACTTAAATTTATAAACAATTTATTTTAATTGTTTACACTTTACTAATTAATGTATTTAATCATCATAAAATGCCAACTCTTACAATTTCATCATCAATAACCAAAACCCTCATCAAAAATCTGCATATACCTCATATAGGATTCTCAAGCCATAAAATCCTATTTTCCAATTTTTTTTCTTCACAAAACATATTTAATTCATTTACTCATAACTAGACCATTTTCATGAAAAATACCAAATCAGTTCCAAAAATATTTCTTTTCTGTAATTTAGCATAATATAGTCCCATAGTGAACATATATTTTTCTCAGAATTTTTAAAAGTCATTTACTATTTTTCATATGGCCAAAATAGCCGAATATTTAGACATTTATCAAAAGTTGTACTTTTGTCTAAAAATTCTGAAATTTACAGAGTATACTTCTATCATATACATGTACTCCCAATAAAAATTTCATCAATTTTGGAGTTAACCACAAGGAATTATAAGCTGTTACTTTTAAAATAGTCTTTTCTCATAAAATTCATAACTCTCAATCTATACATCCAAAAATCACCATTTTTGGACACAATAAATAAAACTCATCAAAATATCATTTCAAATTTTTCCAGAATTTTTGAAGATCAGAAAAATTACGAAACTGAAAATCATAACAACCCTTAAAATTCATTACTATCCCTTACCTCAAAAGAGCAGTACTTCTGATCGGTATAAGGCTGAAGGAAACTTGCACTGATGAATAGAAACTCACAGAGTATCTAAATACTCCCAAAATACACTCAATAATCTAGAGAGAGAAAGAGAGAAAACTTATGTTTCTGGTGTGATTTTCCATTCTAACTTAGCCCTCTATTTATAGGAAAATTTTGGTAGGTTTGACCTGCAACCTGATGGCTTTACCTGCTACTATTCCCACCCACCACATTTGAAATATAATTCAGCACATTTCTTCACCAACCACAAGTGGGGCCCACCAATTCTAGAATTTTCCACCAAAAATAATTTATAACCTGATTTCTGAATCAGTCACCTCTTAAAATTCATAACAAATCATACGTTCATTTTTAACGGTTCAAAATTTATGGGCATATACTCAACTTATATATGTATAACATATCCAAAAATTACCACGATCCAACGGTCGGATTAAAAATTATAACACCCGCAATATTTCTCAAAAACCCTGATTTGATTTTTTAATACCTCCATTCCGACAAAAATACGGATAAAAACCTCAACATTAATTCCTTCATTTTTAACCACAAAAATATATCCCTCGTTTATATCCACATAAAATAAATATTTCCTTATCATATGAATAAATAATTAATTATTCACAAATAATATTTATAGAATCACATTTATAACAACCAGGCCGTTCCCAGGAAAGAGGGGGCTTTCCAATAAGGATTTCTCCTTACTGGCGCGCAATTAGATGACCAAACCTCTCCTTAGACAGAACTTTCTAGACATTGCCAATAATGCTATCTAATAATAGTATTCAAATAATATGAATTATTGATCTGATAATGGGAAATACTGTGCAGCAACAATTATTGAACAACAATAATACAAAATTTCAACGTAGCAATTATTGAATCAATAAAATAAAATATTGAACAGTAATTACTGTAACAATTATTGAGTAGTGCCTTCTTACGTAAGAATCAATAATTTCAAAAATATTATGCAATACCGTGTGCTACTGTGCAATAACGCGTATTACTGTATTTTAATCACCGGGTATTCCAACAGTGTTAACGGTAACAACTACGCCGTTATTTGTAAAAACTTAAATTTGTCGTTTTCTTCACCCGACAGTTATTCTGTTATGGGGCCCACAAATAGCTGCGCCGTCGTACGAATATTTCCCGACAGAAAGAATATTCCACGACCAAACGAATATTCCCCGACAACAATGATTATTTTATAACCATTTGTGTATTTTGAAAAACTTTCACATTTCACCCATAACTTTAACTTTTTATCAATTTAACCATTTACTGAATTGTAATTATAAGAAAAATTAAATACTTTTATTTCATAAAATTCGGGGTCTTACAATATGTGTAGGTGAACGGACATTTGGAGTATTGACAAAGCTTGATTTGATGGATAAAGGAACTAACGCATTAGATGTACTCTCACCACTCTCATTCTCTCTCCCCTCCTCTCTATTACAAAATTATCTTATTGTAGTAGGTGTAAATTGTTAGTTTTTTGGCATTTTGGATTCTGAAGTTCTTCTTCTGAAAGGTTCTTTATCTGACGTGTTTATCTCGGTTAGAACCTTGATTTTTTTTAATGATTTGTACTTTTAACTTCAGCATTTGGAGGCTGTCATTAAGGCAAGAATACCAAGTATTACTTCCTTAATTAACAAAAGCATTGATGAACTTGAAGCAGAGATGGACTACCTTGTGCATTCTTTGGCTCATTTTTGTGCATTTTTTGTGCATTCATGCTGGTAAGGTAGTGCAAGTCTGATAATTTATTAGTTTCGATGTTCTAACCAACTACAGTTTCATATATAATTGGGTTTTAGAATGCGAATTGAGCTATGAAATGCATCTCTGTTTGTATAGTGTAGAGTTATTTTATGATGCTTTTAGAGTATCCAATTTGAGCCATTGGGGTGAAGGTTTTTGGTTGTGGTTTTGTTTTTTAAGGAATATATAGCCTGTGCTCATGTTTTTATCTATCAATTATTCTTGCTGCTTTTATGATATTAATTTTGGTTTTGCTTCAATTTTTGCAAATTTGTGTAAAGTGTGAGAAACTAGAGAGCATAATGGCTTAAAATTCGGGGTTGGCTCTTTTTACTTGCTTGCTGTGATACCATACAAATCTGGTCATTTTTCATATTGAGCAAAAGTTGAGACATCTCATTCACCTATGTTCTAGTCGCTCTTTTAACTTTACTTGCTGCAGCTTCGGCTTTGAAACATTCTGTTTGGGATTATGGTGAGTGTAAGTGTGCGTGTGCATATGCTCTGTGTGGTTGTGAGTGAATAAAAAATTATCGAGCGAAAGCATTGATTAATAATATAGATGTAGTAGCTGAGAAGGGGTTCCAAATGCTAAATCTGCAAGTGTAAACACTGCTGATTATAATGTCTCATCAGGTCTTATAATGAGTCCATATTCTGCAGGGGTTCTTTTAAAATTAGTTCATGTTTGCAATTTTGTTGCAGGTTCTCGAGTTGAAAACCGAATCCTGCTGTATTTTCTGTCGAGGCAAATGGCATTTTCTTTGTAATTTTCACGTGTTCGATTGAAAAATGACACTTTTATACTTGGTTTAGTTCATGGGATACTTAAAACTCCAGTACATGCTTGTGGGAATTGTAAGACCCCAACTTATTAATGAATAAAATCAAACTTTCTCTAAATATTATTGTGAATAATAAGGGGTTAATTTGATATAATACTTTGGTTATGGGTGAAATGTGCAAATTTTGCAAAATAAGCAAGTGGTTATAAAATATTCATTTTGTCGGGGAATATTCGTTTGGTCGTGGAATATTCTTGCTGTCGGGGAATATTCGTACGACGGCGCAGCCTTGTGTGGGCCCCATAACGGAAAGCGATTGGATGAAGAAAACGACAAGTATAAGTTATTTATAAATAACGGCGTAGTTGTTACCGTTAATATTGTTGGAATACCCGGCGGTTAAAATACAGTAGCACACGGTGTTGCACCAATTATTGATTCTTACGTAAGAAGGCACTACTCAATAATTGTTACAGTAGTTATTGTTCAATATTTTATTTTATTGATTCAATAATTGCTGCGTTGATATTTTATATTATTGTTGTTTCAATAATTGCTGCTGCACAGTATTTTCCATTATCAGATCAATAATTCATATTATTTGAATAATATTATTAGATAACATTATTGACAATGTCTAGAAAGTTCTGTCTAAGGAGAGGTTTGGTCATCTAATTACGCGCTAGTAAGGAGAAATCCTTATTGGAAAGTCCCCTCTTTCCTGGGAACGGCCTGGTTGTCATAAATGTGATTCTGTAATATTATTTGTAAATAATTAATTATTGATTCATATGATAAGGAAATATTTATTTTATGTTGATATAAATGAGGGATATATTTTTGTGGTTAAAAATGAAGGAGTTAATGTTGAGATTTTTATCAGTATTTTTGTCAGAATGGAGGTATTAAAAATCAGAGTTTTTGAGATATTTTGCGGGGGTTATAATTTTTAATCCGACCGTTGGATCGTGGTAATTTTTGGATATGTTATACATATATAAGTTGAGTATATGTCCACAAATTTTGAACCGTTAAAAATGAACGTATGATTTATTATGAATTTTTCGAGATGACTGGTTCAGAAATTGTTGAATTTTCGGAGTTTATCATTTTGATGAAAAATTCTAGAATTGGTGGGCCCCACTCTTGGTTGGTGAAGAAATGTGCTGAGATTTTTATTCAAATGTGATGGGTGGGAATAGTAGCAGGTAAAGCCATCAGGTTGTAGGTTAAGTCTGCTTCGGCGTGCTAACATTTTCCTATAAATAGAGGGCTAAGTTAGAATTGAAAATCACACCAGAAACAAGTTTTTTCTCTTTCTCTCTTTAGATTATTGAGTGTATTTTGTGAGTATTTAGATACTTTGGGAGTTTCTATTCATCAGAGCAAGTTTTTTTCAGCCTTATACCGGTATTCCTACCAGAAGTACTGATATTTTGAGGTAAGGGATATTATTTTCTTCTTAATGATATTATTTTCTTCAATATCATTATGCTAAAATATTGATATGAGTTTTTATCAAATTTAGAACTTTTTGTGTCGGGGTTACTATTCACGTATACGGTACTATTCACGAATACGGTACTATTCACGAATACGGCACTATTCACCGAAAAATAAAATTTTCCATTTTTGTCCAAGATGTCTATTATGGTTACTATCTTTGATTGTATCCATGTTTTGATCTTTATTTTTGAATTCTGCTTCACAATTGATTATTATGAAGAATTATTGATCTTGGATAAACTGTTATACGAATCCCTACTATTTGTCATTCTGTCTCACTGGATTCGTTCTCTTTAAGATATTTTTCACATCCTCAGTCCTAAATGATGATATTACTGAATATCTTTGGCCTGTAGTGCAAAGATGTATGATTACTTGATGAATATCTTTGGCCTGTAGTGCAAAGATGAACAGGTGTTGAGATGAACATGACTGACAGGTGATACAAATGAATATCTTTGGCCTGTAGTGCAAAGATGAATATTTGGATAAAGATGATTATTAATTGATGTTACAGGGATAAAATATTGATGATGGACTTTTAAATCTTAGAAGATAGTAGAATTCATTCTCTACTTGACTCTTCTAATGGTTTGCTGTTTCCGTTGCAGTTGTTGATCTAAAACTTGTTGTCGATTATATTCTATCAGATTTTTCCCTGTTGAAGACTAACGATAATTTGTTGTATATTA
Source organism: Panax notoginseng (assembly GCA_016801055.1). Classification (NCBI taxonomy): domain Eukaryota; kingdom Viridiplantae; phylum Streptophyta; class Magnoliopsida; order Apiales; family Araliaceae; genus Panax; species Panax notoginseng. Next base: position 149,123,484 of record CM029023.1, read on the forward strand.
TCTTAGTCATAATATTCTTTACTGGGCTAGTTGAGCTCACCCTTTTCCTTTTTGTTCCATTTTTCTTCTCAGGAGGTGAGAACATAGCAGGATCTAGTCGGGGTATGGAGTGATGGTTCTAGAAAGATGTTTTAGCAGTCCTCACTATTTCTGTAAAATAGTGTTTGAATAATTGTAATGAGGATTTATTTGAGTGTGGATATTGTCCAGAAGACAATATTTGTATTTAAACTCACAGTATGTGTTGTCGTATTTTGCACGACAATTGTATTATTGAAGTTGTAGTTTACTTTCTATACCATGTATTTGGCGACTCAGAATGGGTGTTGTATACCTATTTTGGGGGCGTCACAGGAATGATTTACTGTAATACGTTTAAGTACTATGCTTCAGTTAATACATGACAGGTGATACATAGTAGACTTGTGTTTTGCTATTATGCTCAATTGCTCGTCTTTTGTGTGCTATTTTGGGGGTTCTAGACTGAGATTAATGCTCAACTTTTTACAGATAACTATGTATCTTTGGCTTTCTTGCAAGATAGGATCTTTTTTCTATTGCTTCTTTATGGTCCTCTGCCCTGGGTGCCTATAGGGGCATCTCTGAGTTTGATTTTTGTAGAGTTTGGAGAGCTGTCTCTGAATGTACTTATTTTATTTCCACTGGTTATAGAGTTTGGCTTTTTGCTCAACTTTTCATTTGTTTACTTCTGTTTACTTTGTATTCTCATATCTGAATAAAAATGTGCACTTCTGTTTACTTCTGTTTACTCTGTATTCTCATATCAAATCTAGTATCTAGTTTTCCTCTTCATTACTTTAAGCAAGTCCTCCCATTTGTAATACTGACTGCCCGCCAATACGCGATGATATATGTCTCTACAGTAGACTGGCCTTCCATCAGCAGCAGCTGCTGCTAGATCATCATCAGTCACCACTTCTCCTGGCAATCTTATTAACTCCTCTTTCCAAAGAAATTAACTTCAGTTGAAGTTGCTCAAAAATATGAATATAAAATAAATAAGTGCATGCCAAATTATAGGTTTTGTATCCCAATCTATTTGCTAACATACCGTATGTTAAACTTTGAGGCTGAAATATCGGTTGTGTTCTCTTTTGCAGTGTAACTGTTCTGAAAGAAATCCTCCACCGGTGTAGCAAAGATGAATAAAAAGACTACTGTAACAAGTAAGGCCCCTGTTCCAACAAGTGTTTGTTTCAGCATTTTGATGACTGGTTTGACCTGGATGCATAAGTTTTCCATATGTTTATCAAATTTTTATTCAGATATGAGAATACAGAGTAAACAGTAGTGCCCTGGGTGCCTATAGGGGCATATGTTTTCATTTGTTTGACCCTCAATAAGTATTTGCTGAATTGGTTGATGATTCTTTTATTAGGTCTGCATCTCCTGTTTGTGCAGGTTACGTCTCGTGGTGGCATCGACCAGGTATGATGGAAAATGGATGGACGCTGCATTGAACTGTCATGATGTATAATGCACTACGTTTGGTAAGGAGACTAGGCGTACAATGAATGCTAGTGAGTGCGTTGCTAAAGGTTGTGCTCTAGAATGTGCTACTCTCTAGAGTCATCCAGCTTCAATGAGCTGCTTGAGAACATATTTACTGTAGGTGCTAGTGCATTTAATTTTGAGGATTCCTTTCATGTGTATTTTTTTTATTTTACAAGTTATCAATATGATGTTGCTAAACCACTCAATATTGTCTATATATAATACTACACTATTGATGTTGTTATATTTTGTGGATATAGTAATTTGAAACGGTAAATGAATGGTATTATTGGGATGTATTTTGAATGGTTGATACATTTTGGTTTTAAATTTAAATGAGAATTTAGACCTTTTAGCTTTATATCATGGCATTAGCATATTGCAGGTGCATTGGTAATATAAGTAAATCACAACTTTTTTTTCTTTTTTTTTTATCTACAACATTTTAAAAATGTTGTGGAATCATACCTTCTACAACGTTTTTAGCCAGAAAACGTTGTGAAATAATACATTCTACAACGTTTTTAAGCATCTGCTAATTTTTTGATAACAAATCTACAACGTTTTTTTTCTTAAAAACGTTGTGTAATGTGCTTAACTACAACGTTTTAAAAACGTTGTGTAAGGGTGTCAAATAGATAACACCCTTAACCACGACGTTTTTCTGATTGAAACCACAAAGTTTTTTTCGCGTTGTCTATTTACTGTTTTGTAGTAGTGTTGTCACCATTTTGCTGCGATATATACCATGTATATATGTACGTAGTGAAAGACAAGGTGACATATATATTATACATATATATATATATATATATATATATATATATATATATATATATATATATATATATATATATATATATATAACAGAGCGGTTCAAATCTCAAGACTTCAACATCCAACGACCTCAAATTAATTTAAGCTTCAACATCCAACGATCTAAAATCATTTGGGGCTTCAACATCCGACGGCCAATAATTTATCTCTCAAAAATTCAAACCCACATCCATCATCTCACTCTCGGTTCTCCCTCCTCACCCACGCACGCAAGATTTGTTTTTTCAAAAAATAAACTTTAATTTCTTTTCTTTTCTTTTTTTTTTGCTATCTTCAACAACATTTATTTTCATTTTTTTCCCTTTACCTATTCTTTCTCTCTATTCACCATCTCCTGCATCTGGGTCTGCTACAGGTGATCTTCATCTTACCACCTTCCACCATCAAAATTCAAATTTTTCTTTCTCAAGTTTCCTTATAATTAATTTGGTGAAAAAGTTAATTTGGGTTTTAATTTGAACTCAAACTACTTGCACAACTCCCAAAAGTTGTTTCTTTAGATCCAACAGTCTTTGAAATTAAAATGGGTAAAGATAGATGAATGTACACACACACATATATATGTATTATGGAAAAAAGTTATGATTTTTTAGTTTCAAATCTACAGTTACAAAAATATGTAGAAATGAGTCATGATTTTAGTTACGGACGTTGGCTATGGAGTTTAGACAGTGACTAGGGAGAAGATGTTCGCGATGAATCTTTAAAAAACATGGGTGATGATGGTTGAAGAGATCTGGCGGACTAATACATTAGGAAGATGAAAGTTAAAGAAGATAAAGTGACAATAGAGAGATAAAGAAAAGATAAAAAGGTGACATATATATATATATATATATATATATATATATATATATATATATATATATATATATATATATATATATATATATATATCAATTCATCTCACAGGATTCAACTTAATATCTCACGTGGCTTACTATTTTTTTTCATATCATTTGTTAAGATTTATTATTTTTTATAGAAATGCTAAGTAGACAATAAATAAACGGGGACATCTAATTAATTTAACAGAATGACTAATTAGCATATTTTTAAAGTTTAATGGCTAAATGATGAAAATGTGACAACTACAATAGAGTATTTACCCTTTTTGTCTTTTAGAATTAGTAATCTTAGAAATTGATTTATCTTTTTTAGACATAATGTGAGACATTTTAAAACTCAAAATTGATAAGAATTATTAAAAATTATAAAATAATTTATCATTATCATTTGGTTTATTTTTAAGTGACATTAGGAGTATATATTTTATTATTAAATGACATTGGGATTAAGAATTTGAAGACATAAATGTTCTTATTTTAATTATTTCATTTATAATTTCTTCTTAAACTAATACCCCCCTTCAACATATAATATTAATATTGATTTTTTAAAGTTAGTTGGGACATCTTTAAATTCATAATTAACCTATATTTATTTAATTTTAGTTAATGATAATTATTATAACCTGTTTTAAAGTATTACTAATATGTATGAAATTTATTTTCACAAGTCAATAATCTATAATCTATACGATGCCTTCAGGAACATGTTATCGCTAGTATATATATATATATATATATATATATATATATATATATATATATATATATATATATATATTAGGCTTTCATAAAGCTACCATATAATTTTTTTTTGAAAGCGCTACCATATCATTGATTGGCAATTAATACCCTTGAAATGTAAGTACACAAAGAAAAGGAACATGACATGCAAATCTATGAATAACAATAAAAGTCCCGTAGATTTTATTTACTAAAACTTCTTCATAGACCTCAACTTCCGTTACTACCACTACGTACCACTTCTTACATTACATCCCTCTATGACGAGTCTCATAAATTTTCACAAATTCTACTAGTAATTCTATTGATATAGCTAGATTTAAAATTAAGGGTACATAGTATACTGTATACCTTCCATGCCCACAAAATCTTAATTAGCATACCTTCTGCAAGAATTAAGCAATATATATAGTGAGATCAACCTCCATATATATATATATATATATATATATATATATATATATATATATTATGTAGAGATAGACAGAAAGAGATCATAGTTAGATCCATAACGCAATGTAATTTAAGAAGGATTAATTACTAAAAGAAATTAAAATGACACATGCTCAGACAAGAATTGTCTAGATCTAGACAAGTATTAGTGGGTTGTACAGGTCAAACCTTGGTATGCTTAATTGTCCTGATATAAATCCAGACAACATTTGTCTAAATAAGTAGAGCATTAGACCTTTAGTAAAAATAGTTCTACTAATAAGAATATAATGAGATAAATCTCGTTATGCAAATTTATTTGATGATCATGGCTAACTTGGAGGAGGTGGCAATGCCGGTGGTTGTAGCTGCAGCGGCGGCCTCTTCCTTTTCTTCTTCTCATAGCTAACCCCCCTAGCTTTTGACTGCGAATCGCGAACTTCCCGTAAATAAAGCCTAACCGCTCGAGCTCCAAACGGATTCGCTTCCGGTTTCCCTCCATTTTCCTCGAAGGCTGCACGAAGGCGGCCTATGAGGGCATCAAGGCTTCCCCAAGCTTGCTTAAGAGGGCAAGGGCAGGGGGCAGGAGGGTTAGGGTGCCCGAAAAAGGGGCAGAGTTGAGTGTGGACTTTAGTTTTTCCAAATTGGTCTAGGTACCGGAGGAATTCAAGAACATGGGCCCCACTACAGCGGGAGAGAGAGAGCGGCGGCCGGTGGTTGCGGAGGTATTGGCCGAAGGTGTTCCAGTCGCGGCGCTTTTGGTTTTCGTATCGGCTTAGGGTTAGTGTTGGTGATGAAGAAGAAGATGAAGCCGAAGCCATGGAGTTTGTGCTGGTGGTGGTGATGATCATGCTGCTTGTGGTGATATCTGTGTTTGAAGAGTTTACTTCTTGGGATTGACTTGAGTAGTCCATTTTCTAGATCTTTAAATTTGGTTTTTTTCTTTGTTTATGGAAGTACTAGGGTTTCATATTTGTTTGATCAAAAACCTAAAAAACCTTGAAAGGCATATATATATATATATATATATATATATATATAGTACTATGATGACTATGATGATAGGGTTAATTGGTTATTGGCTTTTTTTGTTATTGGCTATGTATTCAGAAATGTTTGAAGAGATTGGGAAATATTTTCTACAAAAGGGGAAGCAACTATTTCTAGCTAGCTAGTCTCTCAACTTTGTGCAGCTAGGAGAGAGGAGAGAGGAGAGAGGAGAGAGGAGAGAGGAGAGAGGAGAGAGGAGAGAGAAATGTTATATGATAAGTGGGAAGTGGGAGTTTGGGGGTTAGGGGCTTTTTGTGGGAATGGAGTAATAAGAAGATGAAAGTAAAGATGGGAGGTGATATATAGAAATTGTCTGGAAATTAATGAGTTAAAAAATAAAAATGGAAGGGAATAATATGATTTTGTTTCCTTCACCAATCACTCTTTTGTATTGATTGACAATACCTTCTGTATTTACCAAAATATCCTCGGCTGTCTCCATTATTGTGGATATTATTAATTTGCATATTATAAAGATGAATAATTATATTCGAAACTAAAGTATGAAGCATGAGTTCATCAAATGCTCTCACTATTCTCACGTAATCAACCAACTAGAAATTGTACGGAACCTAATAAATGTGATTCACTTTTCGCCATTTCGATTATTTAGGAATTATATAGGACTAACAAATTAATTCCAAGGATCTAATTTAGTAGTAATTATTAAGTGTTTAAAAAGACATAATTAATTAATCATGTACTCTCTATTTCATAATTAAGTCAATATGAATAATTTTTAAATTTAAAAGTAAAATGATTCTTTAAATATTATAAAACAATAAATTTAACTCTCGTTTAATTGCTCATATTAAAAATGAGAATAAAATAACAAAATTATTCATATTTAAATTCTCATTTAATTGTATAATTTTTTGTACATGAATAGTGATACTCCATAAATATGACAATTAATACTGAAGTTATTATAGACAAATTATTATAAAAAATAAATTATTTAAGATAAATAAATATTTAACTTGAAATAACTTAAAATAATAATAAAATTTTTTATTTTGAGACGAAAAAAATAAAAAATAATAATTTTAAATAGTTTCTAATATTATAAAATGGAAGAAGTATTTAATACAACACAAAGACAATAATTATCTTCAAGAATAATGGCGTTCAAGAAATATATCTTTAACAGTAATGAAACAGTATATTCTACTATTTTACTTTCAAACTTGTCATTAGTGGGATGACTTTGGTTGGTGCTGAATTTTCTGCGTTATCATGTTTAAGCATTCAATTATAATCAGTTGTCAAAAGTGGAGAGACCTCGTTATATATATATATATATATATATATATATATATATATATATATATATATATACAAAATAACAAGTTTAGAATTTGTGGAAGACACGAGTTATCTTTCTTTTGTCTCTTTTTCTCTTTTCTGGCGATTGAAATTCTATTCATTTTAGGTTCTTTATTTTTTACAATTATTTACTAATTTAATAATTAATCAAATTAATTCAATTATTGGTTCCTTTTTTATTTAAATTATTATTATTATTATTATCATTATTATATATATTAAAAATTTATTTAAATTATGCGAACTTCGACCGGATGCGCAATTTTTTTTAATTCTCAGTTTAAATATGAGATATTAGAATTTTGAAAAAATAACATTGATTTATTAAATTTTTATCTAGCAAGATAAATAATTGAATTATATATTATAAGTTTATTCTGGCAAATACTAAGATAAATAATTGAATGTAATTTGCACATTTACTTTAGTTAGGACTCTAAAATAATTATTATATTCTTGATTTTTATAAGTAATTGAATTATATGTCAATGTTTTTAGTTTATTGTCAATCTAAATAATGGGTTTTAGTTTATGAAAATGTAATTATTAATTTAGGTATTTAGTATACCTTATTCATAATCATACAACAATGTAGTGTACATTCCTTTTAAAATATATCTAAAGTGATCATAGAAAAAATTTAATTAATTAATTAATGAGAATGTTTTTTGGTGAATGATAATGGATGCATGTATACATGTTAATTGATTATGTTCAGAATTAGTATTATTATTACATAATTTGTATTTAAAAATTATAAGTTAATGACCAATTAAATTACCCTTGAAATAACCGACTAAATTAATGTATCTCCTCTTTGCTTGCTATAATATACTTGTATCGATGAAGTTTTAAGTCTAATTTTAGCAAATAAAGATCATGAACAGAAATTTCGTTGATGATATTTCTGGCAAGGAGATAAAGCACAAGTGGCCGGCCATAGGACTAGCTATTCTTAGGGTTAGGGCTTGAGCCATGTATATATGATTTGATTTAACCCTCGATGGAAGTTGAATTAATTATCACCCTTGATTTGTTGGAAGAGTCACCTCATGCAGAAAGGGGTAATAAAGTAAAAACATTTTGTTTCTCTATACTATTCATTCATGGCTACTCTTTAGTCTTTAGCATAAGAGATAAGAGAATTACAAATTATGTGTCGTAAGATTTCCCACGTATATAGTGCTGTAGAAGTATATATATAGTCCGCTTCTTCAGCCAATTGGAAGGAGCGAACTAAGAACGAATCGGCTATAACGACAGTTTTTTTCGTCGTTATAGCATAGAAAACCGGTTTTTTATGTTATAGCAATAAAAAATATCGTCGATATAGCCGGTTCGGCTATAGCGACGGTTTTTCCGTAACTATAGTATAAATAATCGGCTTTCTATATTATAACGACGGAAAAATTGTCGCTATAGCCGGTTCGTTCTTAATTCGCTTCTTTCAGTTTGTTGAAAAAACGGACTGATATATATATATATATATATATATATATATATATATATATATATATATATATATGCCTGAAATGATAAGACCGTAACTGTAAGCATATAGAAAGCATATCTGGGACTTGGTTATTTTGCTCTCTTTTCTCATCACTTTGTCACTTCAGATAGTTCAGCAAAGTTCCATTAGAGCAAGTTCGTACTGAAGCAATCACTACTTTTTACACAAGGAAAGCTGTAAGAGAGGAGGAGAATATTAATTACTGCTACTTTTTTTACAAGTGTACGTAGAGTAATTTTATGTAACTGATTCAAGATATGCATAATGTTGCTATTTTGCCCAATCTTAAACGACGGTTCAACTAGTGATCGAACTATTATTAAACCTCTGAAGACGACAACGTAATAAATATATTTTATTAATAATTAATAAAATTTAAAACATCATGTTTTGTATAAATTAAAATATATATAATGAATTTGTGTTGCAATAGTGGCTAAAAGATATTACCTCAAGAAGTTATGATCAAGAATACATTTTTCATTTAGTTTTAAATAAAGAGTATATATATATTATAAATAAATGGACTAAGCATAAATTTGTGTGTATATAATGAATTATATTTTTTTCCCTCTAATTTTAAATACTAATATAAAGGATTTTATAAAATTTATTATTTATTAAAATACTAGGATTTTTAATTATTACTTCCGGAATAAAATTGGCTTTGTAAAAATTTATGAAATATTAGAAGCAATTTACTCACAAATTAATTTTATTAAATACTTGATACTAGTAATAATTAGATGTTCGAACTATACAGCGAATTCCAAGTGAATAATTAGAATAAGTTGGCAACATCAATCATTTTCTCTTCAATTAACAGGTGAATTTCTGACAGTCCTTAGTTTTCACCCAACTTTTTTGATATTTTTATATGAAAAGTGTCGCTATAGATGTATAGTGACGGTAAAAACCGTCGTTATAGGATCTATAACGACGATTTTTATGTGAAAATATTAAAAAATCATGTGAAAATATCAGTTTTCAGAAAGATCATCACAGTAGAGTCATCTTATGTATTGCTATAAATTTATATCGAATTATAATTACGAAATCTATTAATATATGGAATTGTATAGAATTATGAGAAGACATCATTTATTACACATTCTTTTAAAAAAATTATCACTAATACTTATCTATATAACTTACCATAAAAAAATCGACCAAAACAATCGTAATATATATATCATTTTCCATTACAACATAACATAAATTGATGGAACTTATATTTTGTGAACTTGGAGTTCAACTTGTTTGGTTACATCGGAATCAAATAAACCTAGCTAGTGTTAGAATTATCCAAATGTTAAATACTTACTTGGAGTTCAACTTGATTGGTTACATAGGAATCAAATAAACCTAGTATTAGAATTATCCAAAAGTTGTACACTTCCTTTGTCCCAAAATGAACTCCACATTCGAAAGTCCTAGCATAAAAAAAGAAATTGAGATTAGACACATTAATCAATCATATGTATTATTATTAAAGGAGGAGCTGATGATATTTTCACGTGATCTTTCTTATATTTTTGTACCGAACATAACGTATATTGAGTGTTTTTTTTAGGTACATGGGTAAGGGTAAAAATATAAGTTAATAAACTCAATGGCAAATTAATAGAAGAGTACGTTCAGCTTAAAAGGTAACTAAATTAGAGTTTTTTTTTTGTTTGATAATTTAAAATTTGTAGTTTGTTTGAATTTATTATTGGTTAGGGGCTTAGGATTAAACCCAATTCAATTTATTTGATGTATTTGTTATATTTTGAACTTAAGAGATAACTAATTATGTTTTTTTTGTTTAATTGTTTAAAGTTTAAATTTATTTGAATTTGTCAATATTCTGATTATTTCACTGTTGTTTCTTTGTAATTTGTGGATTTCTAGTAGTTTAAACCTTTTTCATCACAAGGCAGGAAGTCTGTGTTTGTCTTTGGCTTATTTCACTGGTGCTCTGCTAAGGAAAAGTTTCTCAATTGTATCTAAATATTTTTTATTTTAATTTTTTTAGTTTGAATTATGAATATTTATTTGTTGTATATTATATATTTTTATTTAGGAGAACACTATTTTTACATGTAATTTTAATATTTCCACATGATCTTCTCTCATAAGAGAGTAGGGTTGGTCCCACCTTTTGTAAGAGGAGCACATATAAAAAAATAAAAATTACATGTGAAAACTGAAAACATCATTTCCCTTCTATTCATGTTACATAAAATAATTGTTTGTTTGAAGTTTTTGTATACTTATATTTAGATTAATTTAAGCATTTATGACGTGGTCAGAATTCAAAGTTCCAAAAATGAATCATCAACATCACAAAAAAATTAGTTAAAATCAATTCCTGAATTTGCCCTTGAAGAGACTCATGTTTAACATGTGAAAATATAAATTTCCTTTCATTAATAAATATATTTTTGTTTATATGTTTATGGATATAATAAACTACTATTAGTAAGGGTGTGCATAATTTACGATTTTTTTGATTTTTCGGACCTAACCATCCTATTCGGTACAAAAAGAACTAATCCGATTTCAGTACAAAAAAACTGATATATACCGATTTTTCAGTACCGATTTCGGTACATAAAAATTATGGTTCGATATTACCAAACCATACCGGTATATACCGATTTTTTAATTTTTTAAATTAATAATAATAAAATAATGATTATAATAATAATAATAATAATAAAAAATAAAAATAATAAAATAATAATTATATTAATTTTCGATATTTATTCGGTAAAAAATCGATACCGAGCCAATAAACCGATCCAACCGATACCGGTATCGGTATCAAAATTTGACTAATTTCGATAACGATTAAATTCGGTACCGGTCCGATTTGGATCGGTATTTACCAGTTGCCGCCCCTAACTAGTAGTTAGAGGAAGTTCCGTATAAACTGTTTTGTTCAAAGTGCAGCTTTCACGTAAAATTATAAAGGTAGACGCTGCATGCTTGACCTATTGGCTATACACAGCCCAAAAAATAAAAAGAAAGCTGCATACTGAAATGTACAACACATTTTTTACTAGCACTGCACATAAAATTGCCCGAGTTCAATCACAATCACCTTTGCCAAACAAGAACTTTTTACAAGCTTAAAACTTCACATATCATAGCAATGGAAGTAATATCCCAACTATGGCAACAATGAGCTTGATTTGGTTCTATTACATCCATATACATATATAGGAATATAACCATACCGATTGTTCCAAAAATTTGGTTATCAAATTACATCTGATGCTGTGCCTGTGCCAGTGCCTCTCTTTGTGAAAGGAGCCAACAGCGCCAATTTGTTGTTTCAACTGGGGATTCGATCTTCTGACCAATACCACGTGTCATCTGCATAACATTGAAGAATAAATTATATTCCGTCTATTTTTAGATAAAATTAAGATTATATCAGAATAGAGAAGTCAAACATTAAGAAGAAATCCTCCAGAAAAGCATGTGTAAAAACACAAAACTTTAACAAACCACCGCTATAGGTTCCTATTATAGAATGTGATCTCGCCAGTAAGTTATTAGCATTATGCGATCAAAGTTTCCTGTGTATGGATTCCACTTGAACATATTTATAAATAATTTATTTACCCAACTTAAGGATCAATTCAGTTCCACTAAAAAGGAAATTAAAATGATATACTCTTTGTAAGTAGACTGAGATGCCACAATGCCAGAGATGTTTGAATTTCAGAATAAGTAGACTGAGATGCCACTATGCCAGAGATGTTTGAATTTCAGAATACAAGCCATCCGCTAATAATTAACAATCAAGGGTTATACTATTATTAATTATTATAAATTCATTGATTTAAATAAACTTCTTCCATAACTTAAGACGATAAAGCTCCTAATATTTTTTTTTGGACTACAATAGTTCAACTCTTTTCGCTTGTAACCAGATGGGAGAAGAGAGAAAAAGAAGAAATTTATAAAATGAACATTGAGAAGAGGGGTAAAAGAGTCAGTTGGTGTACCAGGCCTTTGCAAGAAAAAGAAAACCTAGGTTCAATCCTTGACAGTGGCCAAGGTAGGGTGTGTGAAAAAAAAAGAAAAAAGAAAAAGAAAAAAGAAAAAGAAAAAAAGAGAGTCAGAGTTTAGTGCAAGGTGTTAATAAAAGATAAAAACAAATACTCCCTCAGGTTCCAAAATATAAGATCATTATTAGCCTTTTGAAAGTCAATTTGAGACATTTCAAACTCAAAATTTATCTAAATGCATTTAATTTTAGTCAACACAAATCTAAAAAGAATTACTAATTATAAGATCTATTTTTTTATTATTATTTATAGGAATTTTGGAACAAAGAGAGTAATTAAAAAGAACTAGATGTGCTTGGGTATAACCAAGCCTTTTCTTAACATAGTACAAGCTGCCTACCTATTTACGCAAATTCACCATAGAACTTATGATCATTCAACTATTAGTATAAAATTTATTAATACAGATCCAGATACATAACATTAATATATGTACCCCTTATAATTAATATTAAAGCAATTTTTTTCCCAAAAACTATTAATTATGAAGTATTTAGTGTCTATTAGTATCAAATGTGGAAATACATTGGCTTCTTGAAAATTAGAAATTATTAGACATTAATGAGGGTCAACTGTAATATCTAGAGAGTCTATTGTAATTTGAAAATAATAATTAGAGAATCAATCTTAAATTTTTGAGAAATCACTTGGGTAATATATAATACATGCAATTAATTTATGTAACCAATAATGATAGCAATGACATTATATATGCAACTATGTATGAGAATAACATACCATTAACAGCTTCACAGTTTTCTGCTTTAATAGTTAAACAGCATACAGCCGTATAATCTGATCAATCTTGGCACGACAAACAGGGCAGCCCCACTTCTTGGCTTTGATCTCATTCAAACAAGACATGCATCCAGCCATGTGGCCACACGGGATGCAAGCTCCCTCAACTGGGGCATCCAAACATATTACACATGATGAAGAAACACCATCTTCTTTCCCTCCATCTGTTGTAGCAGGCAAGGTCTCAACAACTGGAGAAGATAAATCAACAGGGGTAGAATCAATTGATGGATAATGGATTGGGCCATCATCTAAAATAGCACCTGCAATAGGTGGAGCTGATGGGGCTGAGACTGGGTTGGGGTTCTCAAGTGTCGATTGGACAACAGAAGGAATATCACTCGCAGCAGAACTGTTGTTATTGGTAATCTCTGTAGGGTTGGTCCAACTGGTGGATGCATGTGATACGGGATCGGGTTGGGTACCAAGAGCCAGTGGCCTTTCTTGCGTGGACTGAAGGGAGGCATTGATAGCCATAGCTAATTCTAAATCTTCAGCTGTTGGAGGGGCAGTTCCAGTAACAGCAGGGCCTTGGGTGTGGAAAGGAAAGGATGGCTGCATCACCTAAAATTTATGAAAGAACATCATGCCACAAGTCTTTTATAAGAGTAAAAGGTTAGTTAATTGCAAATATATTAACAGCAACAAGAAGAATAAAATAATTATATATTCATTACTATTATTATTCGTACTATAAATATTGAAGAGACACCAAATTTCTTTCATGCAAAGCTAAGCCAGAAATCCTTATGAATACACAGGATTGTCTTAGGCCACAACCAGAAAAGTATTCTATTCATAAATGATGTGCAAGTGATAGAGAATCAATTAATTTTGCTAATGATTGTACCTGAGGAATTCCTTTACATGCATTACAAAACCACTGCAATTGCTGTTTGTCACTTTCATTAGCAGGAGCAAGTTTAATCCGTGACTCTGTAACAAAAGCAAACAACTTTATTTATATTGAACAAGTAAAATATTTATTTAAAGTACTTAGATAAAGAAGAATTATCAGAATGTGTAATTTTTTACTATGCTGTTCCAGATATGCAAAAACTAATCTTAAAAATGATGAGAAAGATTGTTATTTTCTAACTGATGTAGCTGAGAAAATTGAATTGTGCAACTTTGTAGAAGGGAAGTTAACCCTGGGACACATTGAGCTCTGCCTGTCCGCTGAGGTCGGTCCAACTGATCCATAAGTTAATTGGTGCACAGAAGAACTTCTGCAGAAGCTATGATAACAACTTAGGTTTTTTATTCAGATTTTATACCTCTCCAAGCACCCCTGTTGGTTTAAAAAGAAATGATATGCTTTGTTTGTTGTGGTCCTTTCTTTGGAACCCTTAACAGTATTTTGACTTGGCAGATAGGGTTTGTAGCGTTAAGGACTAGTTTTCACAGCAGAAATATTCCATACTCACTCTCAACTTGTTTTCTAAATTTGAATGAAAATTGTACTTGTGTCATCCTTTGATAGACTGAGGGAGTAAAATTGTTATGCACAAAACAACTTTTCTAGTGAGGCTTTAATAATTTATACGTGAAGCAAATTCACGTGCCAAGTAGCAATTTTGGCGAGGTTTTGTACCCTACTACTGTTAGTTTGAACAAAAGGACTATATATAGCCTACAAACTAGCGTCCAGAATGACGTGCTTAAATAGGAAAGTGGAAAGATAGGGACCAAATTGAACTGGTAACTTCACCATATAATGTACCATATTTAATGGTAAAGAACACAATCGAGTTCTCTAAGCTAGTATTTCTTTCTAAAAACTGCTAGAACTTCATTGTTATGTAGTCCAAAACTCAGTATACTTACGCCTAAATCCATGAGGTTTACACCTCGCCTCTTGGGAGGACAATATACCTCTCCTTCGCCTCCAGCGTCTCGGGACTATTCATGAAGAAGAAAATCAATTACGATATATATATATTATATATATATATATACACACACACATGTACTAATTAGTAATTATCAAACTAACAACTATATCTACGCTGAATATGTGGAGAAATTACTGTTGGAAATATCAGAAATAATCACTGAAGGATCAGCTTGGTTCAATTTTGGTTCCTCCAAATTGGCTTTCCACAGTGCAATAATTGTGCGAGGTTGGGCGTCCTGCTTGTTCATCAAAAGTATGTAGAAGTTAAAACACCGACATTTTTTTCAAGAGAAGAATACAATGATCTTCCAAGCACAGAATAAATTTTAACAGAAACACAAATGATAAAACACAGAATCAAAATAATCAATTGTGAGAAAACACCGAGAGCTTAAAAGAAATCCTAAAGTTTCTTCAGGGGTAAAAAAAAATTCTTCCTGCAGCTATGAAAGATGGTTGAATATCATAAAGTTTTGATCCTACTGAAAGGTTCCCGACTTCCCATTCCCCAGAGATCCCAAATTATTGAAAAGGAAAAGGCATTAAGTTAATCTCCTCCTAGCATTTTGGAAGTGAAAAAATGAATATTCATGATAAATGTGTCGGTACATAATACACCCCACTACACCATTTATCTTGGACTGTAGCAATCATGGACTCCACATTGCACCTAACATAAGTAGTCTTACTGAATACACACTTCAACTGCGACAATTCTCATTCTGAAGAAAAATTAATGGTAGAGGAAAAGTGAGAACAGAGCTTTTACCAATGTTCTAAAAGACGCTAGGCGGGAGGCGAGCGGCCGGCGGCCGGCGGCCTAGGCGGGGCCCAAGCAGAATTTTTTTTAAGTCAATTTTAATATTTTATCTTATATTTATCCAAACAAAACAATAATATAAAGCAAAACAATTTATAATAAAGATAATAAAGGCCTTTGCTTAAAGTTCAAACACATATCCATATTGTTAATGTCAAAATTCAAACACAAACATACAATTGTTTAAAATTCAAACATATTTTTAACGTATTAATTTTATTCATAAACAAGATTGCTATTAAATAATAAAATTTAAAATTTCAAGAATTTAATTCAATATTAAAACTTAAGAAACTAAACATAAATTTAAGAATTATATTGAATTAAACTAAATATTACAAATGTATCATCATTTATATAATTTGCAGGTGGTACAAGTTCAAAAAATTACAACTATAATAAAATTATGTGACTTGATATTATTCACTTCTTGTTGTGATTTGATATGCTACAACCTGTATTGTGAGTATAGTAAATCATTAGAAAAATAAATATATCAAAATCTGGTTTGGATCGTTATTAAAATAAAATAAAAAACCTCTCCGCTTAGACACCGCTTAATTTCTTGGAGGGATTTTTTTGTCGCTTTGGGCCTAGCGTCTAAGCGGGGATTTCTGACTTTTACAAGTCCAAAATGTGAATAACAAACTTAAATGATAAGTTAAGATTAAATAACTTAATCCTATTGTGCATAACTCAATGAAGGGAAAACCATCAGACAATCCATCACAGGTAACCCTCAGGTGTTTCATGCTACTTAGCAACCAAGTTTACCCAGTATGTCAAAATAATGATATGCAGCACCTTCAGCCAATCGAAAAAAAACCCAAATAGAGGAATTAGAATGGAAAATGAAGTTAATATATAATTCTACCCTCAGAAATCAATGGAATCAAGATTATCCCTTTAAGTGAATAGCGTATAACATAATTCAACAGCATGTCCATGAATATTGAGATAAATGATACATTGAAAGCACAGACATTGAACAGAACATGATGCAGCCAAATCTTTTTCAAGTATTTCTTGAAACCTGACAATACATTGACTAGATAACTGGCACACCACAGAACTCAAACCATGGGATATTAGCTTACAAGTATCTGTAGAAAGACCTAAACCTAACTTAAGCTTTGATTAAAGAGATGTGGAAGTGCACAAAAATTCATCTGGAAATAAGTTTTTAACCCAACGTTTGCTGAAGTAATAAATTACAGATCCAAATACCTGTGGACTAGTATATATAGCAAGCTCCAACTTGAAAGGTTTTGAAAGATTACGAGAACCACACGGCAAAACAACGACCCAACTGCAAATATGTAGCATAAATGGTCAGTCATTTGTCATGATATATGTTTCATAAAAATTAATAAAAGCTAGCATTTGCAAAATAATGTAAGATACATCAACAAGAATCTAGATATTTGTTTTTCACATTCCATGAGCAATGTAAAAAGTAGAATATTGAGAAACATATTTTAGAAGCTGAGCAGGAAAGTTAAAAATGGATTGGCCAAGTCGCAGTGAGAAAGAGTTTTAGCACTTGCCTTTGTTCCACATTGTTAATGGTGGATTTTTTGGCATGAAAGAAATAAATGGTGCTGAGAGAAGAAAGCTTTAGTGCTTTATATAAGATAGTGTACAATACATCAACAAGAACCTAGCATTCTTGCTATTTGTTCGCCATCTCTCTCTTGATAAATTATTTGTTCGCCACATTTCATGAGGAATGTAGAATGTAGGAAATATACTAATTTTGAATCTGAGCAAGAAACTTAAAAGCGGTCCAGGGAGTCAAAGTAGGGAAGAGTTTTAGCACTTGCCTTGATTCCACATTGTAGATTAAATTAGTATGAAAGAAATAACCGATGCTTTCAAGAGAAGGAGATATCTTTAGTGCATACATGATTTTTATTCTTGATTCTTTTGTATTTTTGGTTGAACGAGTTCTTTTCAAGAGCTATAATTTCATTGTGCAATTTTTGTGGGAGTTTTGGTTGGGATCCTAGAGTGGATATTTTTTGAGGTGCTTCTTTGGCTAGACTATCTTTAGAAGTTAAATTCTAGGAGCTTTGGTGGTCTTCTTTTTTAACTTTTGCCTTTTATATACTCCCTGTGTACATGAGTGACGTCTCTTTTTGGCGGGTTTTTAAGAAATCCCTTACTTAAAAATAAGGAAGTTTAAAACGGAAACTAAATGCCAAGCTTGAAAAACCCATGGCATGTCAATCAATAAGTGTCTACATCAAATGAATCAAACAAGAGTAAGTGTCTTACAGTTTCACATTCACCAGTGTTCAGCTACACTACACACATGGTTCATGTGTATTGAAAGTGATGTCATAAGTTAAGCCCAAATTCTAAAGATTGGCCAACCACAAAACTGATTTATGTGCTTCATCGGTGTTACAGCTTCCTCTTAATTTGTACTTATAATACGAACAAATAAGAAAATCTTCCTCTTAATTAATTTAAGGAGGAGTACATCTACAAGAAGTAAAATGAAAACTATACTCACACTTTTCTTGAAAGCAGTTGAGGAGCAAAAAGTTCAAGAAAGCCTGGCCCATAAAACTCTCGCATCCAACCAGAGAATAAGCAGATATGACCCTAAGAAGCATATATTGTAACCATTCGGTCAGCCTATGTTAATAATAACTACAAAAGAAAATTATTGCAGTCTAGCACACTAGAATCAACAGTAAAATGATATGACACTTCAAAGAATACCTCAATTGCACGGACAACGTTGCCATACCCTTTAACTCGAGCAACATCAAGTGGAGTTTGACAGTCATCGTTCATCACTAACGCATTTGCTGAAATAATTCATAATTAAACCATCCATAAGTATTAAAGCTACTGGTATTTTTGTTGCCTGTAGACAGTCTATGGTTTAAACACAATCGTGGCAATTCAAAAACTTACCTCCATGTGAAAGAAGCAATGTAACAGTCTGTTCAAGACCTCTTTTTGCAGCATGATGTAGAGGAGTCCCAGCATGACGGCCTAAACAGAATTTATAAAAAATATATATAAATCATAATAATTAGACAAATCAGGTGCACAATATTATTCACAATGATTGGCAAGTTAAATATATACAATGCACTTTCTTTTAAGAATGCATCTGGTTCCATCTTTCTTTCCATAGTTATACATAAACATTACAAGCCACAGGAAAGATTTATGAGAGATAAGCAAGAAGAGCAACAAAAGGCTTACCTGGGCGGTAAGCATTCACATTGGCACCCAACTCCATCAAAGTTTTGGCAACATTATGTAGTACTGGGTTCATGCAAGCTGCAATTAGTGGAGTCTTCGCTTCTTTATCAACCCACTGCACCAAAACAATCCCCCATTGCAGTTAATAATGTCCCACTAACTAAAACCCCAAAATACATTTACTCAACAAATTACCATCAAATCCAACATAATGAAACAAAAAATAAACTTGAAAAAGAAAAAACCTCATTTTGAATTTCGTCTGCTCAGCAAGCTTAACTTCAACAATTTAATGGTGTAGTTACACATTTTTCTCAAATTAATACAGAAATCTAACTCACTTAAAAAATACTGAATTTTGAAACCTATATATACAGATATAAAGATTCAGAGAAATAGATATGTTGATACCTCGAGGCCAGCTCCATCGTTGTGAAGAGCTTTGATACCTTCGGTATTACCGTAATTAACCTGCTGAAAAAGCAATTCGTCTTTGGATTGTTGTTGGCCCATTGAATCGAATTATATTTCGGGTTATGAAGGTAATTAGGGACTGATCCAGAAAAGTTTTGAGAAGGAGAACGGAAGGAAATGGAAAACAGGAAAACAGGAAAACTAGAAAGGTTTTTTACTTTTTATGCAAAGATTTTATGACATGTGGGGTACAAACTACAAATATTGAAAATTATTGGGACTTTCCTTAGCAAAGAAGATAGATCGATAGACTTTACCGAAAAAGAAGATATAGGCGTAGGAGTATTAATTAATACTAATACTTATTATTAGTTGAACGGTTGAACCACGCGGCGTTGACTACTTGACTATCTGAGTGTGTAATCGGGTGCTCTCGAGTCCAGGTGATATTAGTTGCAGCTAGCGTCGGCTATGAGTGGACTGTGGAGGGGCTTTTGGCGCAAAATCTTCTTGAACACATCGGGCTTTTAAGTTAATTTTATTCGATCTATCTAATAAAATATAATTGATTTTAAATTTTTTTTTTATTTTAATAAATTATTTAGATCGTTCAAAATTTGAGATAAATTTTACTGTTCATGTAGTGTCGGAGGCACGAGACACAACTAGTTAACTAATATAGTGTCAACACGCAGACGAAATATGATCTCTTCATCTGTATGTCAGTACTGTATTGATTAATTGATCAACGTACTATGAAGTTAACTTAATGATAACCGGATCCGTTAAAAGTGTATGTTGAAAGTGTATTTGAAAAGCTATGTTCTTTTTCATGTGACATCAATTTATGTTGTTAAAATTATGATTCTTGTTGGATTAAATTTATTATAGTTATAGTTGAAATGGTACAAAATGACCAAAAAATACATGAATTTTTATATAGTGTAGATATATGATTATAAATTAATTATGTAATCGTACACAACTAATAATTTTTGAAAATAATAATAATATAGGATATAATATCATTTTCACTTGGTATTGTATTCTATTGTATTATGATAATAATTATAATTAATTTATTGATAATAATTAGTTTAATGATAATACTAATTAAAAAAAACTATCTCTCTCCCCAGGTTACATAAAGTTCACATATAATTTACAATAATTAATTGAATTTGATCATAATATATAGTTTAAATATATTAAGATAGTAAATATGTAAAGGATTTTTGTGGTGTCAAATAAAAATGACACTTGTACTGTGACTGTGAGTTCTAAAATGGAGAGAAAATAAAGGAGAAGAAAGAAAATTTTGGAAGGAGAATTAAAATATCATGTTTGTGAGTTTTTAGAGGAAAGAAAAGAAAAGAGAAGAAAGGAAATTTCATTCCAAAGTTGGAAAGATTTAGAAGGAAATTTGTTTATGAGTTTTATAATGGATAGAAAAGAAAATAAATAGACGAAAAATTTAAGTTTTTTTTTCAATTCTTATGTTGTTGAGTTTTTTAATAAACGGAAAAGAAAAGAAAAGAAATGGATAGAAAACTTACCCACTTTTTTTGTCAAAGTTTTCCGTCCAAAATTGACTTGATTTGGCCGGGAAGAAATTTGAATAAATAATATTTTTATAATTATCGTATTATCCTCAATTTTTAATATAATAAATTTTAAATTACAACTTATATCTCTAATTTGTTTTTATCTACTAGAAAATAGAAGGGTTGTTGCGTAGATTTGGAATGGAGGAGACCCAATCGCCATTAATATCGAGGTTTGAGAGCTTTGATTCGACTGTTGATAAAGCCATGAAGAAGATGAAGTTCTAAAAGATTTGAAAATGAGAGGATTTTGTATAAATAAAAAGAGGAGGAATTCGTTTAACGCTAAAACTGAGCAGTTTGTTTGTTTTAATATTATTTTTTTCTTCTTTGACTTCTTTATTTAATTTTAATAAATATAATAGTTAATATTAAAAATTATTTAAGAAGTATTACTAATTAAAAAATATTGTTCTAAAATTTTAGATAAACTTATATCGCAATTTAAATTTTTAAAAATTTGATGAATTAATTAGTGTATATTTAGTTACTCAGCGTTTGATACATTTAGAGTTTAGAAGTTGAAATGCACTTAAAAATCTTATTCATCTAATAACAGTTTATTTCAAATACAATTTATTTAACTCACAAATGCAACAAATGATAATATCTAATCAAACCCTTTGATTAAACTCAAACAAGAATATTTTTATAAAATAAAAAGAGTATTACATAAATAAAGAATATTTATATCAATTTTTTAGTTGTCATTTACGTTAATAAGTATCTCAAACATTTATGTCGATATTTTAGTTCTCACTTACGTATAAGTATTTTATATATTGACATGTTTCATACTTATAATTCGTAAAAATATTATCACAATACATGACTTTCTTTAAACCACACTCAATTCCCTAATCAAATTTATGTACAATAAAATTAAATAAATAAGAATATCTTAAAAGTACTTGGCGTGAACCCCTTCCATTGTAGTATTAGATACTTATCGAGTTTATAAGATTACTAAAAAGTATTAATATTACAAATTTTATTTTAAAATGTGAAGTATCGTAATAATTTAATATTTTACAAATTATGTTAAAAGAAATTGTAAAAGAAACATAAATAGATGGATAAAGTAAAATTTACCCTAATAATTTATAGAATGTAATCTGATAAAGAGTAAAATAATAATAATAATAATAATAATAATATATTATTTATTAAAGTTAAAATATTTATCCAAAGCTCACAAACTGAAGAAAAGCTAAATTATTTTTTTTCTTTTCCACTCTCACCAAACAACTCACGAACACATGCATAACTTTATAGAAGAACGTGTCTTGTTAATAAAAGAGAAACAGAACAATGAGAAAGAGGAAAGGGAAAAAGAGTCCGACCGACCACTGCTGGCTTGATTTGATCTGCGACGATGACCGGTCTGTAGCGGCAGACTCATGGTCATAAAGAGCGATTACGGAAGTACAGCCAATTATGATCAGTGCAGTGCTACACGGACGCCGCTTCCACTTGGTAGAGACACAAGAATCTAACTTACTTGGGGGTGTTTGATAAAAAACGAATCAATCTGAATCAAGAATCTAATTTATTTGGGGCGAATCAATCTGAATCTGAATAAAAAAAGTTATTTGATATCGACTCAAATACAAATTTGTGGATGTACCAACTTTAGTTTTTCTGATCTGAAAACAATCCAATTGAATAGACCTCATAGATTAAGGGAGGACAAGCACAATATCAAAAAGAGCTCTCTCTACAAATGACATTGAATTTTGTACTAGCAAGGTCATCACTACTGCATTTACAACTCAAATGGTAACTAACTATTAGATGCTGAAACAGCACGGCAAGATTAACAAATAATCATCTGAATTAAAATCAAAAAAATAAAAATAAACGTTTGACCTTGTATTCGGATGCTAGGTGATACAAACTTCATCTTCTTTGCCACTTTGAAAATGGCATTCCTTTTTCCATTTTATTATAAAGAAAAATCCTTCGACCCATCCAAGTCAATTCTCTAGTATATTCTGATCATGACCTTTTGATTCTTGTCGCTGAAAAAACCAAGTTAAGAAGATGAAGCTGCTTCACCATATTCCTCGGCAGGTGGTGGAGCTGCAGATGATTCAGTTGGAGTGCTCATACTCTTTGTCGGGTTGTACTTCTTAAGCAGCCTTTCTTTGTTTTCCTTCCACCATTCTTCTGCTTGCTGTGCTGCAAACTTTCGTTTGCTGTAGAAATATTGTGGTCAATTTGAAACAATAAGATTTGAGTAACATTTTTGGGAGAGAAAATTTAATGTACCTAACAAGATGGGTTTCATCATTTTTTAACATCAACATTATTGTAACATAGTTTTTTTTTATATCATCTCCTACATTAACAATGTCATACAATATGCTTCGAGTCTCTGCATTTTGCAGCAAGTGTAACCTAGTTTCCATAATATATAATAGAATCTTCATCAAAACGTACGTGTACTAAGTTATGCTCAAAATGCCTAATCAAATCTTTGTTTTACTTAATGAGGAAATGAAAGGTAGACATCTTATGGTAGATACAAGCTCTTCTAAAACTAGTATGGATGCTGGAGCCTATGAAGTTTAGGCACATAGTCAAATAATCCCACAAATATTTTCTCCCTGTAGCTCAAAATCATGCTTTTATTCTAGGAGAAATTGAAGGTGTCTTCAAAATCATGCTTTCATACCAGGAGAAGTTGAAGGTGTCTTCAAATGATTCTGATATGATTAGTATTTGGTCTGAAAATACAAGTAACTATGTGCAACAACCCGGGTAAAATCTGAGTTCGAATCAAATCATAGCATAATAAGGCGCAATGTTGTCTCAATAATAATTTTTTTGGGTCAACCCACCACACGCTCACCCAAAAGGTCATGACTGAAGGTATTAGTAATAACAGCTTGTGTCCTTATATACATACCAAACTATCCCACATGTTATGGCGTGGGATTGTTACAATCTGTTCAATATTTTTTATCATTACTTTCTATCAAATAACCAATGTATAATTTATTACTTCTAGGCATGTATGTTTTGGGGAGAATGCAAGTGTGTACAAAATTTTAAGTGTAAAAGCATCTCAATAATGACCGACGAGTATAAAATATTCATATATTGTCGTACCTGAATCTAACTCGCTTGAAAATCTTGGTACCATTTCCCAGTTGAATCAGAGTAACATAAACACCAGGTTCAAATTGCTCAATTACTTCCTTTCGTCCCTCGGTCTTTGCAGCTCTAGATCTTGATCCACTTTCTGCGCTTTGTTGAGGTGCGTCTTCTTTTTTATCAGAAAGAGTTGATCCGTTACTTTCCTTTGCAGCACCTTCAGCATCATGTGATGTTTCCGGAAGTTCATCCAAATGATTTTCCATCCCATCATAACTCATGTTGGTAAATTCACCCATTGAAGCAATTCTAGAATGAAGATTTTGTTGGTTAGACACCAAGTTTGGTGGCAAGGAAGAATTAGATTCAGATGCTTCAGTTCCACTGACATCCAAAAACGATTCGACTTGAGCATGCATGGATTTGAAGGTTTCGCTCTCAGAAATTTCAGGAGGCAGATTTTCTGTGATTTCCTTCAACTGAATAACATAAGAAATGGCAAGAAACAGTATTATTACAAAAATTGGGTTCATGTACGAAAAAAGGAGAGTTTCAGATTTCACCTCGAGTCATTATTGATAAGTACTCCCTACGTTCCAAAATATAAGATCACTTGCTTTTGGAAGTCAAGTGATATTATATTTTGGAACAGATGGAGGGAGTACTTATCAATAACTTACAATTGAAGTGACACTATCAAATAAAGTAAGAAACCAGTTAATGTACACTAGGCTAATATGGTCTTATAAAAGAGAGTTCTAAAAACAAAACAAAATAAATTCAATTTCTATATATGAAGATACATTCTCATCTTTGTTCAGATTTTCCAACATAAAAGTAGGCACAGTTGCCTATTCTGTACATTAATAGTAAAATAGTGGACAAATTATGCAATTTAAATTGGTGGGTTTTTCAGGGTGATCTGTTTTGGAAATAATGCCATATCATTATGGTTTTACTCCTCATAAGTGCTGCTCTTCCCAATTTCAAACGAAATTTACAAACGCTTTTACCAGTACAATATCAATAGATGCAGGACTTAAAACTTCATATCTAATTAAATTTAGTGGATCTTTGAGCACATGCCACTATTTGGGGAGGCAAAAAGTGGATACTTAGAGGAATACTAAGATTACCTTAGTTGTGATGCCCTTGACAACTTCCACTGCAACAGTGCATTTGGAAGACTTATCTTCAGCCAACCTAGCAGCCTCTAGAGCATTCTTTTGTAGTTTTCTAACCTCTGCATCTTGGATTTCACTTTTCTGCTTTAAAACTTTTATCTACAATTCAAGAATAGAAAAATATGTAAATTGTTAGTGAGGAGCAGCTTCTGCGTAATAGAGTCATGGTAATGAATCAACAAAAGGAAGACAATGACAAGGGAAAATTTTATACTTGGCTTTGTAATTTGTTCACTTCTTGGTTCAAAAGCTCATTTGTCTTCTTAAGGCTATCAATGACACCCTTTGAAAACACTGGAGTGGCGGAGCGTGGAGGACTTGGTCTCCTAGAGTATGGTGAAACAGATCTCGAGTTGGACACATTCAGTGGAGGTTGAGGTTGACGATGTGGAGGAGTCAGAGGTTGAGGTACTGTTGCCATTGCAGGCTTCCAAGCAGATTGAAGAGCACTAAGTGAACTTGGGAATGCAATATCTTTTAGTTGTTGAAGTGATGGAACTTGGGAGGTTCTCACTATGGATAAAGAATCAGAGTCCGTCCCATGTTTGACTGACTTAACCTCATGGTACTTGACTGGTTCCGTGGTGGGGGAGAGCAGAATCCTTGAAATCCTAGCCTCTCCCCTTTCTGGCCTAACCCCTTCTACACGATGAGGGACAGTCCCTTTCCTACTAAAAGTAGAGACATTACCAACCTCAGCAGCCTTTTTAAGTTTCGCATAGCAAGAGTCACACACACGATGAGGTTTTCCAGGAGTTGGAGCTAATGCTGCTTTCAATGCCTTTTTAGAACTACAAGCATGGCAATGCACCAGTCCGCAGTTGTAGCAGTGGTGCCTCTTTCTAGTAAAACCAAATGGTTGTCGGCAACCAGAACACACTGATTGATCTACTCCGGAGACCCACTTATGAATGCATATAGTTGCAGTGTAATTCGAGCCACATGATATACTTCTAACGTGTCTGTCCTTTAGTGCTTCAACCAGCGTTGGAGTATTCCGATCTTCTGCATCCCCGTGTCCCAATCTCCCATTTACACCGCATCCCCATGTAAATAACTCACTTCTTGATGTCAGGGCACAAATGTGATATGCACCACAAGCGATATCTTCAACAAATTCACCTACCAATCTATCTTGTACTAAACAAGGTGACTTCCCATCTGACTGTGCATTGCCCAGTTGACCATATGTAGTACTGCCCATAGTGAAGACATGACCAGATGTAGTAAGGCCAACAGTGATACTATTTCCGCATCCTAGCTGAAAGAAACTGTAGTCAATAAGTGCAGACACACAAGTTGGAACCAGATAAGTTTCCTTGTTTCCATGACCCAGTCGATATTTATCACCATCACCCCATGTGAACAACTTTCTAGACGTAACATTTGAACCAGACTGGTTATAAACCTCTACAATGGCTGCGGTATGCCATATTCCACATGCAACTTTAAGAGTTTTCAATCCATTCAGTGATTGAACTTCCTTTGGATATGGAGCACTTTCTCGATCACCGTGGCCAAGAGCACCAAATGATCCATCACCAAATGTGAAAAGCTTTCCATTAGAAGTTGCTAATGCAGAATGCCATGTTCCACATGCAATAGATAAAACTTGAAGTCCTTCTAGAGGACCTGAAACCCTTTTAGGTATCCAGTGGCTCACATCATTGCCATGACCAAGAAGTCCAGCATTATGGATACCATCACCCCAGGTATATAAATCACCAGAAGTAGATACAGCGCATGTATGGTATTCACCACATGCAACAGATTCTATATTAGTAACTGTGAGAAATTCAACAAGCTGAGGACGACCAAAATCCTTTTCAATTCCATGTCCAAGTCTACCTCCAGATTCCTCTCCCCAGGTGAAAACCTCACCTTGCCTTGTGACAAGAGCAACATGTCTAAAGCCACATGCTATTTGGAGAACATCAAGAACTACGTTTGACTCTAAGGGCTTAGGAGTCAGCACATCACTTTTTGTAGGAAGTGCACTCCCAGATCCATCTGTTGAAACCCCGTCAGACCAGATCTCCCCCCATACATAAACATCACCTAGTGATTCTATGTCATCTGGTCCAGAACCTTGACTTGAACAACTCGGAGTGCTTGAAACACTAATTCGGAAACCATCTGCACCACTTGTTCTTAATTGCATACTTGCACGTTCAGACCCAACATCTGAGCTTGGATATTGAATAGAAGTTTCACGAGAACTGTAATCAAGAGAATTTCTGCTACGAATACTTGAACTGAATTCTAGTGTTGCACCAGAAGGACGATCATTTTGACTTAACTCGCTAAAACAATCATGTATCTGCAACATCAAAATGTTAAGAATTAGATGCCTGGAAATATACCACCAGTATAAACATATTTTTTTGGGTAAACAAGCAATTTTTTTAGCAGAAACCAAGATAAACAGCTGGGAAGGAGGAAAAGACAAAGAACACAAACCAATCAAGAAGGTGTAAAGAACTAGTGCACTTTATAGAATGCAAGAATGGAAAGTTCATGCTTGTTCCCTTAATCTACCTAGTACCGTTTTGAATCCCTCTGCATGTAGGTACACATTCGTTCCCCTTACACAGATGTGGTCCTCTAGAATCCTTTATTATGCATACAAATAGCCATGGTAGTGTCAAACTCAAGTTTCTCTGCAAGTGTGAAGTGTTCTAGGCTTGAGTAAGTTGTAATCTTGTATTGGAGATGATATTAATTATTATAGCCAAGTAAGTTCTTCATTTTCTGGAGTTCTTTTAGTTTGTTGGTTTTTCTTACCGACATCAAGGGTGTCTAGTGTAACTTCAGTTCTACAATATCTTTCTACACCGAGAACAAAACAAACACAAAGCATCAGGTTAAAAAAAGAGGATAATAGACAACAAACACCACAATACCATTAATATGTGAACATCTAACTGTAGATGTAAGCATAATTTTTCATTTAAGAAGCTATCCCATATTTTACATTTGATGCTGGTTTGCATACCAAATGAAATGCCAAATCATGCTTGAGAAGTTGATTTGAGTAAGAAAAGAATGTAGTCAGCAGCACACAAAGACACCAACAAATTGACAAGTGATTCGGGGACAAATAGCGAATTAATAAAATCCATTGTTTGGTGGTAATTCGAAAATGTTATCCAAGTTCTCACAGATTTTTACAAATAAACATAAAGTCTTACCAGAACATAACAAAACTTATACTATTTCAGTTAATGACTATAATTTCTGTCGGTGACATGATCACTATATATAGGGAAGATGAACAATTTCTATTTTAAAACCATGTAAAGAAAGCTCTAAATTTCTTTCACCTATAACTGTGTCCAATTATCAGAAACAGAATTTACTGAAAATTGGTTAACAGACGGTATTCGGATGAGGATTAAATGTATTTTCTACCAGCTTTTGTGTATACTAAAGACAAGTTACTAAATTGCTTCTTTTATTGTTTACCTAATGAATATCGGAGTTTTACAACTTATCATTATTATTAGAATATATCTTATCTCAAGTCTCTCCATTAGTTATATAACTATTTTCAATCAACTAATTCAATTGAAAATGTTCTAAAGTAATATTAGCTTAGTAGGCTACACAAAAGTGAATGGTCAATGTAGAATAGTATCATGATATATATGGTGTTAGGATGAAATGACTGCATATTATCTTTTAGCTTCCTTATAGCATTTCAGATGATTAACCTAGTGACTTTCTTTCCAAAACTTGAGGAAAAGAAATAAGGAATAAAGACTTGTAGAGGGGCATGTTTAATTATACAATATTAAACACTTCATGGGCAACAACATTCAAGCTATGGAATGGCCACAGGAACCTATGCAGGCAGAAAAAATGGTTAAACTGTACAGCATAATAACATGGTTATTGACAAAGGATGATTTGAAAGGTGGAATGACTAATCAATTCAATGGTTATAGGGATTTTACATCAGTTATATCACTCCTGGTGCGTCTGCTACGATTTTGGCCAGTAGAGATTAAAGCTTTCAGGCCTGCAAGCCACACCTCTGCCTCAACTTTGTCCTTGCAAATCTATGGAATAGGAACAATTAAAGATTATCAATTTGGTGGAAGAAGTCTGAAACAAATCCTTCACCAAATCTCACATTGGTTTGAAATCAAAGACCGAAGCAAATAATTACTTTCACTAACCAGATCAAGAGATCTTTCGCCGTTGTTATATAAAAGTGAAAATGACAAGTACTCCTTCTCGGGTCGGCGATATCTTTTAAAAACAGGCTGCAATGACAAATTAGCAAGTTTAGCTTTACATTTTGTCTTGTAGAAATTGAACAAAAACTCCCAGTGCAATCATAATAAAATGCAGGTTAGATGAACTTTAAAAATAAATGTAACAATCACCCTAGAAAAGGAGCTAACTCACGGTTCTCTGCCCAGGTAAAATCTTTGAAACACTAGATAACTTCAGATTCCTTTCTTCTCCATGAGAGTACCAGACGAGAGTTGTTTCATCCTGTACATAATCACAAATGCTAAGTATTGATGAACTCGACTGCATTGATTTAAATATATCAATCTTCTACAGTGGAAAGACTGAACCTTATGAAACTGATTATTTATAACTACATTCACATATTATAATTTGTATACACACAACATGCCTAACAATGAACATGTCTAGTTAAAGTTTCAATCACATTAGTGAAACTTAGTAATGAATGGGGATAGGATTTTCAACAAAAAACTATTTAAGCACGGAAACTATAAAATGGAGACGCAACTCTCAAATCACTTGATCTGTATAGATATCACATGTTAAACTAAAGTTAATTGTAAAATACAATAAAACAGTTTCCCAGACAATCCATTAAGTATACTTTTCACTGATAGATGTGTAATTTATATTGAAACACAATCAGGTACAAGAAGTAAAACATTATAGACATGTAAGTTACTAGAACTGATGGGACTATTCGAAGAACACTGATCCTATACTGGCTGCTAAGCTGACATCAGTGAATGAAAATGTTCAGATTCTCTTCTTGTTGTGAAATGAAGCTATCCCATCATTATATAAGCCCCTCTGCTTTCTCCGATTCATATAATAAATTTCAAGTACGAGGAGAAAGAGCAAGGCAAAACAACAGACAATGATAAGTTATTATAATATTTTCCGTGGGTAAATGTAGAGTCCTTCCATAGAGGGATTAATATAGTTCTCACTAGGAAATCATCACTACACTGCTTCTGGTCTCTGGATCATGACTTGCACATGGTTTTCAAAAAGGCTCATATTCAGAAACTAATATTTTTGGACTGATGATGTTTTCACTTTTCACTTGCTGACTGACTGATTGATATATACACAGTTTTCAACATATATGTCACTTACTTTTTTTCCACATATACTTACAAGAACTTCATTTTAGATTCAGAAAAGCTGCATAAATATGATCACCATTCGGGAGAATATAATAGCTATGAGTTAGCTCATGCCCTTCTTAATAAAGCTTCTGTCTGATCTAGTGTGGTAATTTTAGCAGATTGGAAATCTGAAGTCAAAAAGAAATAGTAATAACTCACCGGAGAAACTCTGAATGGACAAAACTTAGGCTTTCCCTTCCGGCTGTATTTAACTAACTGGGTGCCTTTTTTCAATGCAACTAGTGCCTGGAAAGGGAAGAAAAAGGACATCCATCATGTTACGCAAAATAAATATTCAGCAAAAGTATCACGTGTCAAATAAAATTTAGATATAGAAAAGCATGCAATAAAGCAATTAACGGAACAGTGAGTATTAAAAATTTATTATATCAAGTATAGTAGAATGAAGCTTTGAATACAAAGAAAAAGGTGTGAACCTTACAGACCTAGGTAAAAAGAGTTCAACAGGCTGAAAAGATGTAAGCTTCAGTTTGTGCAAACATATAATTGTGTTATGACGAAAGACAGTAAACTAAAATCTAGTTGCTTCATCAAGGCATCAGATTCAAACATGACCATCCTTTACATTTACAAGGACATAACTAGGCACCATGACTTCAAAGTAGGAAGCTAAGTCATATTTCAACTTCCTAAAGCCCATAAGAAAATACCCCCAATATACACTTCCAACATCTATTTAATGTATAGTTTCTCATCCATGCACCTGGCTTTGTATTCTCATATATCCTCTTTGCATCTATATTCTGTAGTCTAAAAAGCTTCGTTCTTTGATCTATTATGAATTAACATCTCAAAAATCATTTACGTTGATCGACATAAATTACAGTTTCTTTAACTATGTTAAGGCAATTAAAATTGCAATCTACTGTATGGTCAACAATTCAAGATACTTCACTTTTAAATGTAGAAGGTACGTATCCATCCACAAACCTCATCATCTTTGAAGTAGCAACGTATAAACAAAAAATTAAAAATTGAAATATAATGAAGCATTAAATTTCCATTATTTTTCAGTTTTTCATTTACGATCACACTATTACTTGCTTTTGATGCTAGCTAGAAACTGAAGTGCCTTCCACCTCTTCCCTTTCTCTCTTTAAAGTACTCCAATTTTCTAATGGAAAGACTGTATAGCCAAGAAGATCATAATAAGCTGAATTAAGGTCTCGGATCGTAGGTAATTTTGCCACAGTGGAGCACACACTAGTGTTAATATCCTTATAATGAATCATCTCCCAACAAGTCTCAAATAACAAAGACTAATACTCCCTCTATTCCAAAATGGAACAAAATTAGGGATACATTTTCCTTTTTAATCCGTTTCAAAATTAGAAATGCATTTATATTTTAAAGACTATAAAAAGACATAATGTTCCGAATTTATAGTTAATTTTAAACTATCATGTCTAGTGTAACATCAGTAGTACTAAATTCTTAGCTGATATGAAGGTAAATTAATAATCTATTGTATTAGAAATGTATCTCTAATTTCAGAAACGGGGAGTCTAGTTTAATTTGACATATGTGAAATTTCCTATTAGACTAATTTCAGTATGATTCCACTTCAGCTCCTTTGCACACAAATACAAAGAAGACTTGATGACAAAAATAAATTGGCATTGCATAGTACTAAAATTAACATAGAAGCCTAAATATAAGTGTTGCTCTGTACAATTTATCTGCAGATTTTCGAATTGGGTATTTAATAAATTTCACCAATTAACTATTCCATTAAGAAATCTTTTACGGGTATATCTCAAATTTAAACACGTATATATGTGTAGCGAGAGAAAATAGAAAGTGACCTGCTCGACGTCACGGTCAGGATTGCCATAATTAGCAAGATCTGCCATTCCATCTGAAACAACTCTTAGGAATAATCCGCAGAAGAAGAAGCGATTTCTTCTTCCAAACCATCCGCATAGTCTTCATAGATGCCAATGCAATTTGTTGAGGCCTACCATCAACTGATTAACTTCCAATAAAAAAATCCTTCAAAATTTTCAGTTAAATAAAAAAGCCCAACTGATCTTATTCCAACTCCTGCAGATCATCACCAAATTTTTTATTTAGGATAAATTCCTGATCCAAACAGCATAAAAGATCCTCCAATAAACGTATTAATCAACCTTTGAGAATACGAGTTTATCCATGATATTTGATTGGACAATTTCGAAATGGTAATGGAAAAATTGGGTTTGATTAGAATGTAGGACAGATCAGAGACACAGAAGGAGCTGGAGAGAGAAGAAAGAAAGATAAGAAACGAGGAGAGAGAAAGTTTAGGGGAACGTTTGCAGATGAAGAGAAAGGGGAGCGACATTGGCGCGCTTATTTGTCCTTGTTAACAACCTTATAAAAAAAAGTACTACTACTTTTTTTTTTTAAATATGTTTAAAATCAATTTCGCCTATCTACTTGGAGTGTTGGACCCATACCGGTTCATCCTAAAAGGAATTAGCTGGGATCAGGCTTAGTTCAAACACCCTGGACTTAAAATAAACTAGACTGTAATGGGTTGAGCAGGCTTATTTGCGGGCGGGTTGGGCTAGCCATAGACTTGGGTTGAATTTTATCAGGTCCAATAAAGAAAACAATCACATATAATAGTCCATTTTAATAAAATAATACAAAAAAAGTACATGAATAAAATATTTATAAAATTAATACAAATGCAATACTTAATTACAAAAAGAGTGTAATCTTATCCCTTTAATTATACACACGAATTTCTTCCCCATCTCTCCCACAATTTTCTCCCCATCTCTCCCACGATTTTCTCCCACTCCAT
Source organism: Panax notoginseng (assembly GCA_016801055.1). NCBI lineage: Eukaryota > Viridiplantae > Streptophyta > Magnoliopsida > Apiales > Araliaceae > Panax > Panax notoginseng. The sequence goes on from CM029023.1 coordinate 149,157,080, forward strand.
TTCTGTTTCTCTTCTTCTCCTCCCTCCCTCCCTCCCTCCCTCCCTCCGCCTCCCCTCCTCCCTCCTCCCGCCACTCCCTCCCTCCCTCCCTCTCCCTCTCCTCTCCTCTCCTCTCCTCCCACCCTTTCTCCTCTCACTGCCGCCCCCTCCCGCTCCCGCTTCCGCCTCCCTTTGCCTTCCCCCTCCTCCCGCCCCCGCCTCCGCCTCACCACCACCCCTCCCTCCGCCTTCCCCTCCCCTTCCTCCCGCCTCCCTTTCTCCTTCCCCTCTTCCCACCCCCCTTTCTCCTCCACCCCCCACGCCCCACCCCCTCTTCCTCCTGCCCCTCCCTCTCCTCGATCCCTCCGCCTCCCACCGCCACCGGTCCATTCTTTATTTTCACCGGTAACGAAATTTTCCGATAAGGTAACCAATTCAGTTTTATTAGGTTACTAATTTATTTTAGATGTGATGCAGTTGGTAATCAAATTTCATGTAGTTGGTTACCAAATCATTTGATAAGGTAACCAATTTAGTTTTATTAGCTTACTAATTTATTTTGAATGTGATGCAGTTGGTAACCAAAATTTATGCAGTTGGTTACTAAACCTTCCGATAAGGTAACCAATTTAGTTTTATTAGGTTACTAATGTAAGACCCCAACTTTTATAAATAAAGATGAATTTTCTATAAATATCATTTTTGAATATTATGAAGTTAATTTGATATAATGTTATAGTTGTGGGTAATATTTATAAATTTTACAAAGTAAGCAAGTTGTTATAAAATATTCGTTTGGTCGGGGAATATTCTTTTTGTCGGAGAATATTCGTACGACGGCACAATCATTGGTGGACCCCACAACGGAATTATTGTCGGATTGAGATAACGACAGAATTATCTTTCTATAAAAATAACGGCTGAGGTGTTACCGTTAAAACCGTTAAAACTGTTGAACTACTCGGTAGTAAAAGTACAGTAATACGCGTGGTTGCATAGTAGCACACGGTATTAATTATTGATGCTTACGTGAGAAGTCACTCAGCTATACTCAATTATTGCTACAGTAATTGCTGCATCATATCTCTTAAATTATTGTCATAGTATCATCTGTATAATATGTTATATTATTAAATCAATAATTGAGACGTTGTGGTAAGTTTGGTTATTTTATGGGGGGCCATATGTCATCATCTAAGAGTCTCTTCGTCAATAGTAATTACCGTCGTCAATAGTATTTACCTTGGTCAATAGTAATTACCTTCGTCAATAGTATTTACCTTGGTCAATAGTAATTACCTTCGTCAATAGTATTTACCTTGGTCAATAGTATTTACCTTGGTCAATAGTAATTACTTTCGTCAATAGTAGTTGTCCCTTCAATATTACCAAGAGTCATTTGACCCTTCGTTAAGACCAAGAGTCATTTGACCCTTCGTTAAGGCCAAGAGCCACCCTCAGTTTTTCTATAAATAGAGGCCTAGGGCTTTATTATTTTTCACGAATTCATTCAAGCTATAGAGAGAGAAAGTATAGAGAGAATAAGAGAGAGAGAGACTAAAAGTATTCTGCTACATCACTTTTCCAATATCCAGTTCTTTTAAGGTAGGGAATATTATTTCTTTTATATTCATGAAGAGAACTTCTGTTATTCCATTCGTTATTATTCTGTTGGAATAACCAGTATACGCGGTCTACCCTATACTTGGTGACATTCTTCTATTATTCTGTTGGAACATCCTGTCTGTGTGTTTTACACCGGACCTGGTTCCGTTTATTATTCTGTTGGAACATCCTGTCTGTGTGTTTTACACCGGACCTGGTTCCATTATTTATTATTCTGTCGGAATATCCTGTCTGTGCGTTTACGCCGGACCTGGTTCCATTATTTATTATTCTGTTGGAATAACCTGTCTGTGCGGTCTATCGCATGCATGGTGATTTCTTTTGTTATTCTATTCTTTATTATACTCAGTTGGTTAAGTTTTGACTTCTATACTCCATGAAATTTGTGGAATATCCTTGATAGTTGCGTTTCATCCAGTATCTTTTCAAGAAAATATTCTTCTAAGCATTCTTGAATTTTACTCCACAATGCAGTATCATGTTGACAATTTGGACGTTGTTAATTCCTGGATAAATTAATTCTTGAACTTGTTTTATTGAATTCTTATATCATTGTCATCATCCTCATGTTTATAAAATGTTGAAAGTCATCTGTGGCCTGTATTGCATAGATGGACTTGGTATGATTATGACCAGGGATTATTCGGTATAATCATGACCGTAATGTTACAAATGATGTGGTAAAAGTCCTCATTGGCCCGTAGTGCATTGATGGACAGTTGTTGGCATGATCATGACCATTAATGAATACACGAATATCCTTGGCCGTAGTGCAGGGGTGATTCGATGATGTGGATTATTTTATTAAGCTGAGTCTCAGCGATTACAGTGTTGAAAAACTTTTTAAATCATAAAAGATAGTAGAGTTTATTTTCTACTTGACTCTTTTAATGGATTGCTTGTTCCGCTACAGTTAAACTTGATGTCTATTATATTTTATCAGTTTAACATTGTTGAAGGCTAATGATAATTTATTCTGCATTATCTTAGTCATAATATTTCTTACTGGGCTAGTTGAGCTCACCCTTTCTTTCACTGTTCTCTTCAGGAAATGAGAACGTAGCTGGGACAAGTCGGGGTACGGAGTGATGGTCCGAATGATAGTATTAGTTAGTAGTCCTCACTATTCTATGTAATGGTGTGTTAATAAATGTAATGAGGACTCCTTTTGAGTATGAATACTCTCTAGAAGATAATATTTGTATTCAAACTCACAGTTTATGTTTTGTCGTATTGTACACGACAGATGTATTAATCAGTTGTATTTGTATTCTGTACTATGTATCTGACGACTCAAGATGGGTGATGTATACCTAATTTTGGGGGCGTCACAGTTGGTATCAGAGCTTAGGGATATGATCCCTGGCTAAGATGTGAGAATAGAACTAGGAGGGGAGAGACGGGGAATTCCTTCGCTAGTATGGCATACCTAAGTTTATTTGCATGGTATTTAATTGGTCGGTCATAATATAAGGATAATATATGACATATCAATTAATTTTTATTTTGTGACAGTATCTGAAAATGGCATCTGAGAATGTTGAGAATAGCAATGGAGCACAGACGACTGTTGATTCACCACATATCAATAATCAGGATAATGTGCATCAGGAAGGTGTCAATCCTCATGCAAACAACAACACTGACCAAATGATGAATGATCAAATGTTCAGAGGCTTTATGCAATTCATGCAACAACAGGTGAAAGCGGCTCCTGTCCACAACGTAGGTGGAAATACTGGAAACTCTCAGGCGGTCACCGCTAAACAGTTTAAGGAGCTGGGACCACCGGAGTTTAAGGGAGAACCCAAACCACTTGTAGCTGAAACATGGATAAAGCAGATCACCAAGATATTTGATGTCTTGGGTTGCTCCGAGGAGCAAAAGGTTCCCTTTGCCGCCTTTATGTTGCGAGGAGAGGCAGATTACTGGTGGGAATCGATAAAACGTACTCAACCTGCCGCACTGAAGATGTCTTGGGAGAAGTTTCAAGATCTGTTTAACGACAAATACTTTCCCGAGAGTATTCGTCACATGAAGGAGGTGGAGTTCATCAAATTGGAGCAGAATAATATGACCGTGTCGCAGTACGAGGCAAAATTTGCGGAGTTATCCCGGTTTGCGTCCCACCTGGTGGATAATGAAGAAAGAATGACGCGGATGTTTTTAAGAGGTTTGAAGCCGGAGATACGTCAACATCTTGTTTCTCATAAACTGTGTTTGTATTCAGATGTTGTAAATAGGGCTCAGTTGGTGGAGCGCGATAACGAGACAACGCAACCAAAAGAGAGCAGCCGGCAAAATGATAATACCAGTGAGAGCAGTCATCGAAGCGGTGACAACAAGCGTGGAGGGAATCAACAGGCCAGAAATGGTAACCACTTCGGTGGTAATCAGGGCCAAAACAATAAGAATGGACATTTCAAGAAGAGGAGATTCAACAATGACGGAAAGACGTCAGCACCAGCACCTGTCGTTAAGGAAGGAGAACGACCACCTATCATATGTTTCAAATGCGGAGGGGAGGGACACATCAGTCCAAACTGCGCGATGCCGTCCAAAGCATGTTATAATTGTGGAAGAGAAGGTCATTTAGCCCGATTTTGTCGTTTACCGAAAACAAATTCAGCTAGGATGGAGGCACCAAAAGCCGTCCCAGAAAAGTCAAAACCGGTTGTGCAAGGGAGAGCGTTTGTTGTGAACTCCCAGAGAGCAAGGAACCCGAATGAGGTCATCACGGGTAAGCTTATTATAAACTCTAAAGAAGTTTATACTTTATTTGATACCGGTTCAACCCATTCTTTTATTTCTCCTACTTGCGCTCATCGATTAAATTTGATTCCGGAGAAATTAGACTTTGACTTATCTGTGGAAACTCCGTTGGGAGAAACCTTCATTACCTCCACTGGTTATAAGTCTTGTTTGGTTCAAGTTGGTACCCACACATTACCTATCGATCTGATTTCATTAAAAATACTTGCATTTGACGTGATTCTAGGGATTGATTGGTTAACTACTCATTATGCAAAAATTGATTATTTTCGTAAGGTTGTTAGTTTTCATATTCCTAATCGACCTATTATGCGAATTCAAGCAACCAAACCATTAAAATCAATCGCTGTCATCTCAAGCCATAAAGCTATTCGTTTATTGAAAAACGGATGTCAAGCTTTCTTAGCTCATGTCACAGATCTAAACAAAAATACGTCAGCTTTGAATGATATTTCTGTTGTTAATAAATTTCCTGACGTATTTCCCGAAGAACTTCCTGGCCTACCCCCAGAGCGTGAAATTGAATTTTGTATCGACCTTGAACCCGGTACAAAACCCATTTCCAAAGCTCCATATCGAATGGCTCCTATTGAACTTCAGGAGTTAAAGACCCAACTGCAGGAATTGTTAGACATTGGTTTTATTCGTCCTAGTACTTCTCCTTGGGGTGCTCCTGTTCTGTTCGTGAAGAAGAAAGATGGGAATATGCGACTTTGTATTGATTATCGGGAGTTGAATCATGTCACCATCAAAAATAGGTACCCATTGCCACGTATTGATGACCTGTTTGACCAGTTGCAAGGAGCACAATTCTTTTCAAAGATCGATCTTCGTTCTGGATATCATCAGCTGAAGGTTAGAACTGAGGATATTCCAAAGACTGCCTTCAGAACTCGGTATGGGCATTATGAATTCTTAGTTATGTCTTTTGGATTGACTAATGCTCCTGCTGCCTTCATGGATATGATGAACAGGGTATTTAAGGAATATTTGGATCACTTTGTGGTCGTCTTTATCGATGACATCCTTGTTTATTCCAAAAGCCGTGAAGATCATGAGCAACACTTGAGGCTGGTACTCCAAAAGCTTCGTGAATACAAACTTTATGCCAAGTTGAAGAAATGCGAGTTCTGGCTGGAAGAGGTAGCATTCCTTGGGCACGTAGTATCAAGTCGTGGAATATCGGTTGACCCGGCAAAGATTGAAGCTATTCAAAGCTGGGAGCAACCTAAATCAGTAACCGAAGTACGTAGCTTTCTCGGTCTAGCTGGTTATTATCGGAGATTCGTGGAAGGATTTTCTCGAATCGCTACTCCGTTAACTCAGCTGACTCGAAAAGATACAAAGTTCGGTTGGAGCGAAGAATGTGAGCAGAGTTTTCAAGAACTCAAGAGGAGACTCATTTCAGCACCTGTTCTAACAATACCATCTGGCTCGGAGGGATTTGTCATCTACAGTGATGCTTCGAGCAAAGGGTTGGGATATGTTCTCATGCAACATGGAAAAGTCATAGCCTATGCATCAAGACAACTCAAGGAATATGAGAGGAATTATCCTACTCATGATCTAGAGTTGGCAGCTGTTGTCTTTGCACTTAAAATTTGGAGGCATTACTTGTATGGGGAGAAGGTGGAGATCTTTACGGATCATAAAAGTCTCAAATATTTCTTCACTCAAAAGGAACTCAACATGCGACAACGACGTTGGCTTGAACTGTTGAAAGATTATGATCATACCATTCAATATCATCCTGGAAAAGCGAACGTGGTAGCTGACGCATTGAGTAGAAGATCATATGCAAGTACGAGTGCGATATTGTCAACACAAAGACCCATTTTGTGTGATTTGCAAAGGATGGAGATAGAGTTAAAGACTCCAGGGACCCATGTGATGATGGCGAATATACGAGTAGAACCGACTTTAATCGATAAAGTTAAAGCTGCTCAAGCTACAGACCTGGAGCTGATGCGTATGAAGAAGAAAGTGCAAGAAGGTGCTATACCGGAAGCAAGAATCGATGAAGAAGGAATACTTCGAGTCAACTCCAGACTTTGTGTTCCTAACAACCCTGATTTAAAGTATGAAATCATGATGGAGGCGCACAACACACCGTTTGCAATCCATCCTGGAAGTACCAAAATGTATCATGATCTTCGTCATACATTTTGGTGGAGCAATATGAAGAGAGAGATAGCGTTGTTTATCTCAAGGTGTCTAACTTGTCAACGAGTCAAAGCGGAGCATCAAGTACCAAAAGGTCCATTGCAACCACTTGAAATTCCAGAATGGAAGTGGGAGCACATTACCATGGATTTCGTTACCGGTCTTCCTAGGGTTTCTCAAGGTATTGATGCGATTTGGGTCATTGTTGATAGATTGACCAAGTCTGCTCATTTCTTACCGATACGAGAAACTTATACACTTGAACGTCTTGCTCGTATGTACATAAACGAGATTGTAAGACTGCATGGTATGCCAGTATCCATAGTTTCTGACCGAGACCCAAGATTCACTTCACGATTTTGGGTTAGTTTACAAAAAGCTATGGGCACGGAGTTACGATTTAGTTCAGCATATCATCCTCAGACGGACGGACAATCAGAGAGGACTATTCAAACTCTTGAAGATCTATTAAGACTCTGTGTCTTTGACTTCAAAGGAAGTTGGGACAAGTTCTTACCATTGGTGGAGTTTTTCTACAACAACAGTTATCAAGCAAGTATTGGCATGGCTCCATTCGAAGCATTGTATGGAAGAAAATGTCGTTCTCCAGTATGCTGGGATGAGGTGGGCGAAGCAACGTTGTTGGGACCGGAGTTGGTACGTATGACTACAGAAAAGATTCAAACGATCCGACAACGTATAAAAACCTCACAAGATCGACAAAAGAGTTATGCTGATCTTCATCGAAAGGACGTGGAATTTGATGTAGGAGATCATGTGTTCTTACGTGTTGCTCCATGGAAAGGAGTTACGAGATTTGGAAAGAGAGGAAAGCTAAATCCTCGATTCATCGGTCCATTTTTAATCCTCGATCGAGTAGGAACTGTGGCTTATAGACTCGCTTTACCGCCAAGTATGTCTCGTGTTCATAACGTTTTCCACATATCCATGTTACGCAAATATGTGGAAGACCCGAACCACATTATTGAGTTAGAACCGGACGAAATAGCGGAGGATTTGACGTATGAAGAAGTTCCTGTTCAAATCTTGGATAAGAAGGAACATATTCTACGCTCCAAGGTTATACCTCAAGTTAAAGTTTTGTGGAGAAACCACGATGTTGAGGAAATGACTTGGGAGTTAGAATCAGAAATGAAATCAAGGTATCCTTACCTCTTCGACATACCAGGTACGTACCCTAATTTCGAGGGCGAAATTTCATAAGAAGGGGAGGTTGTAAGACCCCAACTTTTATAAATAAAGATGAATTTTCTATAAATATCATTTTTGAATATTATGAAGTTAATTTGATATAATGTTATAGTTGTGGGTAATATTTATAAATTTTACAAAGTAAGCAAGTTGTTATAAAATATTCGTTTGGTCGGGGAATATTCTTTTTGTCGGGGAATATTCGTACGACGGCACAATCATTGGTGGACCCCACAACGGAATTATTGTCGGATTGAAAAAACGACAGAATTATCTTTCTATAAAAATAACGGCTGAGGTGTTACCGTTAAAACCGTTAAAACTGTTGAACTACTCGGTAGTAAAAGTACAGTAATACGCGTGGTTGCATAGTAGCACACGGTATTGATTATTGATGCTTACGTGAGAAGTCACTCAGCTATACTTAATTATTGCTACAGTAATTGCTGCATCATATCTCTTAAATTATTGTCATAGTATCATCTGTATAATATGTTATATTATTAAATCAATAATTGAGACGTTATGGTAAGTTTGGTTATTTTATGGGGGGCCATATGTCATCATCTAAGAGTCTCTTCGTCAATAGTAATTACAGTCGTCAATAGTAATTACCGTCGTCAATAGTATTTACCTTGGTCAATAGTAATTACCTTCGTCAATAGTATTTACCTTGGTCAATAGTAATTACCTTCGTCAATAGTATTTACCTTGGTCAATAGTATTTACCTTGGTCAATAGTAATTACCTTCGTCAATAGTATTTACCTTGGTCAATAGTAATTACTTTCGTCAATAGTAGTTGTCCCTTCAATATTACCAAGAGTCATTTGACCCTTCGTTAAGACCAAGAGTCATTTGACCCTTCGTTAAGACCAAGAGCCACCCTCAGTTTTTCTATAAATAGAGGCCTAGGGCTTCATTATTTTTCACGAATTCATTCAAGCTATAGAGAGAGAAAGTATAGAGAGAATAAGAGAGAGAGAGACTAAAAGTATTCTGCTACATCACTTTTCCAATATCCAGTTCTTTTAAGGTAGGGAATATTATTTCTTTTATATTCATGAAGAGAACTTCTGTTATTCCATTCGTTATTATTCTGTTGGAATAACCAGTATACGCGGTCTACCCTATACTTGGTGACATTCTTCTATTATTCTGTTGGAACATCCTGTCTGTGTGTTTTACACCGGACCTGGTTCCGTTTATTATTCTGTTGGAACATCCTGTCTGTGTGTTTTACACCGGACCTGGTTCCGTTTTTATTATTATTCTGTTGGAACATCCTGTCTGTGTGTTTTACACCGGACCTGGTTCCATTATTTATTATTCTGTCGGAATATCCTGTCTGTGCGTTTACGCCGGACCTGGTTCCATTATTTATTATTCTGTTGGAATAACCTGTCTGTGCGGTCTATCGCATGCATGGTGATTTCTTTTGTTATTCCATTCTTTATTATACTCAGTTGGTTAAGTTTTGACTTCTATACTCCATGAAATTTGTAGAATATCCTTGATAGTTGCGTTTCATCCAGTATCTTTTCAAGAAAATATTCTTCTAAGCATTCTTGAATTTTACTCCACAATGCAGTATCATGTTGACAATTTGGACGTTGTTAATTCCTGGATAAATTAATTCTTGAACTTGTTTTATTGAATTCTTATATCATTGTCATCATCCTCATGTTTATAAAATGTTGAAAGTCATCTGTGGCCTGTATTGCATAGATGGACTTGGTATGATTATGACCAGGGATTATTCGGTATAATCATGACCGTAATGTTACAAATGATGTGGTAAAAGTTCTCATTGGCCCGTAGTGCATTGATGGACAGTTGTTGGCATGATCATGACCATTAATGAATACACGAATATCCTTGGCCGTAGTGCAGGGGTGATTCGATGATGTGGATTATTTTATTAAGCTGAGTCTCAGCGATTACAGTGTTGAAAAACTTTTTAAATCATAAAAGATAGTAGAGTTTATTTTCTACTTGACTCTTTTAATGGATTGCTTGTTCCGCTACAGTTAAACTTGATGTCTATTATATTTTATCAGTTTAACATTGTTGAAGGCTAATGATAATTTATTCTGCATTATCTTAGTCATAATATTTCTTACTGGGCTAGTTGAGCTCACCCTTTCTTTCACTGTTCTCTTCAGGAAATGAGAACGTAGCTGGGACAAGTCGGGGTACGGAGTGATGATTCGAATGATAGTATTAGTTAGTAGTCCTCACTATTCTATGTAATGGTGTGTTAATAAATGTAATGAGGACTCCTTTTGAGTATGAATACTCTCTAGAAGATAATATTTGTATTCAAACTCACAGTTTATGTTTTGTCGTATTGTACACGACAGATGTATTAATCAGTTGTATTTGTATTCTGTACTATGTATCTGACGACTCAAGATGGGTGATGTATACCTAATTTTGGGGGCGTCACAAATAATTTATTTTGGATGCGATGTAGTTGGTAACCAAATTTCATGTAGTTGGTTACCAAACCATTTGATAAGGTAACCAATTCAGTTTTATTTGATTACTAATTTTATTTTAAATGTGATGCAGTTACTAGTCAAAATTCGTATAAAGGTAACCATTTTAATTTTTGTGGGTAACCAAATCGTCAAAAGAAATTCAGAATAGCAACTCCGGTGGTGGTGGCGGCGGCGGCAGCGGTGGCGGCAGCGGTGGCGACGAGAGAGGAGGATGATGAACATTAGCTCCTTCATAATTTTTTATTTTTAATTTTTTTATTTTGATTTGAATTTTAAAATATAGATTTGAAATTGTTGTTAGAGACAAAAGATTTGAATTATTAATTATGGCAGTTAGTTGTCCTTGATTTTAGGTTTTTTTATTAATGTGAATTGTACTATTTTTGTAATATGAGTCTTAATTACACTCTTTTTGTAATTATTTAGTTGATGCACTTTTCTTATAATTACTTTCTATTTGTTGTATACTTATGTAAAGGACCCAATAATAAAAGAGTCCCATTTGTAAAATTGATAAATTCTAATTATATGTTTTATTCCATATTTACTATTAAACCCATTTAAGTGATGACAATTGATACACACACATATTTAATGTTAAATGTCTCAAATGACATGACATTGAATATTTTAATAATAATTTATATTTTATGGCGTAACCTAGGGCTGAGCAAGTAACCAAATTGGAACCAAAACCGCACCAAAAATCGCACGAACCGCACCAATTAAAATCGCACCAACGGTTCCGGCGTATGTGGCGGTTTTAGGTGGGTTGAATAACCAAATTTACGGTTCCGGTTTGGTTACTAGCCAAAACCAAACCGCATAAAACCGAAACCGCACCATGTGTGTGTATGTATGTATTATCTCTAGTAAATTCTAAAATTACTTTTCACTTGAACACGCTCAGAGAAAATTTCAGTCTTGCATTGTCATTTTTTCACCAATTGAAAGATGATGTTAGAGGTTATAGAGTAAAAAATTAAGCAATTAAGTTTTAGAATTTTGAATTTGTTTGATGCGTTATTGGAGGGGCTTATAGTTGAGAGGCTCGAGCACTTGATGCATTGGTTAATGTCAATGTTATAATTGTAATAGTCTAATAGATTATTTTTAGTCCTCCCTGCAATATATTTTATTCTATCTTCAGTATATACTTTTAATTTTTGGGAAACTAGATAAACATTCTTGCTTATTATCGAATAGTCTCCGTTGTTTTATATAGCGCATATTTTAGTTTTAAAGCATGCTTGATATAATTCTCATTGTCGACTTTGTCACTAAGTTAATTGCTCGATGTAAGTTTTATGTTAAATTTTATTGAAAGCTTAAACTTTTTTGTTGTTTCAATTGGTTTTGGAACCGAAACCGCACCAATTAAAACCGCACCGCACATTTTAAAACCGAACCGCACCAATCACAAGCGGTTTCGGGTGCGGTTTTGAATTTTTCAAACCGCACCTAAGCGGTTTCGGGTGCAATTTGGACTTCAAACCGCACCAAACACTACCAGAAAACAGTAAATAGACAACGCGAAAAAAACGTTGTGGTTTCAGTCAGGAAAACGTCGTGGTTAAGGGTGTCATCTATTTGACACCCTTACACAACGTTTTAAAAACGTTGTAGTTAAGCACAATACACAACGTTTTTTAGGAAAAAAATGTTGTAGATTTATTTTTCAAAAATTAACATATGCTTAAAAACGTTGTAGTAGGTATGATTCCACAACGTTTTTTGAATAAAAACGTTGTTGTTTAGTATATTAGACAACATTTAAGCACATTTACACAACGTTTTTAAAATATTGTAGATTAAAAAAAAAAGAAAAAAAATTATGGTTCACCTACATTACCAATGCACCTGTAATATGCTAATGCCAATATAGCTAAAAGGAGCACAAGGAGTAATACAACTTCCAACACTTGAATAGAACAACAGTGCTCAAAATCCAATAAAAAGATAATATTTTGTCCAATCATAGACTTCCAAACCATAATATCAAATTTTAAAAAAACATCCAACAACAAGTAAATGACAATGTTATGTTTCACTTGAGCAACAAAATTGCATAACCACTCCAACAAGAATTACACAAACAAATTGGGCCTAGACGCCTTGTATGTTGTCTTCAGCTTGCTAGTTGGTGGCCTAACCTTCTTAAACACCAATGGGAACTTGATTTTGGAGTTGTGGAACTGCTTGGTGCTCTCCCTCTTGCAGAGCTTGGCAGGGACGGTCGCTGTTGCAGTGATGGCAGACTCTGTGGCGAGAAGCCATCTCAGTGTACATCTGCTCAACAATAATGCTAGATGTTACATAACATCTGCTCAACAGTAAGCATGTAATCAGCTGGATCCACCTTAAATAACTTCCTAAGAGTCCTGAAAGCATATTGGTTGTAAATCATCAGGTATTAATCTCATTAATAGTGCATAAGATGTACAAAGCCTGCAATCAGGAACAAAAGAACAATGTCTTCCCATTAAAAATCACATATATGTACTTTAGCTTGAATGGATTACAGAGCTTGCTAAAAAAAATAATCTTAGTGTTTTCTGTTCCAAAAAGGAAGGACAGTACACAAAATGTTGTGGGATTTCTTCCAAGATTTTTCTTTAGGTTATTAATACTAAAAAAACCTCGGATTAGAATCCTAAGTTTCAATAGGCTATTGAAATTCTTAACTGGGATAGTTTTCCAGCTATCATGTTTTCTACACCATTTTAAGCTCAAAATATTTTTCCTAGAAAAACTCTAGCACCTCTTACTTACATATTAAAATTGATGATTTTCAGACATTATACTATTCTGTCAAACATTTTGGATTTTTAACGAACTCCTAATTCCATGATTCTGCTCAATTAAAAAGGCAGCAGAGAAGAGGACATTAATCAAAAACAATTACACATTCCATAATACTTTTCATTTCTCAAGAAGCTTGTTAATTGACAAAACTGTTTTGGGATGAAATATGACCTTCCAATTTACACCTTAAATTACACTATGTTGGTGTGTTATCACCAAACAATAAGCTAGATATATGAACGAGTTTACAAAGTTCGGCATACAAGTATTGAAACCTTATTGTATTTACCCTTTGTGAAAATTTGTTAGAGCAGATAGTTCCTTATGAAGGCTGGAATATCATTTACAACATAATGACAAAATGGTAGCATAAAGGAAAAAATAATAATGAGAAACTTAGTAATCAGTAAATATCCCCTGAATAAAGTTTTAAAACATGTAAAGAAATCAAAGGGCAGTATTCAGCCCAACAATAGCTTCATGAGCTTATAACACTACACTAAACAAGGATATAGATGAATATGCCAGAGAAAATAATCACCATGTTTGAGATTAATATCATTTTAAATAGAGACAGCAATATCTTGTCTTACCAGACACAATTGTCTCTAGGAACACTTAAAAGTAGATGCATACACCACTAATGAACCTAATAATTCAAGTTTAGTCAGTAGTTCATGTTTCTAATTCAATATTTACTTGAACAGATACATTTCTTAGTTCAATAGTCCACCTTCTGCAGTATTCAACTAAAAAAGATACTTGAATTTCTAAAAAATATACCTGAAAGTAATCAATTTCAAAAGCTGCAGACAATAATTCCAATAAAAGACGGGGCCAGTCAGTTGCTGAATTCGCCAAAGACCTCGAAAATCCACCTATTTGATTCAAATGCAGTGATGCACACATATATAAAAGTATTAAAAGTGTGCACTTGTGTATGTTTTATATCTATGTAATATGGGTATGAAATGGTAACCTCTTACCATTCTGGCTGCACGCATCTCCATCATGAAAGCTTCTTGTGAATTTCTAACAGGCCGATCATTAACCTGCAATATGCATAATACTGTCAGGATATGACATTAGTTCATTCTGGCGCACAGAGAAATGAAACCTCTGGTTATAGTGACAATACATGGTACTTGAGGGAAAAAGGAAGTTCACTGCGAAATAGAGAACTAAAACCTCAAGCACATTATATATTGGTCAATGTTCCCATAATAGTTTTTCATATGTGCACATTAGGACTGTTTTTACCATAAACAAGCTCCTACAGAACAATTAGTCATATCAAAAGCAGCTAGCAAGATTAATGGAACCACTTTTATTTCAATATGGAATTCAATTAAAATAGAACATCGCAGGTAATAATATAATATAGGCAATAATGTGAATATGTGATAAATAATACAGCAAGTCAAAAATCAAGGCACTTTAGGCAACAACAAGTAGATCACAAGCTAAACTGTAACAAGAGAACAGCCGAATTGCTACATAAATGAAAACCATTCTTTATTTACACAAGATGACATTCACATAAAGGAGAGAACATCAGAATGCTACAAAGAGATCCATAAGTCTGTTAAGGTAATGATGGGAAATTTATTGAAATACTAAATGAAGGTACTTTAGTCTGACTAAATGAAAGTCAGACTATAGATTAACGGAGACAGTTAACTGGTTAAGACACAATTTACAAGTTGATTGTTGTTGATAGTCAAATTATTGTATTATACAATCAATTCATGAATTTTCTCAATTTCTGACTCTCAGACCTAGTCAATAAAACTCATAATATCTTGTCATAATCTCACACAAGTTCAATAAACTTCCAACATTTGCCATAATCTCAAAAAAAATCGGTAAAACTCCTAATATCTTGATTATAATACCCAACTCTGATTTATGACAAATGGGCCTAGTATTAGTGCAACCATTTTAGGCTAATTTTTTTTTTGGCGGAAGGGAGTTGAGCAAATGCTCTTTTATTGATCAATGTTGTATCTTAGTAATGGTCTGATTCTTATACCAGGAGGATCCAAGCCAGTTTCATTATCAAGTGACATGTGCTTAATCCAACACATAAAACGAAGCAAGAGAAACTGATTATGATTTGATGCACTACTCATTCATACTAACACTGAGTTAACCATGTACAAATATTTACAAATAGCAAGTCCCTTAATTAAGAATAGTAGTCAAAGGTGAATTCAATTGAGTTTGATATGCAAAGGAATCAACCTTGTCTGTAATAATGCCCGAAAATAAAGCATTAGCATCAGTCAATAGAACCGCATCAATCCGGCGAGCTGTCATCCTCCGGTAAGCATCATAAACTGTGGTCCCCTCGGGAATTGTTAGGGCTTTCGATAGCCTCATCTTCTTCACCGTCCTTTCCCTACTAACATACCCAAAATCCTAATTCAACAATCAAATCCCATCAAAAATACACAAATTGTAAAAATAAACAATAAAAAAATCAATTGATAGAAATGAACTCACGATGAGTGAACGGGCAATGTGGACTTTGCGAGGCTTCCATTGGTGGTGAGGCTTCCTTTTCAGAGCTAAAACTTCCTTGTTCACCACTTTCATGGCGTAATAGCAGCTCTCCTTGCTCCGGAGACGGCAGAGGTACACTTTTCCAATGTCGCCGCTACCGATCTGGCGGACGAGGCTGAATCCGAGGTGACTATCGATCTACTGTAAGAAAGCAAGAGAGAGAGAGAGATAAAGGAGGTGGAAGAGGAGGAGATTGCTGGCGAGGGAGCGACGAAGGGATGAGGTTGTCGAAAAGAGGAGTGAGAGGAGGAAGGTTTGTCGCCGCTGCTACTGGAGATAGAAAATGGGAGAGAAAAATGAGAGAAAGAAATGAAGGGTTGGATTGTTTATGCGCTCCGTGTTTTTATTTTTGCTCCGTGTTTTAGTTGATAGATAACGTTTTGTTTTTAAAAACGTTATCTATTTAAAATTAAAAATTACCCTTATAAAGTAGATAACGTTTTTTCATATGTATCTACAACGTTTTATTAAAAAACGTTGTAAAAAAAAATACTACAACATTTTTATAAAAAACGTTATCTTTTAAACGTTGTCTATTTACTGTTTTGTAGTAGTGAAACCGCACCATGCTCACCCCTAGCGTAACTAATCACATGAAATCTACCCAACCAATGTCAAATTTGAAACTCCTAACATCACCATGTTATAGTAATAAAATTGTATTTATAAAGTAAATGATATTGTATCATTTTACTCCGTCATCAAAATAAATAACGAGACTCTTGTTTTTAAAAATAATTTATTTTATAAATGAGGATCTTTTTGTGGGAAAAGTATGTATAGTTAATAAATATTTCTAACTAAAAATACTCAATAAATACAGGAATGCAAATTCATTCTTAAAATATGTAAAATTTATAAGGGAAGTGATATTTCTACACGGTAATTTGTTATTTCCACAGTGGTCCTACTATCTCATTAAAATAATTCATTGTTTGTCCAATTTACCCTCCATTTAATACAATACACACTTGCCCTCTCTGTTCATCCTCCTCCAACTCATTTTCTTACCCTCCAATTCATTATCTCACTCAAATTACAGGCCCATTCATTACAAATCTTCATTATTTTCCCCACATATGATAGAGATTTAGTTTAATTTAATTTAAAGATCTTCCAACATGTTGTAATCGCATGGGTATCCTTTTTTCGGTAAAATTGAACTCATAGTTCGTCGGTGTTTTAATCTAGTCGGCTATAATTTGTTGGGTCCAACGTCAAAATAGACGAAAAGGCTGCTCCAATGATTGAAGCATGTTAATGCTAGATAAATTTGTTTTTTGTTATGAGATATAATTAATTTATTTATTTTCTCATATTCTTTTATCTATAATAAATTAACAATATTACTATAAGATAAAATAATATTAAATAATTTAATGATTAATTAATTAATATTGCACTCATTTGTCTTACTGACTTAATCATACATTGGTATCAATTTTTTGTAAATGAGAATAACTTAATTCATTTTCTTATTTTGAATGGCTATTCTCCAAAAAAGATGACCAGAACCACAATATAAAGTTTTGAATATATAATATTATAATTTATAATTTATCTATAAAATTAACTAATCAGTTGACTAAAAACTTCAAAGTCTAATTAATAGTCTCATAGTTCGGAAGAAATTAATATATATATATATATATATATATATATATATTTAATTTAGGACACTATAAATAAACAATAAATCTCTAGTGATGGAATGGCCTAACATTTGACTATATATTTGTTGGATTGGTGTTAATATATGTATGCCAAGAGGACTAAAAAAGGATGGATGTTGTTCATGAATTAATATGAGATATTCATCGAATATGCTATTCGTGGAATTAATTTTTGAAGAATATATTTATAATTCAAACCAAAATACTGTCATAATTTGCACGGGGTTCAGGTCATAATTCAAACCAGGCCTTGGCCGTTGACCAGGCCAAGCCAGACCTTGACTTTGGGCCTTCAAGGCCAGGCCAGGCCAGGCTTCCTCAACAAAAATCTGACCTGTTAAGGCCTGTAGGCCAGGACCGGCCAGGCCTTGGGCCAGGCCCAGGCTGGTCTGGTCTGGCCCTGCACTTCTGGTTCTGACTAGCCGACTGGGCCTTGGGTATAAGGTAAGTGTGACGCCCCCAAAATAGGTATACAACACCCATTCCGAGTCGCCAAATATATGGTACAGAAAGCAAACTACAACTTCAATAATACAATTGTCGTGCAAAATACGACAACACATACTGTGAGTTTAAATATAAATATTGTCTTCTAGACAATATCCACACTCAAATAAGTCCTCAATACAATTATTCAAACACTATTTTACAGAAATAGTGAGGACTGCTAAAACATCTTTCTAGAACCATCACTCCATACCCCGACTAGATCCTGCTATGTTCTCACTTCCTGAGAAGAAAAATGGAACAAAAAGGAAAATGGTGAGCTCAACTAGCCCAATAAAGAATATTATGACTAAGATAATATACAACAAATTATCATTAGTATTCAACAGGAAAAAATCTGATAGAATATAATCGACAACAAGTTTTAGATCAACAACTGCAGCGGAAACAATAAACCATTAGAAAAGTCAAGTAGAGAATGAATTCTACTATCTTCTAAGATTTAAAAGTCCATCATCAATATTTTATCCCTGTAACATCAATTAATAATCATCTTTATCCAAATATTTATCTTTGCACTACAGGCTAAAGATGTTCATTTGTATCACCTGTCAGTCATGTTCATCTCAACACCTGTTCATCTTTGCACTACAGGTCAAAGATATTCATCAAGTAATCATACATCTTTGCACTACAGGCCAAAGATATTCAGTAATATCATCATTTAGGACTGAGGATGATGAAAAATATATTAAAGAAAACGAATCCAGTGAGACAGAAGGACAAATAATAAGGATTCATATAACAGTTTATCCAAGATCAATAATACTTCATAATAATCAATTGTGAAGCAGAATTCAAAAATAAAGATCAAAACATGGATACAATCAAAGATAGTAACTATAATAGACATCTTGGACAAAAAGAAAAAATTTTATTTTTCGATGAATAGTGCCGTATTCGTGAATAGTACCGTATACGTGAATAATAACCCCGACACAAAAAGTTCCAAATTTGATAAAAAGTTCATATCAATATTTCAGCATAATGATATTGAAGAAAATAATATTATTAAGAAGAAAATAATATCCCTTACCTCAAAATATCAGTACTTTTGGTCAGAATACCGGTATAAGGCTGAAAAAAACTTGCTCTGATGAATAGAAACTCTCAAAGTATCTAAATACTCACAAAATACACTCAATAATCTAGAGAGAGAAAGAGAGAAAACTTATGAATTCTGGTGTAATTTTCAATTCTAACTTAGCCCTCTATTTATAGGAAAATGTTAGAACGCCGAAGCAGAATTAACCTGCAACCTGATGGCTTTACCTGCTACTATTCTCACCCACCACATTTGAATAAAAATCTCAGCACATTTCTTCACCAACCAAGAGTGGGGCCCACCAATTCTAGAATTTTCCACCAAAATGAATAACTCTAAAAATTCAATAATTTCTGAACCAGTCATCTCGTAAAATTCATAATAAATCATACGTTCATTTTTAACGGTTCAAAATTTGTGGACATATACTCAACTTATATATGTATAACATATCCAAAAATTACCACGATCCAACGGTCGGATTAAAAATTATAACCCCCGTAAAATATCTCAAAAACCCTGATTTTTAATACCTCCATTCCGACAAAAATACTGATAAAAACCTCAATATTAACTCCTTCATTTTTAACCACAAAAATATATCCCTCATTTATATCCACATAAAATAAATATTTTCTTATCATATGAATCAATAATTAATTATTCACAAATAATATTACAGAATCACATTTATGACAACCAGGCCGTTTCCAGGAAAGAGAGGGCTTTCCAATAAGGATTTCTCCTTACTGGCGCGTAATTAGATGACCAAACCTCTTCTTAGACAGAACTTTCTAGACATTGCCAATAATGTTATCTAATAATATTATTCAAATAATATGAATTATTGATCTGATAAAGGAAAATACTGTGCAGCAATAATTATTGAAACAACAATAATATAAACTATCAACGCAGCAATTATTGAATCAATAAAATAAAATATTGAACAATAACTACTGTAACAATTATTGAGTAGTGTCTTTTTACGTAAGAATCAATAATTGGTGCAATACCATGTGCTACTGTATTTTAACCACCGAGTATTCCAACAGTATTAACGGTAACAACTACGCCGTTATTTATAAATAACTTATACTTGTCGTTTTCTTCATCCAATCGCTTTCCGTTATGGGGCCCACACAAGGCTGCGTCGTCGTATGAATATTTCCCGACAGCAAGAATATTCCACGACCAAACGAATATTCTCCGACAAAATGAATATCTTATAACCACTTGCTTATTTTGTAAAATTTACACATTTCACCCATAACCAAAGTATTATATCAAATTAACCCCTTATTATTCACAATAATATTTAGAGAAAATTTGATTTTATTCATTAATAAGCTGGGGTCTTACAGTAAGTTTGTGATGCATATGTTTCTCTTGCTACAAAAGTCAAAATGCTATAATATTTATGATGTGACCACATGCTTCACTATTACAATTCAAGAAAGCATCAATGAGAATAAATTTGAATCTTTGCAAGTAGTTGACGGTAAATGACTAAATGGCTCTGGCTATAAATTTTTTGCATGTGGGTATCTTAAATTTATCTCTTTTTTGAAAGAACACTTGCTTTATTTCTTTTGTATATTAATTAATTAAGTATACTTACAAAAAATTAAGAATGAAAAATTAAAATTTCAAACTTGATTGATTTATTAATTAAAAGTAATATTTTACAACTTATAAGTTACAATAATACTACTTACAAATTATAATAATGAATAAGTAAAAAAAAATTAGTTTATTGAATTAATAATTTGATGAATAAGTATAAGTTTATAACTTTAAAGTATAACTTAAACAATAATCAAGAATGAGTCTATTACAAATATTTGTCTTCAAATCTTCAAATAATATCTGTCTTTGAATCTTCATAAAATATATCTCCACCCTTTATATATTTGCACTTTCGGCAGTTTCTGCTTCGACTTCGAGATCGTCCGAGCTATCTTGCTCATCTATTACGTTTTGTACTCTTCTTTGCGCGACAAGATAATCTCTATAGCAAATGCATATTTCCAACGATTCCGAACTAAGTCTGCTTCTTTTTTCATCTAATACCCTGCCAGATAAAGAAGAACAAAATTCCGAAGCTACGGTACTAGCTTGGATAGTTAGTAGATCACGGGCCATCATAGCCAAAGTAGGAAATTGTCGCTTATGTTTTTCCCAGAAAGCGAGTATATTAAAATTTTCAAATTCTTGATCAGTCATGAAACTCCTAAAATCAGTACTACAATATAAACCAAGCTCGTTTAAACTACTTGTGTGTGTTGAAGTTCTTGGTTTCTTGGATAGTGATTTTAATAATGATGCATATTTTGAAGATGAAGGGGCAGGGGGTGGTGCATGTATAGATGTAGAATATATAGATTCATATTGTTTATAAAATTCAGTACATGTATTATTAAAACTTCTTTTAATATAATCAATACTAGTACTACCCATATTTTCTACAATATCTTCTAAAATACTTTCTACACCTTGTAATTTTATAATTGAGTTTAATGCAGCCGCACAAGTAATAACAGTTGACATGTCTTCAAAGTATTTTTAAAATTTTTCCTCCATTGACAAAATAAGGTTAGCCCAAAAAGGATCATACTTAAAATCTTGAAACATATTTGTTATTTCTAAACATGCAAACAGAACATGATGAATTGTAGGATAATAAACACCACTTAATATTTTTGGTGTTTTTTAAAAACTTTAAGAATATTTAAAAGTTGACCAAGTAGATCCCAATCTTGATTTGTTAATTCATGATCAGAGTGTGTATTATAAAACTCCATAAGTATATTTTTACGTTTATAGACATCTTTAAACAAATCATATGTACTATTCCACCTAGTGTTATTATCAAATTTTGCTCTTTAAAATTTTTCTCCTCTTGTATGACAAAAATTTCTAAAATTTTGAATTCTTCTATTTAAACCATAAGCATAATTAATCATAACATGAATTTTATATATTGAAGCTTGTAAGTAATTGAATCCGGATTGAACAATTAAATTTATTATATGACATACGCATCGAACATGAAAAAATGCACCATTTACTACAGACATTAAATCATTTTTTAACATGTTAATAGCACTAGTGTTATTGCTTGCATTATCTAAACTAATACTCATGATTTTATCTTTAATTTTAAAAGTACAAATAACAGACATAATTTGAGCATATATTGTTTGACCAGTATGAGGTAATTCAAAAAATTCAAATCCTATAATTCTTTTTTGCATTTGCATTTCAGAATCTATCCAATGAGCAGTAATACAAATATAGCTAACTCCGGGTTGATGATCAGCAGACCAAACATCACTAGTTAAACAAATTTTACCGTCAAAATTTTCAAAATATTCAATTAGTTCCTTTTTAGCTTTATTATATAATTTAATTGAATCACGTTTAGTAGTCATTCTACTTACTTGTTTATATTTCGGTTGCAATGCGCCTTGAATGTAATTAATACATCGCACATCGTCAAAAAAATTGAACGGGAGCTCCTTCTCGACCACTAGTTTGGCTTGCCACTCTTTCTGTAGTATTTGATCATAACTCCAATTGTGACCAGAAAGATTAATTTGTGCTTGAGAGCTTTCATCGGTTAGTTTATGCTTTTGCAAACACGAATGGTAGTGTCGTTGTAATGTGTTATTGCCTTTAATACCAAATAAGGCGTTACATATTTTGCATTGAGCTTTTTTAACACCTTCGGCAGCCCACACTTCGATGAAATGTTCCCAAATAACCGCTGTACGTTTGCTTTGTTCACCGGTAGGACGTGGAAATAAAGTACTCGAACCCGCAACGACACTTTCAGGCATAATGATATTTGGATCGTTTTGAATAAATTGCGGCATTTGTGGAGTGTTAGAGTCGGAGGGATCCATTGTATTGTAATAATAAAAATGTAATAATAATACAAATTAAAAATTATAATAATAATAATTGAAGTTTGTAATTATCAGAGAATATCAAAATACTAAATAGAGAGATGTGAAAATTATGAATAAAGAGAATATTGATCAAGAATGAAAGTTGGGGAGAGAAAACAGATTGCAGGAGGTTGGCATGTGAATATTTGTGCGATTAATGAAATGAATTTTATAGAAACAAAATATAACCGTTTGTTTAAAAAATAATACTGCACAATGCACACTATCCGTTTCTTTACTGTTTAGAAGCAAAAAATAAAAGTACTTTGTTTTTTCTACTTTGTCAATTGTCAGTGAGCAGCTTCAGCAGACAACTAGTATTACAATTTGATAAGACAACTCATCTTTTTTTTTATTTTTTGACCGTTGCTTTTTAATTTCACTTTGATAAGTAAACTTTTTGGTGCATTAAAGTCATTAAGTGAGCTGGTGGAGGCTGTGGAGCTGGTGCTTTTTAACATCTTTTTTTACTTTTTGAGTTTTGTACCTCTTGACTCTTGTCCTCTACATGTGGGCCATGCAACTATGCCTATGCATTCACATTTCACAATCACAGCCTCACAGTCACAGGTGGAGATGTGGAGTGCAGGAGTGGGAGATAATTGGCTAGAATTCAAATAAATAATTAAGGCATTAAAGTAGCTGGTGAGTGGTGAGTCAGGTGACTAAGTCACCTAAAAAACATTTCAATTATTCAAGCCAACAACTTTAACTTAGTGGATTGGGCCGATTGGCGTTGGCCCATGGCCTAATTGAAACTTGAAGCAGTCTTGCCCACTTTCAGCAGGCCCTAAACGATCCAGGCTAGGCCTTAGGCCGGTTCAAGCTTCAGGCCGGATCAGGCCTCAGGCCAGGTCAATTCGGGCTTTTTAGAAGGCCAGGCCAGGCCGGATATATGCCAAAAAAGTGAGGCCTGTTAGCAGCCTGCAGGCCGGGCCTGACCAGTCCAGGCCTTGACTAGGCCGGGCTTTGACCAGGCCGGGCCCAGGTCGGACCAAGGCCAGGCCACAAGCCGCAGGCCATTTGTGCAACTCTACTCGAGCACTATCACTTTCAATAAAGAGAGATTGTTATAAAATATTACTAAAATAAAAAAACAAAAATGATGATTAAGGGAGAAGAGCATTCTCATTTCATA
The DNA here is from genome assembly GCA_016801055.1 of Panax notoginseng. Classification (NCBI taxonomy): domain Eukaryota; kingdom Viridiplantae; phylum Streptophyta; class Magnoliopsida; order Apiales; family Araliaceae; genus Panax; species Panax notoginseng. The sequence goes on from CM029023.1 coordinate 149,181,021, forward strand.
TATTGTCATTGTATATGTCTCTAACCCATCCTCTTAATAATGCTACTATTTATGGTATAAGTATATCAATACTAAGAGGTTACAAAACTCAAAGGTCATGAGTTTAAAACCTTAAAGGATATGAGAGTTACAAAGCTTAAAGTTCATTACAATAAAGAGGGGTAGGAATGTATGTAGACATGGGTAAGAATGTATCTAGACATCCACACACTATGTATAATTTTATAACACTCCCCCTTGGGTGTCTATTGTATAGCCATACGCATTAAAAACTGCCTCATTAAAAACCTTACTAGGAAAAACCCAATGGGAAAAAAACATTGGTTAAGGGAAAAAGAGTGCAGCGCGTATTAGCTCCCCCTCATGAATATATCCTTAAGTCCTTCAGCAGTCGCATTTTAATATTGTGACGTAATCCTTCAAACGTTGCAGTTAGTAATGCTTTGGTGAACAAATCTGTTAGATTATCTTTTGAGCGAATTTACTAAACATCAATGTTACCACACTTTTCAATGTCATGCGTGAAAAAGAATTTCGATGAGATGTGCTTTGTTCTATCTCCTTTGATGTATCATCTTTTTAATTGAGCTATACATGCAACATTGTCTTCATACAGAATGGATAAAGTTCTTTTGTAGCAATTTTTTAAGAATATGCCTCGTTAAAAACCTTACCAAATAAAAACCCAGTGGAAAAAAATTTGGCGAAGGAAAAGAGTACAATATTCTTGTATAACTTCTAGTGCCTTGAGATTGCCTCATTAAAACTTTGCAAAGGAAAATCCAGTGGGAAAAAACCTTAGCGAATGAAAAAGAGTACAATCAGCACATATCCTTTTTACTCCCCTTCATAAGTACATAGAATTTCTATTGTTCATGGTAAAAATATAATTAAGTCGAAGTATGCCAATATTGTGCACCATCTTCTTCAAAATTATAGTTGGTAATGACTTAATGAATATATCAACCAAATTATCACGTGATCAATATTGTCATTCTTCTGGGGCTCATGTGTATAAAATAATTTTAGTGCAATATGGTTGGTTCTATCACCATTTGAAGTAAATAATCACAAATCAATAGTCTCACGAATATAACGTAAAATATGTTTAATTTCATTACAATATCTTCGAGTTGGTGCATAACTATACATTGCTAGTAAGTTAACTGCAAATGTTATATCAGGTCTTGTCAAATTTGTAAGATACATCAAAGTACCAATTACATTAAGATATAGTACTTCAGGACCAAAACACCAATTTCACAAAGATATGGTACTTCAAGACCAAAAGTTTATTAATCATTTTCTTGTGGTCAAAACGGATATTTCTTGATATCAAGTGACCAACCCATCATTGGAGTACACAAAAGATTAACATTATCCATGTAAAGTTACTTCAGGACTTTTTCTGTGTATGTTTATGAACAAGAATTTTATAGTTCAATTTGTAGGCCAAGACAAAAATTTGGCTTACCAATAGCTTTCATCATAAATTAGTTATTTTTGTCGACTCTTCTGGAGCAAGATCTTTCATCAATAAATACAATAATAATAACAAATCCAGATTATGATCTTTTGATAAAAATGCATGCATAAATTGAATTATTCTCAAATCCTTTTTTCAAAAGATATCCACTTACGCGACTATACCATAATATGCACCTGGATTGCTTTAACCTATATAAAGATCTTTGTAACTTAATAGAATACATATTTCGAGATGTAGAATTATATGCTTTAGGCATTTTATATCTTTCAGGAATTTTCATGTAAATATAATTATATAATGATCTATACAGATATGATGTAACAACATCCATTAATTTCTCTTTCTACCAAGCTAATTAAAAATCTGAATCTAATTGTGTCCATTACAGGAGCATATATTTTTTCATAATTAATACCATGTCTCTGCGAAGAAACCTTGTGCTACAAGTTGCACTTTGTACCTTATAATTTTATTTTTTTCATTTTGTTTATGTACAAATACCCATTTGTATCCAACAGGCATTACACATTTATGTGTTCAGACTACAGGTCCAAAAACTTCACATTTACTTAGTGAATTTAATTATGCTTGAATCGCCTCTTTCCACATTGGCCAAATATTTCTACATTCATCAACGATTTGTGGTTCATATATATGATCATTACTTCTGGTAATATCTATAGCAACTTTATATGAAAATATGTTGTCGACAACGATTTTATTTCTATCCAATATATACATCTCCTGTATATACATAATGTATCGAGATCTCGTTATTTTCAGGCACCTGACCTCTTCAGGGGATAACTCATCCTCTTCTAAGGGTAAATCTTCAAGAGTTTTATTTACATGAGATTTTTGTTCATAAGTTTTGGATAGATTGATAAATTTTGTAGCCTGTTTCATGGGTATAGCCTCTTTATAGGCTGCAACTTATTTTTCTTGTACTTTCTTCTTCTTCTGGGAAATTCTATGTTTCAGGTGTGACTTTGATTCAATTTGCTGCTGCATTAATTGATTGTCCTACAAGGACATCAATCTCTGCTAGAGTATTAGCAGCTAAAATATGAGATATCACTATTTTCTTACTATCGGTGAATAATTCTGGTAATTAATTTGCAATTCATTGCAAATGAATTATCCTTTGAACTTCTAGTTCATATTGATTTGTATAAGGATAAAGATTAAATAATGTTGAAACATTTCAATTAATCTCCCGTCGTGCTTCAGGTAATGATCTCACGTCGTGCTTCAGGCAACGACTTTTCTCCCCCTAATGGTGGGAAGACTATTAAAATAACAATTCTCAAAATATACCTTAAAAATATATATCACTTTGAATTCTTTCTTAGAAAGATGAACACTAAATAACAATAATTAAATGTGATAGCTTGGTAATTAATTTATTTTGATATAATCAATAGGTAAAGGAATCTTCTAGTTCTTTAAGGGATGTTCATGGGAGTTTTTAATAATTCAATGCATCATTATTGATCCTAAATGATCTTACCAAATCATAAAAATATTTGAATCCGAACACTTCTGGTGTATTACAACATTTGTTTCAACTATTGTCATTTTAGTATAATATAACCTAGAAGAGAAAATATACAATTTTTCTAATATGAGCTTCTGACCCGATTCTATTGAAGTAATATAAAGAAATTCTTCACTGCCTTCGTTATTGATTTCAATATAATAACTATTATAACGTATATCCTTAAAGTTGAGCAAATTTCTGCTTGTCTCAGAAGAATATAAAAAATCGTCAATACAAAGTTTTGTGCCCTTTGAAAACATTATAATCGCTCTTCCAGAGACTTTAATTAAATTTGATGAATAATCACTCTTCAAGAGTCTTCATTTATGTTTGATGAATAATTGCTCTTCTAGAGCCTTAAATTAAGTTTGATGAACTTCTGGCCCATACAACTTCATATATGCAAAACATAAATTTAACTTTATTACTTGAAACATAAATAAAATATATAATAAAATTACTTATTATAATGAAATAAAAATAATTAATTAGTATGAACATTTATCAACATATCATCAAAGAAACCATAGATATCAAAATTAGTTATATCCACTCCATTTGAAAAGCCAAAATAATTCATGGGATCTTCAGGATCATTATGATCAATAAAGTTTATTTCAATTCCATTTCCTTTTCTTTTATGGAGTCTTGGTACAAATCTATCAAAAATTTAGGAGTATGACGGGTACATTCCTTTTTATATATTGATTGTTCTTTTCAAGTCCACTACCACAACTACAACCATAATTTTCTCTATGATTATCAAATGAGATTCCATTTACTTCAGGGAATGTAATAGAATCGGTCGTGTGAGATTGTTGGTTTTTTCAGTAAAAACTCATTATTTTGTACAGCCACTAGAAGAAATGATATCACTTTTAGGAATATAATTTCCTTTATCGCTTAAGGGAATATATTATGAACTTACACTCACAATATTGCTACTACAGGAGCATATTCGAGGCATGAAATATAGTAAATATTTTTTCAAACATGTCTTTATTAATATTTTTTTTCTTCATGAAGATGATAGCGAATAATAATTAATTTTTCATGATCCTGCAAGAATGCATGATTGTCAACTTTAATTGTATTTCCAAGGTTCTTTGCCTTTATATGAATCTTAGCATCAAGATTCCATTACAAATAATTCTTGCTCGATATAAATCAAGGGCAACAAATTCAAATTTATAAAATTTGAATATTAAATAACTAAACTTAATTCAACATCAGTAGTAGTAGTGAAAAGTACGCATAATACAACACAATAAAGTAGTAGCACACTAAACAGTGTGTAATTAGTGAACAATATAATTTATAACAAGACCTTATCAAACATTGATATACACGTATGTGTTAAAGCAGCCACAACCTTAAACATAATAAAGTACACTCCATTTGTAATGTTATCCAAGAGTGAAAGCGCGAATAGAAATAAGAAACAAGTTCTAAAAATGAACCAATATATAGCAAAACAACAAAATCTACTAACATATAAATAGATAGTCTAACACACGTTAATAGGACTATATGATAAACTGTGATAAAGTCTTTAAACACTAAAATATAACCACACTACACAAAAAGCTAAACACCAGTACGCTGAACTATGTAATGTATTGCCTTAGAAAAAAATCTAAAACACTCTTGATGAGACAACCAAAATTAAATAGTTTACATAACAACTGTTAAATAGTTCTGTTATAAATACAAAGATTTGTGAAAAAGTGAAGTAAAAATAAACAACAACTGCATATGAAATTAACCATGTTTGTTTGCATGTTTGTTGATTTTTTCAAGAATAATTGAATTATTTGTGATCACATGCATAGAATAATTATCATAAAAGAAAAAAAATAGTACATGCATGCATGATGACCATGCAATACTCAAACACACACATATATATAGAGAGAGTTATACCTTCTTCAATTTCAAACCAAAAATAATTATCTTCAAGATGAAGGTGATGAGCAACTCGTGCTGATAACGTGTTACAAAATATTACTAAAATCAAAAAATAAAGATGATGATTAAGGGAGAAGAGCATTCTCATTTCATATATTGTCATTGTATATGTCTCTAACCCATCCTCTTAGCAATGCTACTATTTATGGTACAAGGATATCAATACTAAGAGGTTACAAAACTCAAAGGTCATGAGTTTCAAACCTTAAAGGATATGAGAGTTACAAAGCTTAAAGTTCATTACAATAAAGAGGGATAGGAATGTATCTAGACATGGGTAAGAATGTATCTAGACATCCACACACTATGTATAATTTTATAACAGAGATTAATTAATCCCAAGGACAATCACATCTCTTTCCAGGTTGGTATAAGTATTTGTACATGTGTTTTAATTTTATTTCGTAACCCCTAAATTCAACAATATTAGGTTGGTAGATTCCTAAATTCTATACAATATCTCTTCTGCGTCCGTATCAATCGAGATTAAATTTATCCCCAGACGATTTTAAGAGTACACTTTTCACATTGGTCTGATGTATTCAAGAAATTTTTTTCTAGATACTGACCACCCCAAAATTTGAACCCATAAAATCAAGGTAGGGAGAAATTCTATCACTAGGCCAACCCCTTAGATTTTGTTCAGACTCGTGAATGAATTAGAGCCATAAATAAATTAAATACTCCCTATTAGTACCATTTGTTATTGTATGTCTTTTAGTGGTGAAGGTGTGAATGAAAAGGTATTTGAAAGCTGTTGACACGATACTGTTCGGGCTCGTATCAAACAACAATTACTCGACTCAAGTTCAAGGGGTTCAACAATTGATCTTAAGTGATTGGGCTAAAATCTACTCAAAGACGTGTTTATTTGAGCTCAATTCAAGTGATTCGCCAGGAGAGGATTATTCACATGATTTGAGAATGCTAGATACAATCTATGTATTGAGACCAAATCATTACAAGCCGAGTCTTCAAAACTGAATGCGATCATATCAACTAAATCTAGACAAAGATGCATTTCGATTCATGGAGAGGTTAGCGTTAGCACGAATGTCCAATCATGTTAAAGAGGTTATAAACATTCTTGCGACAACACCAGTTTGAATTACACAGAACAAAGGAAAGAGGTCCAGGTTACACGGCAAGACGTTCGTTATGGAATACGTTATTAAGTTTATTGACTTGGTCCAATCAAGGATTCATATTTGGTGGTGGAAGTAAAAAGGGGAGCAAACAATCAAGTCAAAACTTAAAAACATCGAAGAATCAATTCTGGATTATCGGCGCGAGTTTAGTGGGGAAAACGGCGTTGTCGCGCCATAAAGAAAGAACTTCTTCGGAGAGATAACGCTATCGCGCCAGTTGCAGGCCAAAATGCAGCGCTGCGGCCCCATGTCATAAGGGCAATGAGCACGTGTTTCGAGGCACACATTTTCCAGATTTGTTTTTCATATTTTTTCAATTATTTTAGAAATTCTAATATGTTTTCATAATTCTAATGTAAATAGGATGTTTATTACATAGGATTTGATTTTCATATTTATTTGTTAGTTAGGAATTAGATTTCCATTTGAATTGTTTATTCCTTATAGAATTAGGGTTTTATTCTATTAGTATAAATATGATACATAGCTGATGTAGTTGGAGACAACTTTGATTAATAAAATTAGTTTGTGAGATTTTCTCATCTTTTTGTTCTTTAGAATTTCTAAACTAGTTCTTAGTTTTATACAGATTCATTATTGACTTATCATACAACAATACATAGTTGTGTGTGACGTCTTCTACTGTATCAATCGTCAATTGTACTAAGATTACCGCTTCAATATAAGTGAGGGGTCAAGGTGTCGGTGGTGTCTGTTTAACACAGATTTAATTTCCTAGCTAGCGCGAACAATTGTACCAAAATTACCGCTTATATATAAGCGAGGGATTAAGGTGTTGTGAGCGACTCACTTTCATAGCTTGCTAGAAACAATCCAGGCAACGATGATCTCACACTTCCTTGTAGTCTATCAAAAGTGCACAAACTCAATTACAAACAACAATTTCAAGAGTCCCTATGATCTATCACTACTCGAGCACTATCATTTTCAATAAAGATTTTGGGACACCCAAGTTTCAAAAACAAACTTCATAGCTAACCAGATAGTGATAATTTCTGCACAATTTACGGGCACATTATATATCTTGGACGCGATCAATACCCGTTCCAAGAATATCACCCATATAATTGTGAACAACAAAATCAATTAAGTTAAAGACTAAATATAGATAAATTTCTTAAGTCTTTTTGAATCAATGGAATATATTTATTTAATTTATTTATTGATTAGATAAATATAGATTTGGTTGATACGTCCCTTGTTTTAGAATGTTTAGAAAGATCAAATTATCAAAATAACAGTTCATTATAGTATTCAATAAATGCAATTAATTTTTTTTTAAATCTTATGTATCAAAATAAACTTAAAACTCCCCCTATAAATCAATAACAGGCAAAACTTACTTACCAACTTATTTATCTTTTCTTTTCTTTTTTTTTGTTTAAATAGAGAAGCTTGTATTGTAACACCCTAGTCCCACATCGAAAATTATGAGAAAAATTTGTCTGTATATAAGGAAATAAGTTACTACCAATAGTACATTCAAGTCATGACCTTTTGGGAGCCTGTGGTGGGCTAAGATGACCCAAGAAGATACTATTGGGCTAGTGGTTTAAGGCCTTATTTTGATTGATTCGATTCAGACTCGGGATTTAATCCGTGTTGTTTCATGTATAAATAAAATTTATATTGTTTTATTTATAACTACATTATGTAGCTTAGGTTGACAATTGGTTAAAGTTATGAGATAGAAGTTTTGAGATCAAATCTTAACGAAAATAAATTTTTTAATCTCAGTTTCACTTATTTACATGTCATCATTGTCACGGATGATAGTTAATGTCCAAACTGAAATGTTGGTGAAACAAGGTACTCCCTCCGTTCCTTACTATAGGTCGTTTTGGAGAAATATTTTTGTTCCTAAATATAAGTCGTTTCAGAATTTCAAGTAAGTATTAATTGCTTAGTTTCCAATATTATCCCAAGTAATAAATATAATTTTGGTTCTCTCACTATTTTTTGCCTAATAAATAACACTCTTTTTTCAATACAAGGGCAATATAGACAATTGATAGTATATTTAATGTTTTACAATTATTTTCTTAATACTTGTGCATAATTTTAAAACGACCTATATTAAGGAACGGATGAAGTATATAATTAATTAATTAGTACTAGTATTGGGGAAACTAGGAACAAACTAAACCAATTAAAATGTTGGTGCACAACAAAAACAAAATATTTTGCTAATTAAAGCATCAAAATGATTGATTATGACTCTAGTTAGGAGATCAGATGGATTAAAAATTCTACCAGATCGTATAGATAGATAGATAGATAGATATATGAAAAACTCTCCTTCAGCTGTTACTAGAGTTTTATGAGAATATCGTGCAATTTTTTAAAATATCGTTAGTGAAATTATGCACATAGACGTACGTACGTACGTACGTACGACAAGGGCATGATAAATTAAATTTAGATTTTGCAATATACTCCCTCCTATTCAGATTAAATGACATTTTAGAGTTAAACACACTTATTAAGAAATAACACAAAATATCATTTGTGTCCCTAATTAATTATTTATCTCTTCACAATTGTCTTTTCTCATTCTCCACAATTGTCCCTAATTAATTATTTCTCTAATTAATTATTTCTTTCTCCACAATTACATTTACTAAGCGTATTAAATAGATGGGTAAATTAGGAAAAAATAGTGCAATATTGCATAGAGATTCACACTTATATAGAATAAAATTAAACTCCCTAAAACGTCATTTAATCTGAATAGGAGGGAGTATATTTGTAGATAGACAATAGCAGAAAAGTAATTAATGCACAGTTAACCATTCTGATAAAATATTAATTAATTTATGACTAAAAGATCGAGCTCTAAAAGTTACAGTACTGTTTCATGCAGGGCAGTTCTACCCTAGGGGCAGGGGGCACCTGTCCCCACTGAATTTTCAGTCCATGTGTTTGTGCCTTCCTTTGACTTTTCCCATAGTACATACCCTCACCACCAACACCCTCTTTTTGTTTTTGTATAAGTGACTTTTTAAAGTAATGATAATTTTATACTACTTCCCTTATTTCTCTTTCCATGTGTAATATTTGGCTCAAAAAGTAAGTACTCTCTTTTACTTTCGTTTCTTTTTTAACTAATATCCTATAAAGTTTTTTAGTTGTAAAAAAAAATTAGAAGAAATTTTTTGACTCGAAATACATTCATTTTTTTAAATATTTTTTTCTAATTAAAACTCAAAAACTCCACTTTTCTTAATTTTTTTTCTCTTGACATTATCTCTTTTTGTTTTCATTCGCTTTCTTTTCTTTTATTACCAAATTAAAACTCAAAGACAAAGACAAGGTGTTAAAACTCTAAGACTATTTACTTAGTTTTCTTTATCCCGTGTGGTCTTATCCAATTCTTTTGGATTTGTCACATTTGTACTATATTGGATTTTTAATAAAAAAAATTGTTGATTAAAAAAATCATTCTAATATTTTCTTTATAAGAAAATTATGAATATATATATATATATATATATATATATATATATATATATATTAAACTTAACGACTTAAATGTTGAGAAATTATATTAGATTTAGAAAAGTATATATATAGTTATAATTTTTATTCTTGACAAAAAAAAATTTAAATTTGATTCCACTAAACTTTGTGACTGAATCGGCCCTGGTATCAAGAGATCATAGGGTGCTAGCTTATGCATGCATGTATATATAAACAATTTTCAGTATTTGGTTCTCTCATATAATTAGACCTGTCTACCTAACTAATTCCTGCAATCTAACATATATGTACACAACAATTTCTAACTCAACACTTTTTTATTCCCCTTCTTGTACCTTCACATGATCACCTTTGGTCGAAATTATCTTAATTAATTTGGCCTTTGAACACCTAATTAATTTATCCCTCACCATAAAATCTACTGTCCCAAATTCTTTTGTTAAATGTCAATTCAGAACACCGTACCATACATATATATAAAAATTAAATTCAAATTTCCCCCACTCCCACTAGTCTAATTTATAATAATACAACCTGTGACAACCCCAAAATAGGTCCATTCCGCCCAGCCCATTCTGAGTCGTCAAATACATGGTACAGAAAACAACTACAACTTTATTACAACAATTGTCGTGCAAAATACAACAACACATATGCTGTGAGTTTGGATACAAATATATACCAAATGTGACTCATGTTCCAACCGTGAACATCACCTCACAACAACACCTTACATAAAAGTATAGTCAAAAACTGTTTTAGAAATTAGAATCTTTGGGAAGTGCTCAAGGAAACCTTCGTACATGGGAGGCCACGCGTCTAGGTTATGATAGATATCATATGGCCACAGAATTATCCTTGGTTGACCCAATAGACCCCAAAGAAAAACGAGAAGATTACTATCATATTCTTCCCAATGGTGAGTCTTCTCTTGACTTATCATTATCTCCACTGTCTCTAATTGAGAATTATACTTCAAACAAATACCAAGATTATATAGGTAGTGCTCGTATATATACTCAGCAAGTGGATGAGCACATCCCTGTCTTATGATGACACGAGGTTGTATTTCGTTAGACATCTTGTATGATAGTGACAAAACACCCTTCCAACGTTGGGTTCGCCTCACCCTATTTTCTTCACCAAATATAACTACTAAATGATGACCACCGTTCTATTCCCTTGTTACCCCCGCTCGACCCAGCTACACTCTTATTACCTGAAAGGAATTGTGAAGCAAAAGGGTGAGCACAACTAGCTCAGTAAAGAATATCATGACTAAAGATAATTCAATTATCAATAGCCTTCATCAACAATAAATCAGATATTTAGAACATATGGTAAATGATAAAAATTTCAACCATAGTTGCAGCGGAACGAGCAATCCATTAGAAGAGTCAAATAGACTATAAAGTCTATTATCTTCTCCGTGTTAAAAATCCACCAACAATATTTTATCCATGTAACATCACTCAACAGTTCCTTTCCACAATCATATGAATAACTCATAATCATAATTGTGACTATAAATTTTTCTTCGCACCCAAGACGAAGAATATTTTCATCACCTGTCTTTACCTGAAACGTCAAAGATCATGGTTATACCAAATCACAGTTCCTGTTTATAATCATACTAACAAATCCATCTTTGCACTACGGGCCAAAGATATTCATCAACAAACCATCTTTGCACTACGGGCCAAAGATATTCAACAACAGTTCATCTTTGCACTACAGGCCAAAGATATTCATCAACAGGCCATCTTTGCACTACATGCCAAAGATATTCATCAACAATTCATATTTGCACTACAGGCCAAATATATTCATATCTCAAAGAAATATATAATCATTTCAGAATTTATATAAACAATAATTATAACCATGTTGATCAATTCACCTTTGCACTTAAGCTTAAGATATTCAATTATAAATTCAATGGTCATGATCATACCAGTCACAATTCAACTTTGCACTACAGGCCAAAGAGAACCCTAGTCATGATCATACCAATAATCTACCCATCTTTACACTCCAGTGAAAGAGAATTTCAACATCAGGGTTATAAAAATGTTATATATGATGATAAAAATAATATGATCAACATATAGTTTTAATCTCAAGAGTAATATTCATAACTCATGAATAGTAACCCCGACACAAAAGATAGAAATTCTACAATAAAATTCATACCAATATTTCGGTATAATGATATTGAAAGAATAACATTACTTAAATTTATAAACAATTTATTTTAATTGTTTACACTTTACTAATTAATGCATTTAATCATCATAAAATGCCAACTCTTACAATTTCATCATCAATAACCAAAACCCTCATCAAAAATCTGCATATACCTCATATAGGATTCTCAAGCCATAAAATCCTATTTTCCAATTTTCTTTCTTCACAAAACATATTTAATTCATTTACTCATAACTAGACCATTTTCATGAAAAATACCAAATCAGTTCCAAAAATATTTCTTTTCTGGGATTTAGCATAATATAGTCCCATAGTGAACATATATTTTTCTCAGAATTTTTAAAAGTCATTTACTATTTTTCATATGGTCAAAACAGCCAAATATTTAGACATTTATCAAAAATTATACTTTTGTCTAAAAATTCTGAAATTTACAGAGTATACTTCTATCATATACATGTACTCCCAATAAAAATTTCATCAATTTTGGAGTTAACCACAAGGAATTATAAGCAGTTACTTTTAAAATAGTCTTTTCTCATAAAATTCATAACTCTCAATCTATACATTCAAAAATTACCATTTTTGGACACAATCAATAAAACTCATCAAAATATCATTTCAAATTTTTCCAGAATTTTTGAAGTTCAGAAAAATTACGAAACTGAAAATCATAACAACCCTTAAAATCCCTTAATATCCCTTACTATCCCTTACCTCAAAAGAGCAGTACTTCTGATCGGTATGCAAAGTCGAAGGAAACTTGCACTGAATAGCAACTCTCAAAGTATCTAAATACTCACAAAATATGCTTCATAATATAGAGAGAGAAAGAGAGAAAGCTTATGTTTCTGGTGTGATTTTCAATTCTAACTTAGCCCTCTATTTATAGGAAAATTTTGGTAGGTTTGACCTGCAACCTGATGGCTTTACCTGCTACTATTCCCACCCACCACATTTGAAATATAATTCAGCACATTTCTTCACCAACCACAAGTGGAGCCCACTAATTCTAGAATTTTCTACCAAAATGATAAACTCCGAAAATTCAACAATTTCTGAACCAGTCATCTCGTAAAATTCATAATAAATCATACGTTCATTTTTAACGGTTCAAAATTTGTGGACATATACTCAACTTATATATGTATAACATATCCAAAAATTACCACGATCCAACGGTCGGATTAAAAATTATAACCCCCGCAAAATATCTCAAAAACCATGATTTTTAATACCTCCACTCCGACAAAAATACGGATAAAAATCTCAACATTAACTCCTTCATTTTTTAACCACAAAAATATATCCCTCATTTATATCCACATAAAATAAATATTTTCTTATCATATGAATCAATAATTAATTATTCACAAATAATATTACAGAATCACATTTATGACAACCAGGCCGTTCCCAGGAAAGAGGGGGCTTTCCAATAAGAATTTCTCCTTACTGGCGCGCAATTAAATGACCAAACCTCTCCTTAGACAGAACTTTCTAGACATTGTCAATAATGCTATCTAATAATATTATTTAAATAATATGAATTATTGATCTGATAATGAAAAATACTGTGCAGCAACAATTATTGAAACAACAATAATATAAAATATTAACGTAGCAATTATTGAATCAATAAAATAAAATATTGAACAGTAATTACTGTAACAATTATTGAGTAGTGCATTCTTACGTAAGAATCAATAATTTCAAAAATACTGTGCAATACCGTGTGCTACTGTGCAATAACGCGTATTACTGTATTTTAACCACCGGGTATTCCAACAGTGTTAACGGTAACAACTATGCCGTAAATTGTAAAAACTCAAATTTGTCATTTTCCTTCACCCTACAGTTATTCGTTATGGGGCCCATAAATAGCTGCGCCGTCGTACGAATATTCTCCGACAGAAAGAATATTTCACGACCAAACGAATATTCCCCGACAACAATGATTATTTTATAACCACTTGCTTATTTTGAAAAAAAAATTTCACATTTCACCCATAACTTTAACTTTTTATCAATTTAACCATTTACTGAATTGTAATTATAAGAAAAATTGAATACTTTTATTTCATAAAATTCGGGGTCTTACAATCTCCCCTCCTTATGAAATTTCGTCCCCGAAATTTACGTACCTGGTATTTCAAAGAGTTGAGAATACCTTGCTTTCATTTCAGATTCCATCTTCCTTATCATCATGATTTCTCCATTGCTCATCTCTTGTATTTCAGATATCTTTCTAGAATACAGCTTCAAAACAAGGGTTAATTTAACAAATTAACATATCACATAATATCTCGATATTATGACTGACCAACAAATAAGCTTAGGTAGGACACACTAGCGAAGGATTTACTCATCTCTCTCCTCCTAGTTATATTCCCCGATCTCCGCCAAAGATCATATCCCTAAGCTCTGATACCACCTGTGACAACCCCAAAATAGGTCCATTCCGCCCAGCCCATTCTGAGTCGTCAAATACATGGTACAGAAAACAACTACAACTTTATTACAACAATTGTCGTGCAAAATACAACAACACATATGCTGTGAGTTTGGATACAAATATATACCAAATGTGACTCATGTTCCAACCGTGAACATCACCTCACAACAACACCTTACATAAAGGTATAGTCAAAAACTGTTTTAGAAATTAGAATCTTTGGGAAGTGCTCAAGGAAACCTTCGTACATGGGAGGCCACGCGTCTAGGTTATGATAGATATCATATGGCCACAGAATTATCCTTGGTTGACCCAATAGACCCCAAAGAAAAACGAGAAGATTACTATCATATTCTTCCCAATGGTGAGTCTTCTCTTGACTTATCATTATCTCCACTGTCTCTAATTGAGAATTATACTTCAAACAAACACCAAGATTATATAGGTAGTGCTCGTATATATACTCAGCAAGTGGATGAGCACATCCCTGTCTTATGATGACACGAGGTTGTATGTCGTTAGACATCTTGTATGATAGTGACAAAACACCCTTCCAACGTTGGGTTCGCCTCACCCTATTTTCTTCACCAAATATAACTACTAAATGATGACCACCGTTCTATTCCCTTGTTACCCCCGCTCGACCCAGCTACACTCTTATTACCTGAAAGGAATTGTGAAGCAAAAGGGTGAGCACAACTAGCTCAGTAAAGAATATCATGACTAAAGATAATTCAATTATCAATAGCCTTCATCAACAATAAATCAGAGATTTAGAACATATGGTAAATGATAAAAATTTCAACCATAGTTGCAGCGGAACGAGCAATCCATTAGAAGAGTCAAATAGACTATAAAGTCTATTATCTTCTCCGTGTTAAAAATCCACCAACAATATTTTATCCATGTAACATCACTCAACAGTTCCTTTCCACAATCATATGAATAACTCATAATCATAATTGTGACTATAAATTTTTCTTCGCACCCAAGACGAAGAATATTTTCATCACCTGTCTTTACCTGAAACGTCAAAGATCATGGTTATACCAAATCACAGTTCCTGTTTATAATCATACTAACAAATCCATCTTTGCACTACGGGCCAAAGATATTCATCAACAAACCATCTTTGCACTACGGGCCAAAGATATTCAACAACAGTTCATCTTTGCACTACAGGCCAAAGATATTCATCAACAGGCCATCTTTGCACTACATGCCAAAGATATTCATCAACAATTCATATTTGCACTACAGGCCAAATATATTCATATCTCAAAGAAATATATAATCATTTCAGAATTTATATAAACAATAATTATAACCATGTTGATCAATTCACCTTTGCACTTAAGCTTAAGATATTCAATTATAAATTCAATGGTCATGATCATACCAGTCACAATTCAACTTTGCACTACAGGCCAAAGAGAACCCTAGTCATGATCATACCAATAATCTACCCATCTTTACACTCCAGTGAAAGAGAATTTCAACATCAGGGTTATAAAAATGTTATATATGATGATAAAAATAATATGATCAACATATAGTTTTAATCTCAAGAGTAATATTCATAACTCATGAATAGTAACCCCGACACAAAAGATAGAAATTCTACAATAAAATTCATACCAATATTTCGGTATAATGATATTGAAAGAATAACATTACTTAAATTTATAAACAATTTATTTTAATTGTTTACACTTTACTAATTAATGCATTTAATCATCATAAAATGCCAACTCTTACAATTTCATCATCAATAACCAAAACCCTCATCAAAAATCTGCATATACCTCATATAGGATTCTCAAGCCATAAAATCCTATTTTCCAATTTTCTTTCTTCACAAAACATATTTAATTCATTTACTCATAACTAGACCATTTTCATGAAAAATACCAAATCAGTTCCAAAAATATTTCTTTTCTGGGATTTAGCATAATATAGTCCCATAGTGAACATATATTTTTCTCAGAATTTTTAAAAGTCATTTACTATTTTTCATATGGTCAAAACAGCCAAATATTTAGACATTTATCAAAAATTATACTTTTGTCTAAAAATTCTGAAATTTACAGAGTATACTTCTATCATATACATGTACTCCCAATAAAAATTTCATCAATTTTGGAGTTAACCACAAGGAATTATAAGCAGTTACTTTTAAAATAGTCTTTTCTCATAAAATTCATAACTCTCAATCTATACATTCAAAAATTACCATTTTTGGACACAATCAATAAAACTCATCAAAATATCATTTCAAATTTTTCCAGAATTTTTGAAGTTCAGAAAAATTACGAAACTGAAAATCATAACAACCCTTAAAATCCCTTAATATCCCTTACTATCCCTTACCTCAAAAGAGCAGTACTTCTGATCGGTATGCAAAGCCGAAGGAAACTTGCACTGAATAGCAACTCTCAAAGTATCTAAATACTCACAAAATATGCTTCATAATATAGAGAGAGAAAGAGAGAAAGCTTATGTTTCTGGTGTGATTTTCAATTCTAACTTAGCCCTCTATTTATAGGAAAATTTTGGTAGGTTTGACCTGCAACCTGATGGCTTTACCTGCTACTATTCCCACCCACCACATTTGAAATATAATTCAGCACATTTCTTCACCAACCACAAGTGGAGCCCACTAATTCTAGAATTTTTCACCAAAATGATAAACTCCGAAAATTCAACAATTTCTGAACCAGTCATCTCGTAAAATTCATAATAAATCATACGTTCATTTTTAACGGTTCAAAATTTGTGGACATATACTCAACTTATATATGTATAACATATCCAAAAATTACCACGATCCAACGGTCGGATTAAAAATTATAACCCCCGCAAAATATCTCAAAAACCATGATTTTTAATACCTCCACTCCGACAAAAATACGGATAAAAATCTCAACATTAACTCCTTCATTTTTTAACCACAAAAATATATCCCTCATTTATATCCACATAAAATAAATATTTTCTTATCATATGAATCAATAATTAATTATTCACAAATAATATTACAGAATCACATTTATGACAACCAGGCCGTTCCCAGGAAAGAGGGGGCTTTCCAATAAGAATTTCTCCTTACTGGCGCGCAATTAAATGACCAAACCTCTCCTTAGACAGAACTTTCTAGACATTGTCAATAATGCTATCTAATAATATTATTTAAATAATATGAATTATTGATCTGATAATGAAAAATACTGTGCAGCAACAATTATTGAAACAACAATAATATAAAATATTAACGTAGCAATTATTGAATCAATAAAATAAAATATTGAACAGTAATTACTGTAACAATTATTGAGTAGTGCATTCTTACGTAAGAATCAATAATTTCAAAAATACTGTGCAATACCGTGTGTTACTGTGCAATAACGCGTATTACTGTATTTTAACCACCGGGTATTCCAACAGTGTTAACGGTAACAACTATGCCGTAATTTGTAAAAACTCAAATTTGTCGTTTTCCTTCACCCTACAGTTATTCGTTATGGGGCCCACAAATAGCTGCGCCGTCGTACGAATATTCTCCGACAGAAAGAATATTCCACGACCAAACGAATATTCCCCGACAACAATGATTATTTTATAACCACTTGCTTATTTTGAAAAAAAAATTTCACATTTCACCCATAACTTTAACTTTTTATCAATTTAACCATTTACTGAATTGTAATTATAAGAAAAATTGAATACTTTTATTTCATAAAATTCGGGGTCTTACACAACCAATGTTAATTGCACCGTTTCTTATATAAATTTTGATCAATTTTGAGATTAATTTAGACTCATTAATTGATTGAATTTATATTAAATTAAAAGTGCATTTAATAGTATATTATAAGGAGATTAATAGAGAGCAATGTATGGTTCAAGTAGCACTTATATATTGTGTTTTAGTTATATCCAAAGTAGAGTATATGAAAAAGTTCATTGTTGTTTAATAAAACTATTTTTTTTAAGTCACACATTGAGAAGAAATAAAAATATTTAATACTTTATAAGTATAAGTGGAATAGTTTAATTCACTTGTGGTATTAAAGGAAATGCTTGAATTTGATTACAATGACGTGGTGCAAAGCACCAATTGCCCGCGACCCGAGGTGCGAGTTGCAAAGTCACATTGGCACTTTGCACGTGCGCATCGTCGCTAAGAGCCTAATTTTTTAAGCTTGAACCAGATTAATAGAGTTCATTTATGGTTAAACAGTTTTGTGTTTAATCATTATGGATACAAAAGAGTTTTAAAACTGTCATAAACTTATTTGTGATCATTACATCATTTACTTTGTAAACTGATGCATTATTCACAATTCAATTTTATCAGTTTTGAAACTGAGCAGTCTTTCATCTTCTTCCTTCTCATCAACCTTTACAAAGCAGCATATATTTAGATTCATCAGTGAATTGTTATCACTGAGAATAAGTATAGGCTTGACATATATTTTGAAGGTGAATTGCTGAGAGCTTTTAGCAAACTTTTTTTTGGTAAGGGACAATAAATTAACACCTTAAGGATAGGGACTACCCGTGTCAAATCCTTGTTCCAATTATTGTGTGTTCATTTTATTTTTGTTCAACCAAAACAGCCCTCAGAGTTCCGGTAATTCTGGTAATTCCCCAGCTCCAATAAAAAGATTGTACCAAAACTCCATGCCATCATCAACTTCACCCGTACTAAACCTTTGAACTTGTAATTCTTCGTTCACCCCCAAAAATTCCGAATCCTCAGCTATTAATTCTTCACTCCAAAAGCTTTCGTCTATTTCTGGAAATGAATCCATTTGTTCTTCCTTAATTACCCTGGCCATGACCGATAAGTCTGTCACTGATGAGAGTTCATCACTAGTAGAGCTTTGTGAACTATTACTTGGGTTTTCGGGTTGTGATCGGGTCGGATCATTTGAATCGCATTGAGTACTTTTGGTCATGGAGTACTGTCTTTCGGAATCTTGAGGGGTTTGATAATTTTTGAGCTTTTTCTTTAAGCGAGTGTGCCAAACATTTTTAATTTCATTGTCTGTCCTTCCCGGTAATTTCGCCGCTATCGCAGACCATCTGAAAAATTGAAAGAAAATAATTTGTATAAGATATTAGCACGAGTGCAGCAATCTATATATATATATATATATATATATATATATATATATATATATATATAATAAGTTTATTATCATATAAAATCGTTCACATATACTCGTATGCATATTTTGACGGCCCACGTGACTTACTCTGCATGTGGGCCATCAAAATATACATGTAAGTGTATATATGTAAGCTGTATGTAAATTGTTTTATGTGATAGTAGACTTACTAATGTATATACAGTTCAATGGTTGTGCAGGACAATAGGATAGCTAGGTTAAGCAAATCTTGGTGATTATTATGACACGAGCCTAAGGAGATATAAATGTGTGATTATTATGACACAAAAGCCTAAGGAGATATAAATGTGCCATGCATATAATCCTATTTTATTGCAATAGTTTCATAGATGGAGTTTATTTTAATCTAATGATTATAATTCAGATGGCGAATCTTTTCTTTACTTGAATAATTCTTCAAAAAGACGAATATATATATATATATATATATATATATATATATATATATATATATATATATATCAGTTTGGATCTTAAGTTCATCCTTTATCTAACATACCTTGCTCACCTCCTTTTAGAGACAGATCGGGCGACGATTCGGTCCGTCGCTATATATAGAACTGTCGTCTTAGTTTTAGCGACGGACCGAATCGTCGCCCGATCTGTCGCTAAAGAGGGGTAAGCAAGATATATTAGATAAGGGATGAGCTTAAGATCCGGACCGTATATATATATATATATATATATATATATATATATATATATATATATATATATATATATATATATACACACGCGCGCGCGCGATCAATCTCATTTATTTTATTTTGGGTTTTTCGAGTTCCCCCACATGCAAAGCAAAGATCGACAAAGCGCCAAACAAAAATCCATGCAACCGCTACTGAATTGGATTTTAAAATTTCGTGACATGTATAAGATTGTCATGGAGTATTAATATTTATATAAATTGTAATTTATTCATATATCATTATAGTATAGTAAAGTGAGTTGCGACTGGCGATGCATGTGACAGATTTTTATATGAAACTGTGATGACTCCCAGAAATATATAGTATCTTGTTTTGTAATGTTACGTCTGTGATCAAATTCATCAAGATAATATTACTTTCTGTAATTTTATTTTTGTTGTTGATATAATAGTATTTTTTTTTAAAAAAAGTTTATGATATCAATTTTACACATTTAATTATAAATTCAAAAATTGATGTGTTATGAGAGTAAATTTTTTGAGGACAATAAAACTTTTAATTAACTTTGAATTTAGATAATTAATTTACAATACTTATAATAATATTAACTAAACTTAAATGATCCTATCAAAGTATATGAATCATGAGAAAGTCAAAATGACTCTTGCATTTTGGAAGGGGAATATGTATTAACATGCAGAAAGATAATTACTAACTATATTTTGATATTAATTAAACAATTAAATAGACTATTAATTTGATCAGAATTATACGCACCTATTACCAAGCCTTTCATGTAGCTGAATTATAGTTTCCTCTTCCTCCTTGCTGAAATTTCCTCTCTTGATATCGGGTCGCAAGTAGTTTGTCCATCGTAGTCTGCAACTCTTCCCACATCTTAGAAGACCTAAAAATTAATATGATAAGAACAAGGCAACAATAATTAATTAGTGATAATAAGAAAATGGCGCCTTATCTTAATTTAAATGATACTTAAGAAAACCCATCTTAATCTACAAGTTAGTTTTGTAACAAAATTAATTTCGCCTTGGGGAAAGTAGGCTGTATATAATTATATAGTCGATTGTGTTGATTACATATTTTTATTGTATAGCGGGTACCAGAGAGGACAATAAAACTTAAAATTAAGAACCAAATTAATTCTATGAGAAGAGAAGAGAAGGTCCTATAAATGACCTACACCTACCACTTGAGATATATATATATATAGAGCTCATTGTTGTGAACATAGGAGTAAAAGTTTGATTTTACATTCAAGAAAATATATATATGGCTTTCAAAGGACATTAATTTTCTTTGTGGTATATGAATGGGGTTTTGGTAATTTATTACTTACCGGCTAGTTTTGGAAGGGCACGCCAATTTGCATGGCCATTTTGTTGAATAAAAGAGACGAGAACTTGATCTTCTTCACTAGTCCATGGCCCTTTTTTCAGTCCCATCTTTTCACAACAAGGAGCTCGAACCATCTTTCTAATTATATATATATAAATATATATTCTTGGTCAATAACTGTACTTCACTATCTAATTCTTTCCAAGTACTTAACTAATTAGAGAGAGAGACAGAGATCAGAGAGAGAAAATTAAGGTAGCTCAAACTGTGCTATAGGCCATGGGTGGGTATTTAACCTAAAACATACACAAACTAATTTATAGAATTTATATATATATATATATATATATATATATATATATATATATATATCTTACTTGAAATTTCCAGGAAAGAGAATCTCTCTCTCTCTCTCTGTGGTCCATGACCTCCTCTCTCCAATTTTTCACACTAGTTTAAACTAGCTAGTAGTAGTTGTTTATGAGTAGAATTTGCACAGCACTAGAGATATTAATCAACTTTGTCTGTAGACTTTAATGATTTGGTAAACAAAAGGAGGAGGAGGAGGGCCCATACTTAGTTTCGCATCGATCAAATAAATAATTAATATTCGTCCTACTGATTTTTACTTGATCCACATGTTTGTGTTTCTATGCAGCTTCCCATTTTCACTCTCTCTCTCTCTCTCTCTCTCTCTCTCTCTCTCTATATATATATATATATATATATATATATATATATATATATATATATATATATATATATATACATGTATGGAGTTAATTAGTACGGTTTAAGTATTGTAAATGGTCAAGCTCCGTAAGATCACATACACTAAACTAGACACTTTCATTAACAAGCAACTGAATCAAACCAAATAAACACACACACACACACACACACACACACACACACACACACACACATATATATATATATATATATATATATATATATATATATATATATAAAAGCTTAGGATTGTTGTGGTTCAAATATATTTACATGACTAAGTTGTTTATTTAATTTTCATAAATGACATATATTGCTATCATTTTACTAAATTATTAAGTACTAAAATTATGATATTTTGGATCACAATCAAAAGACGAGGGTGACAATTGCAATTACACTTTTTTATATGAAGTGAATCTGGACGCAAAGTATTAGCTTCACTATCAAAACATGATCTCCTTTGAAAAAACACTTGAAATTTTTACAAGATTTTTTATAGTTTTAGGAGGGAGTATACATGCATTGTATTACAATTAAGTTGGAGTACGTACATAATTTAGGTATACAAATAACTAGAGTGGTCTAAATAAGTCCAGCTTAGGGGCCTCTATATTAATCGATCGTCCTTTTAATTTTTGTAATTAATTGATCAAACTTTTATTTTATTTTTTACTTATTAAACACATTGATGACGTGGACCGCTCACGAGGCCTATTGGTGGTTATGCGTGAATTTAACTATTGGTGGTTATGCGTGAATTTAAATAACTTTTTCATATTTTTACTTAATGAATTTTTACCCTTTAATAAATGTCAAAAACTTATTTGAAATAATATTTTTTAGTTTACAAATAGGCATTGATTGGCTTAATAAGTGAGTTATGTCATCAATTTATGATGTAGCATGTCTAATTGAGCGTAAGTGAAAAAAAAATATTTGATAACTTAATTATAAAAATTGAAAGAAAGATCTCCGATGTGAAAACTATCAATAATTCAGTAATTTATATTTAAGCCTAATAAAATTGATAGTAAATTCGAATTGTGTAATTTTATCTTATCTTAAAGAATAATTAATTATTTTTATGATAAAAATAATTAATTAAGTAATTTTTTTTATGAGACGAAGGGAGTAGTATTATGAACACTCGTTTATATTTCTCTAATCATAGTTTATACCGTACGTCAAAATCATCCACGAGCTTTGCACTCCACCGATTCAAAATTGAGTTTAAAATTTATCTACAATATTAAGTAATATTATCTACTATTTTAAAAGTTATATATATATATATATATATATATATATATATATATATATATATATATATAAGTATTTCTATATAATATATAAATTTTATAAAAGCTCACGCCTTACACGATTTATCAGTCTAATTATTTTTATGGGCCGGTATAATACTAATTCATGATCTCACACACACACACACACACACACACACACACACACACACACACACACACATATATATATATATATATATATATATATATATATATATATATATATACGGTCCGTCTCTAAAACGAACCTTAAAGAGCGAACCAAAGACGAACCGTTGTCTTTGGTGTCTATGGCGACGGTTCGATCCGTCGCCATAGCCATATAGTCTTTGGCGACGGGTCGAACCGTCGCCATAGACACCAAAGACGACGGTTCGTCTTTAGTTTGCTCTTTAAGGTTCGCTTTAGAGCCTCTCCGTATATATATATATATATATATATATATATATATATATATATATATATATATATATATATATATATGTTAGGCAATTTCCTCCCTTGTTAGCCACTAAAGAAACGTTCACCCAATTGTCATTAATTATTTATAAAAGTATATTATAATAATAAATTTTAATCATCTACGGTCCGGATTTTAAGCTCAATATTTATATAACATACCTTGCTCACTCCCCTTTAGCGATGGACTGGGCGATGATTCGGTCCGTCGCTATATATAGAACCGTCGTCCTCGCTTTTTGCGACGGACAACATATAGCGACGGACCGAATTGTTGCCCGGTTCGTCGTTAAAGGTGGGGTGAGCAAGGTATGTTAGATAAGAGGTAAGTTTAAAATCCAGATCGTAATCATATATATATATACGGTCTGGATCTTAAGCTCACCCCTTATTCAACTCACCTGAGCTCACCCCCCCTTTTGCGACGGACCCGACGACGGTTCGGTCATACAACCGTCGTCTATACTTTTAGCGACGCTATATGTTGTCCGTCGCTAAAAGTATAGACGACGGTTGTATGACCGATCCGTCGTCGGGTCCGTCGCTAAAAAGGAGTGAGCTCGGGTGAGTTGGATAAGGGGTGAGCTTAAGATCCGGACTATATATATATAGAGCAAGGATCTTAAGCTCATCCTTATTAAACTCACTCAGAGCTCACCCTGCATTTTTTTTTATAAAAAAAAATAACTAATAAAAAATGTATAATAATTTTTGGAATTGAAATTTTTTTTTAAAAAAATGTTTTGGGTGTGATTTGGGGTACATATAACAAAACAGTGTTGTACAGTACCCAAATCACTCCCAAAATACTTTTTTTTTAAAAACTTTTAATTCCAAAAATTATTATACATTTTTTATTAGTTATGTTTTTTTTTAAAAAAAAGGCAGGGTGGGCTTAAGAAATGGACTATATATATATATATATATATATATATATATATATATATATATATATATATATATAGACGACGGTTGTATATGTAAGACCCCGAATTTTATGAAATAAAAGTATTCAATTTTTCTTATAATTACTATTCAGTAAATGGTTAAATTGATAAATGTTAAAGTTAAGGGTGATATATGATTTTTTTCAAAATACACAAGTGGTTATAAAATAATCATTGTTGTCGGGGAATATTCGTTTGGTCGTGGAATATTTTTTCTGTCGGGGAATATTCGTACGACGGCGCAGCTATTTGTGGGCCCCATAACGAATAACTGTCGGGTGAAGAAAACGATAAATTTGAGTTTTTACAAATAACGGCGTAGTTGTTACCGTTAACACTGTTGGAATACCCGGTGGTTAAAATACAGTAATACGCGTTATTGCACAGTAGCACACGGTATTGCATAGTATTTTTGAAATTATTGATTCTTACGTAAGAAGACACTACTCAATAATTGTTACAGTAATTACTGTTCAATATTTTATTTTATTGATTCAATAATTGCTACGTTGAAATTTTGTATTATTGTTGTTCAATAATTGTTGCTGCACAGTATTTCTCATTATCAGATCAATAATTCATATTATTTGAATAATATTATTAGATAACATTATTGGCAATGTCTAGAAAGTTCTGTCTAAGGAGAGGTTTGGTCATCTAATTGCGCGCCAGTAAGGAGAAATCCTTATTGGAAAGCCCCCTCTTTCCTGGGAACGGCCTGGTTGTCATAAATGTGATTCTGTAATATTATTTGTGAATAATTAATTATTGATTTATATGATAAGAAAATATTTATTTTATGTGGATATAAATGAGGGATATATTTTTGTGGTTAAAATGAAGGAGTTAATGTTGAGGTTTTTATCAGTATTTTTGTCGGAATGGAGGTATTAAAAATCAGGGTTTTTGAGATATTTTGCGGGGGTTATAATTTTTAATCCGACCGTTGGATCGTAGTAATATTTGGATATGTTATACATATATAAGTTGAGTATATGTCCACAAATTTTGAACCGTTAAAAATGAACGTATGATTTATTATGAATTTTACGAGATGACTGGTTCAGAAATTGTTGAATTTTCAGAGTTTATCATTTTGGTGGAAAATTCTAGAATTGGTGGGCCCCACTTGTGGTTGGTGAAGAAATGTGCTGAATTATATTTCAAATGTGGTGGGTGGGAATAGTAGCAGGTAAAGCCATCAGGTTGCAGGTCAAACCTACCAAAATTTTCCTATAAATAGAGGGCTAAGTTAGAATTGAAAATCACACCAGAAACATAAGCTTTCTCTCTTTCTCTCTCTAGATTATTGAGTGTATTTTGTGAGTATTTAGATACTCTGTGAGTTTCTATTCATCAGTGCAAGTTTCCTTCAGCCTTATACCGATCAGAAGTACTGCTCTTTTGAGGTAAGGGATAGTAAGGGATATTAAGGGATTTTAAGGGTTGTTATGTTTTTCAGTTTCGTAATTTTTCTGATCTTCAAAAAATTCTGGAAAAATTTGAAATGATATTTTGATGAGTTTTCTTGATTGTGTCCAAAAATGGTGATTTTTGGATGTATAGATTGAGAGTTATGAATTTTATGAGAAAAGACTATTTTAGAAGTAACAGCTTATAATTCCTTGTGGTTAACTCCAAAATTGATGAAATTTTTATTGGGAGTACATGTATATGATAGGAGTATACTCTGTGAATTTCAGAATTTTTAGACAAAAGTATAATTTTTGATAAATGTCTAAATATTCGGCTATTTTGGCCATATGAAAAATAGTAAATGACTTTTAAAAATTCTGAGAAAAATATATGTTCACTATGGGACTATATTATGCTAAATTTCAGAAAAGAAATATTTTTGGAACGGATTTGGTATTTTTCATGAAAATAGTCTAGTTATGAGAAAATGAATTAAATATGTTATGTGAAGTAAGAAAATTGGAAAATAGGATTTTATGGCTTGAGAATCCTATATGAGGTATATGCAGATTTTTGATGAGGGTTTTGGTTATTGATGATGAAATTGTAAGAGTTGGCATTTTATGATGATTAAATGCATTAATTAGTAAAGTGTAAACAATTTAAATAAATTGTTTATAAGCTTAAGAAATGTTATTCTTTCAATATCATTATACCGAAGTATTGGTATGAATTTTATTGTGGAATTTCTACCTTTTTGAGTCGGTGTTACTATTCACGAGTTACTATTCATGAGTTACTATTCACGAGTTACTATTCACGACAAAATTGGTTTCTTTTACTAACCAAATTATAGTTGATTTACGAATATTACTCTTGAGATTAAATCTATATGTTGATTATATTGATTTTATTATCATATATAACATTTTTATAACCCTGATGTTGAATTTCTCTTTCACTGGAGTGTAAAGATGGGTAGATTATTGGTATGATCATGACTAGGGTTCTCTTTGGCCTGTAGTGCAAAGT
This sequence comes from Panax notoginseng, assembly GCA_016801055.1. Taxonomy (NCBI): domain Eukaryota; kingdom Viridiplantae; phylum Streptophyta; class Magnoliopsida; order Apiales; family Araliaceae; genus Panax; species Panax notoginseng. Next base: position 149,208,421 of record CM029023.1, read on the forward strand.
TGAATTGTGACTGGTATGATCATGACCATTGAATTTATAATTGAATATCTTAAGCTTAAGTGCAAAGGTGAATTGATCAACATGGTTATAATTATTATTTATATAAATTCTGAAATGATTATATATTTCTTTGAGATATGAATATATTTGGCCTGTAGTGGAAATATGAATTGTTGATGAATATCTTTGGCATGTAGTGCAAAGATGGCCTGTTGATGAATATCTTTGGCCTGTAGTGCAAAGATGAACTGTTGTTGAATATCTTTGGCCCGTAGTGCAAAGATGGTTTGTTGATGAATATCTTTGGCCCGTAGTGCAAAGATGGATTTGTTAGTATGATTATAAACAGGAACTGTGATTTGGTATAACCATGATCTTTGATGTTTCAGGTAAAGACAGGTGATGAAAATATTCTTCGTCCTGGGTGCGAAGAAAAATTTATAGTCACAATTATGATTATGAGTTATTCATATGATTGTGGAAAGGAACTGTTGAGTGATGTTACATGGATAAAATATTGTTGGTGGATTTTTAACATGGAGAAGATAATAGACTTTATAGTCTATTTGACTCTTCTAATGGATTGCTCGTTCCGCTGCAACTATGGTTGAAATTTTTATCATTTACCATATGTTCTAAATCTCTGATTTATTATTGATGAAGGCTATTGATAATTTAATTATCTTTAGTCATGATATTCTTTACTGAGCTAGTTGTGCTCACCCTTTTGCTTCACAATTCCTTTCAGGTAATAAGAGTGTAGCTGGGTCGAGCGGGGGTAACAAGGGAATAGAACGGTGGTCATCATTTAGTAGTTATATTTGGTGAAGAAAATAGGGTGAGGCGAACCCAACGTTGGAAGGGTGGTTTGCCACTATCATACAAGATGTCTAACGACATACAACCTCGTGTCATCATAAGACAGGGATGTGCTCATCCACTTGCTGAGTATATATACGAGCACTACCTATATAATCTTGGTGTTTGTTTAAAGTATAATTCTCAGTTAGATACAGTGGAGATAATGATAAGTCAAGAGAAGACTCACCATTGGGAAGAATATGATAGTAATCTTCTCGTTTTTCTTTGGGGTCTATTGGGTCAACCAAGGATAATTTTGTGGCCATATGATATCTATCATAACCTAGACGCGTGGCCTCCCATGTACGAAGGTTTCCTTGAGCACTTCCCAAAGATTCTAGTTTCTAAAACAGTTTTTGACTATACCTTTATGTAAGGTGTTATTGTGAGGTGATGTCCACGGTTGGAACATGAGTCACATTTGGTATATATTTGTATCAAAACTCACAGCATATGTGTTGTTGTATTTTGCACGACAATTGTTGTAATAAAGTTGTAGTTGTTTTCTGTACCATGTATTTGACGACTCAAAATGGGTTGGGTGGAATGGACCTATTTTGGGGTTGTCACAGGTGGTATCAGAGCTTAGGGATATGATCTCTGGCGGAGATCGGGGAATATAACTAGGAGGGGAGAGATGAGTAAATCCTTCGCTAGTGTGTCCTACCTAAGCTTATTTGTTGGTCAGTCATAATATCGGGATATTATGTGATATGTTAATTTGTTAAATTAACACTTATTTTGAAGCTGTATTCTAGAATGTTATTTGAAATACAGGAGATGAGCAATGGAGAAATTATGATGACAGAGAAGATGGAAATTGAAATGAAAGGAAGGTATTCTCAACTCTTTGAAATACCAGGTACGTAAATTTCGGGGACGAAATTTCATAAGGAGGGGAGATTGTAAGACCCCGAATTTTATGAAATAAAAGTATTCAATTTTTCTTATAATTACTATTCAGTAAATGGTTAAATTGATAAATGTTAAAGTTAAGGGTGATATATGATTTTTTTCAAAATACACAAGTGGTTATAAAATAATCATTGTTGTCGGGGAATATTCGTTTGGTCGTGGAATATTTTTTCTGTCGGGGAATATTCGTACGACGGCGCAGCTATTTGTGGGCCCCATAACGAATAACTGTCGGGTGAAGAAAACGATAAATTTGAGTTTTTACAAATAACGGCGTAGTTGTTACCGTTAACACTGTTGGAATACCCGGTGGTTAAAATACAGTAATACGCGTTATTGCACAGTAGCACACGGTATTGCATAGTATTTTTGAAATTATTGATTCTTACGTAAGAAGACACTACTCAATAATTGTTACAGTAATTACTGTTCAATATTTTATTTTATTGATTCAATAATTGCTACGTTGAAATTTTGTATTATTGTTGTTCAATAATTGTTGCTGCACAGTATTTCTCATTATCAGATCAATAATTCATATTATTTGAATAATATTATTAGATAACATTATTGGCAATGTCTAGAAAGTTCTGTCTAAGGAGAGGTTTGGTCATCTAATTGCGCGCCAGTAAGGAGAAATCCTTATTGGAAAGCCCCCTCTTTCCTGGGAACGGCCTGGTTGTCATAAATGTGATTCTGTAATATTATTTGTGAATAATTAATTATTGATTTATATGATAAGAAAATATTTATTTTATGTGGATATAAATGAGGGATATATTTTTGTGGTTAAAATGAAGGAGTTAATGTTGAGGTTTTTATCAGTATTTTTGTCGGAATGGAGGTATTAAAAATCAGGGTTTTTGAGATATTTTGCGGGGGTTATAATTTTTAATCCGACCGTTGGATCGTAGTAATATTTGGATATGTTATACATATATAAGTTGAGTATATGTCCACAAATTTTGAACCGTTAAAAATGAACGTATGATTTATTATGAATTTTACGAGATGACTGGTTCAGAAATTGTTGAATTTTCAGAGTTTATCATTTTGGTGGAAAATTCTAGAATTGGTGGGCCCCACTTGTGGTTGGTGAAGAAATGTGCTGAATTATATTTCAAATGTGGTGGGTGGGAATAGTAGCAGGTAAAGCCATCAGGTTGCAGGTCAAACCTACCAAAATTTTCCTATAAATAGAGGGCTAAGTTAGAATTGAAAATCACACCAGAAACATAAGCTTTCTCTCTTTCTCTCTCTAGATTATTGAGTGTATTTTGTGAGTATTTAGATACTCTGTGAGTTTCTATTCATCAGTGCAAGTTTCCTTCAGCCTTATACCGATCAGAAGTACTGCTCTTTTGAGGTAAGGGATAGTAAGGGATATTAAGGGATTTTAAGGGTTGTTATGTTTTTCAGTTTCGTAATTTTTCTGATCTTCAAAAAATTCTGGAAAAATTTGAAATGATATTTTGATGAGTTTTCTTGATTGTGTCCAAAAATGGTGATTTTTGGATGTATAGATTGAGAGTTATGAATTTTATGAGAAAAGACTATTTTAGAAGTAACAGCTTATAATTCCTTGTGGTTAACTCCAAAATTGATGAAATTTTTATTGGGAGTACATGTATATGATAGGAGTATACTCTGTGAATTTCAGAATTTTTAGACAAAAGTATAATTTTTGATAAATGTCTAAATATTCGGCTATTTTGGCCATATGAAAAATAGTAAATGACTTTTAAAAATTCTGAGAAAAATATATGTTCACTATGGGACTATATTATGCTAAATTTCAGAAAAGAAATATTTTTGGAACGGATTTGGTATTTTTCATGAAAATAGTCTAGTTATGAGAAAATGAATTAAATATGTTATGTGAAGTAAGAAAATTGGAAAATAGGATTTTATGGCTTGAGAATCCTATATGAGGTATATGCAGATTTTTGATGAGGGTTTTGGTTATTGATGATGAAATTGTAAGAGTTGGCATTTTATGATGATTAAATGCATTAATTAGTAAAGTGTAAACAATTTAAATAAATTGTTTATAAGCTTAAGAAATGTTATTCTTTCAATATCATTATACCGAAGTATTGGTATGAATTTTATTGTGGAATTTCTACCTTTTTGAGTCGGTGTTACTATTCACGAGTTACTATTCATGAGTTACTATTCACGAGTTACTATTCACGACAAAATTGGTTTCTTTTACTAACCAAATTATAGTTGATTTACGAATATTACTCTTGAGATTAAATCTATATGTTGATTATATTGATTTTATTATCATATATAACATTTTTATAACCCTGATGTTGAATTTCTCTTTCACTGGAGTGTAAAGATGGGTAGATTATTGGTATGATCATGACTAGGGTTCTCTTTGGCCTGTAGTGCAAAGTTGAATTGTGACTGGTATGATCATGACCATTGAATTTATAATTGAATATCTTAAGCTTAAGTGCAAAGGTGAATTGATCAACATGGTTATAATTATTATTTATATAAATTCTGAAATGATTATATATTTCTTTGAGATATGAATATATTTGGCCTGTAGTGGAAATATGAATTGTTGATGAATATCTTTGGCATGTAGTGCAAAGATGGCCTGTTGATGAATATCTTTGGCCTGTAGTGCAAAGATGAACTGTTGTTGAATATCTTTGGCCCGTAGTGCAAAGATGGTTTGTTGATAAATATCTTTGGCCCGTAGTGCAAAGATGGATTTGTTAGTATGATTATAAACAGGAACTGTGATTTGGTATAACCATGATCTTTGATGTTTCAGGTAAAGACAGGTGATGAAAATATTCTTCGTCCTGGGTGCGAAGAAAAATTTATAGTCACAATTATGATTATGAGTTATTCATATGATTGTGGAAAGGAACTGTTGAGTGATGTTACATGGATAAAATATTGTTGGTGGATTTTTAACATGGAGAAGATAATAGACTTTATAGTCTATTTGACTCTTCTAATGGATTGCTCGTTCCGCTGCAACTATGGTTGAAATTTTTATCATTTACCATATGTTCTAAATCTCTGATTTATTATTGATGAAGGCTATTGATAATTTAATTATCTTTAGTCATGATATTCTTTACTGAGCTAGTTGTGCTCACCCTTTTGCTTCACAATTCCTTTCAGGTAATAAGAGTGTAGCTGGGTCGAGCGGGGGTAACAAGGGAATAGAACGGTGGTCATCATTTAGTAGTTATATTTGGTGAAGAAAATAGGGTGAGGCGAACCCAACGTTGGAAGGGTGGTTTGCCACTATCATACAAGATGTCTAACGACATACAACCTCGTGTCATCATAAGACAGGGATGTGCTCATCCACTTGCTGAGTATATATACGAGCACTACCTATATAATCTTGGTGTTTGTTTAAAGTATAATTCTCAGTTAGATACAGTGGAGATAATGATAAGTCAAGAGAAGACTCACCATTGGGAAGAATATGATAGTAATCTTCTCGTTTTTCTTTGGGGTCTATTGGGTCAACCAAGGATAATTTTGTGGCCATATGATATCTATCATAACCTAGACGCGTGGCCTCCCATGTACGAAGGTTTCCTTGAGCACTTCCCAAAGATTCTAGTTTCTAAAACAGTTTTTGACTATACCTTTATGTAAGGTGTTATTGTGAGGTGATGTCCACGGTTGGAACATGAGTCACATTTGGTATATATTTGTATCAAAACTCACAGCATATGTGTTGTTGTATTTTGCACGACAATTGTTGTAATAAAGTTGTAGTTGTTTTCTGTACCATGTATTTGACGACTCAAAATGGGTTGGGTGGAATGGACCTATTTTGGGGTTGTCACAGTATAGCCGGGTCCACTACAAGAAAAAGGCCTATCAGCGACCAAGGATATCAGCGACCCCATATCCGGTCGCAGAAGAAAAAAAAGAGGGAGATACACGAGGGAGAAGACGGAGTAGGGGGAAGAGAGGACCTGCACTGCCGCACCACCGTTGCACTACCCGCTTCACCACCGCCGCTCCACCACTTCACCACACCGGTAAACTAATTTTGGGTTTAATTTGTTTGTTTAATATGCTAGAATTTATTTTTAATTTAGGGTTTTAATATATTTTGTTATAAAAATGATGAATCCTCGAATGAATTATTGTTCAATTTGAGTTTTGAAATTTAATTTAGGGTTTAATTTGTTATATATTAATCGAGGCTGAATTCAACTTGGGTTTGATATGTTGGAAATTTGGATTTGATATTTACTGTATTGTATACTGCAATTAGTGTTTGATTTGTGCAAATACATATTCTACAATTAAGTTTTAATTTGTATAAATTTGAGTTTGATATGTATTGTTTGAACAGAAAAGAATGTATCAATTTTTGGTTTGTTTATGCATGTTTAGGTATAGTGTGTATATTTGATATATATACATAATAGTAACATTTATCTCTGACGACTATTTCGTAGAAATTAAGTTTCATGCCCTGACACGTATATCCCTAAAGTTTTAGTTTCCCTATTCTGTTTTGCAATAGCAAATTTTGTAGGATTATTTTTTGATTTTATTTCAGTGTATTGATTCCTGGCGGTTTCCCCGCTAATCTTCTTATAAATTCCATTCCTAAAACCCCGTAGACTGCTTTGGTTTATCTAGTCTTGATACTGTTTTACCCATTGATAGACACAAACCTAGATTGGATCTAGAGCTGTAATTTGGTTTATTAGTGTGTTTTCTAGAGTTGTAGTTTGATTTATCTAGTCTTGATACTGATTTATCGTTATTGTTTTGGTCTTATTATATTGGGAATTTGTATATTTCTCTTGGTTTGTGTCTTGGGAGCCTAGAAATGACTTTATATACATGTTGTCGTGCATGTGGCTAGTCCATATTATAGGGGAGACTTTGGTGAATTTTTTTTATTGGTCGGGTAGTTGCGAACATTTATACTATTAACGAGCCTATTGTTGATCCACTAGAGCCTATTAAGGGGCTATTGGAGTTGATGAGTAAGACCCCAACTTTTATAAATAAAGATAAATTTTCTATAAATATCATTTTTGAATATTATGAAGTTAATTTGATATAATGTTATAGTTGTGGGTAATATTTATAAATTTTGCAAAGTAAACAAGTTGTTATAAAATATTCGTTTGGTCGGGGAATATTCTTTTTGTCGGGGAATATTCGTACGACGGCACAATCATTGGTGGACCCCACAACGGAATTATTGTCGGATTGAGAAAACGACAGAATTATCTTTCTATAAAAATAACAGCCGAGGTGTTACCGTTAAAATCGTTAAAACTGTTGAACTACTTGGTAGTAAAAGTACAGTAATACGCGTGGTTGCATAGTAGCACACGGTATTGATTATTGATGCTTACGTGAGAAGTCACTCAGCTATACTCAATTATTGCTACAGTAATTGCTGCATCATATCTCTTAAATTATTGTCATAGTATCATCTGTATAATATGTTATATTATTGAGACGTTGTGGTAAGTTTGGTTATTTTATGGGGGGCCATATGTCATCATCTAAGAGTCTCCTCGTCAATAGTAATTACCTTCGTCAATAGTATTTACCTTGGTCAATAGTATTTACCTTGGTCAATAGTAATTACCTTTGTCAATAGTATTTACCTTGGTCAATAGTATTTACCTTGGTCAATAGTAATTACCTTCGTCAATAGTATTTACCTTGGTCAATAGTAATTACTTTCGTCAATAGTAGTTGTCCCTTCAATATTACCAAGAGTCATTTGACCCTTCGTTAAGACCAAGAGTCATTTGACCCTTCGTTAAGACCAAGAGCCACCCTCAGTTTTTCTATAAATAGAGGCCTAGGGCTTCATTATTTTTCACGAATTCATTCAAGCTATAGAGAGAGAAAGTATAGAGAGAATAAGAGAGAGAGAGAGACTAAAAGTATTCTGCTACATCACTTTTCTAATATCCAGTTCTTTTAAGGTAGGGAATATTATTTCTTTTATATTCATGAAGAGAACTTCTATTATTCCATTTGTTATTATTCTGTTGGAATAACCAGTATACGCGGTCTACCCTATACTTGGTGACATTCTTCTATTATTCTGTTGGAACATCCTGTCTGTGTGTTTTACACCGGACCTGGTTCCGTTTATTATTCTGTTGGAACATCCTGTCTGTGTGTTTTATACCGGACCTGGTTCCGTTTTATTATTATTCTGTTGGAATATCCTGTCTGTGTGTTTTACACCGGACCTGGTTCCATTATTTATTATTCTGTCGGAATATCCTGTCTGTGCGTTTACGCCGGACCTGGTTCCATTATTTATTATTCTATTGGAATAACCTGTCTGTGCGGTCTATCGCATGCATGGTGATTTCTTTTGTTATTCCATTCTTTATTGTACTCAGTTGGTTAAGTTTTGACTTCTATACTCCATGAAATTTGTGGAATATCCTTGATAGTTGCGTTTCATCCAGTATCTTTTCAAGAAAATATTCTTCTAAGCATTCTTGAATTTTACTCCACAATGCAGTATCATGTTGACAATTTGGACGTTGTTAATTCCTGGATAAATTAATTCTTGAACTTGTTTTATTGAATTCTTATATCATTGTCATCATCCTCATGTTTATAAAATGTTGAAAGTCATCTGTGGCCTGTAGTGCATAGATGGACTTGGTATGATTATGACCAGGGATTATTCGGTATAATCATGACCGTAATGTTACAAATGATGTGGTAAAAGTCCTCATTGGCCCGTAGTGCATTGATGGACAGTTGTTGGCATGATCATGACCATTAATGAATACACGAATATCCTTGGCCGTAGTGCAGGGGTGATTCGATGATGTGGATTATTTTATTAAGCTGAGTCTCAGCGATTACAGTGTTGAAAAACTTTTTAAATCATAAAAGATAGTAGAGTTTATTTTCTACTTGACTCTTTTAATGGATTGCTTGTTCCGCTACAGTTAAACTTGATGTCTATTATATTTTATCAGTTTAACATTGTTGAAGGCTAATGATAATTTATTCTGCATTATCTTAGTCATAATATTTCTTACTGGGCTAGTTGAGCTCACCCTTTCTTTCACTGTTCTCTTCAGGAAATGAGAACGTAGCTGGGACAAGTCGGGGTACGGAGTGATGGTCCGAATGATAGTATTAGTTAGTAGTCCTCACTATTCTATGTAATGGTGTGTTAATAAATGTAATGAGGACTCCTTTTGAGTATGAATACTCTCTAGAAGATAATATTTGTATTCAAACTCACAGTTTATGTTTTGTCGTATTGTACACGACAGTTGTATTATTAAGTTGTATTTGTATTCTGTACTATGTATCTGACGACCCAAGATGGGTGATGTATACCTAATTTTGGGGGCGTCACAGTTGGTATCAGAGCTTAGGGATATGATCCCTGGCTAAGATGTGAGAATAGAACTAGGAGGGGAGAGACGGGGAATTCCTTCGCTAGTATGACATACCTAAGTTTATTTGCATGGTATTTAATTGGTCGGTCATAATATAAGGATAATATATGACATATCAATTAATTTTTATTTTGTGGCAGTATCTGAAAATGGCATCTGAGAACGTTGAGAATAGCAATGGAGCACAGACGACTGTTGATTCACCACATATCAATAATCAGGATAATGTGCATCAGGAAGGTGTCAATCCTCATGCAAACAACAACACTGACCAAATGATGAATGATCAAATGTTCAGAGGCTTTATGCAATTCATGCAACAACAGGTGAAAGCGGCTCCTGTCCACAACGTAGGTGGAAATACTGGAAACTCTCTGGCGGTCACCGCTAAACAGTTTAAGGAGCTGGGACCACCGGAGTTTAAGGGAGAACCCAAACCACTTGTAGCTGAAACATGGATAAAGCAGATCACCAAGATATTTGATGTCTTGGGTTGCTCCGAGGAGCAAAAGGTTCCCTTTGCCGCCTTTATGTTGCGAGGAGAGGCAGATTACTGGTGGGAATCGATAAAGCGTACTCAACCTGCCGCACTGAAGATGTCTTGGGAGAAGTTCCAAGATCTGTTTAACGACAAATACTTTCCCGAGAGTATTCGTCACATGAAGGAGGTGGAGTTCATCAAATTGGAGCAGAATAATATGACCGTGTCGCAGTACGAGGCAAAATTTGCGGAGTTATCCCGGTTTGCGTCCCACCTGGTGGATAATGAAGAAAGAATGACGCGGATGTTTTTAAGAGGTTTGAAGCCGGAGATACGTCAACATCTTGTTTCTCATAAACTGTGTTTGTATTCAGATGTTGTAAATAGGGCTCAGTTGGTGGAGCGCGATAACGAGACAACGCAACCAAAAGAGAGCAGCCGGCAAAATGATAATACCAGTGAGAGCAGTCATCGAAGCGGTGACAACAAGCGTGGAGGGAATCAACAGGCCAGAAATGGTAACCACTTCGGTGGTAATCAGGGCCAAAACAATAAGAATGGACATTTCAAGAAGAGGAGATTCAACAATGATGGAAAGACGTCAGCACCAGCACCTGTCGTTAAGGAAGGAGAACGACCACCTATCATATGTTTCAAATGCGGAGGGGAGGGGCACATCAGTCCAAACTGCGCGATGCCGTCCAAAGCATGTTATAATTGTGGAAGAGAAGGTCATTTAGCCCGATTTTGTCGTTTACCAAAAACAAATTCAGCTAGGATGGAGGCACCAAAAGCCGTCCCAGAAAAGTCAAAACCGGTTGTGCAAGGGAGAGCGTTTGTTGTGAACTCCCAGAGAGCAAGGAACCCGAATGAGGTCATCACGGGTAAGCTTATCATAAACTCTAAAGAAGTTTATACTTTATTTGATACCGGTTCAACCCATTCTTTTATTTCTCCTACTTGCGCTCATCGATTAAATTTGATTCCGGAGAAATTAGACTTTGACTTATCTGTGGAAACTCCGTTGGGAGAAACCTTCATTACCTCCACTGTTTATAAGTCTTGTTTGGTTCAAGTTGGTACCCACACATTACCTATCGATCTAATTTCATTAAAAATACTTGCATTTGACGTGATTCTAGGGATTGATTGGTTAACTACTCATTATGCAAAAATTGATTGTTTTCGTAAGGTTGTTAGTTTTCATATTCCTAATCGACCTATTATGCGAATTCAAGCAACCAAACCATTAAAATCAATCGCTGTCATCTCAAGCCATAAAACTATTCGTTTATTGAAAAACGGATGTCAAGCTTTCTTAGCTCATGTCACAGATCTAAACAAAAATACGTCAGTTTTGAATGATATTTCTATTGTTAATAAATTCCCTGACGTATTCCCTGAAGAACTTCCTGGCCTACCCCCAGAGCGTGAAATTGAATTTTGTATCGATCTTGAACCCGGTACAAAACCCATTTCCAAAGCCCCATATCGAATGGCTCCTATTGAACTTCAGGAGTTAAAGATCCAACTGCAGGAATTGTTAGACATTGGCTTTATTCGTCCTAGTACTTCTCCTTGGGGAGCTCCTGTTCTATTCGTGAAGAAGAAAGATGGAAGTATGCGACTTTGTATTGATTATCGGGAGTTGAATCATGTCACCATCAAAAACAGGTACCCATTGCCACGTATTGATGACCTGTTTGACCAGTTGCAAGGAGCACAATTCTTTTCAAAGATCGATCTTCGTTCTGGATATCATCAGCTGAAGGTTAGAACTGAGGATATTCCAAAGACGGCTTTTAGAACTCGGTACGGGCATTATGAATTCCTAGTCATGTCCTTTGGATTGACTAATGCTCCTGCTGCCTTCATGGATATGATGAACCGGGTATTCAAGGAATATTTGGATCACTTTGTGGTCGTCTTTATTGATGACATCCTTATTTATTCCAAAAGCCGTGAAGATCATGAGCAACACTTGAGGCTGGTACTCCAAAAGCTTCGTGAATACAAGCTTTATGCCAAGTTGAAGAAATGCGAGTTCTGGCTGGAGGAGGTAGCATTCCTTGGGCACGTAGTATCAAGTCGTGGAATATCGGTTGACCCGGCAAAGATTGAAGCTATTCAAAGCTGGGAGCAACCTAAATCAGTGACCGAGGTACGTAGCTTTCTTGGTTTAGCTGGTTATTATCGGAGATTCGTGGAAGGATTTTCTCGAATCGCTACTCCATTAACTCAGCTGACTCGAAAAGATACAAAGTTCGGTTGGAGCGAAGAATGTGAGCAGAGTTTTCAAGAACTCAAGAGGAGACTCATTTCAGCACCTGTTCTAACAATACCATCTGGCTCGGAGGGATTTGTCATCTACAGTGATGCTTCGAGCAAAGGGTTGGGATGTGTTCTCATGCAACATGGAAAAGTCATAGCCTATGCATCAAGACAACTCAAGGAATATGAGAGGAATTATCCTACTCATGATCTAGAGTTGGCAGCTGTTGTCTTTGCACTTAAAATTTGGAGGCATTACTTGTATGGGGAGAAAGTGGAGATCTTTACGGATCATAAAAGCCTCAAATATTTCTTCACTCAAAAGGAACTCAACATGCGACAACGACGTTGGCTTGAACTGTTGAAAGATTATGATCATACCATTCAATACCATCCTGGAAAAGCGAACGTGGTAGCTGACGCATTGAGTAGAAGATCATATGCGGGTACAAGTGCAATATTAACAACGCAAAGGCCCATTTTGTGTGACTTGCAAAGGATGGAGATAGAGTTGAAGACTCCAGGGACCCATGTGATGATGGCGAATATACGAGTAGAACCGACTTTAATCGATAAAGTTAAAGCTGCTCAAGCTACAGACCTGGAGCTGATGCGTATGAAGAAGAAAGTGCAAGAAGGTGCTATACCGGAAGCAAGAATCGATGAAGAAGGAATACTTCGAGTCAACTCCAGACTTTGTGTTCCTAACAACCCTGATTTAAAGTATGAAATCATGATGGAGGCGCACAACACACCGTTTGCAATCCATCCTGGAAGTACCAAAATGTATCATGATCTTCGTCATACATTTTGGTGGAGCAATATGAAGAGAGAGATAGCGTTGTTTATCTCAAGGTGTCTAACTTGTCAACGAGTCAAAGCGGAGCATCAAGTACCAAAAGGTCCATTGCAACCACTTGAAATTCCAGAATGGAAGTGGGAGCACATTACCATGGATTTCGTTACCGGTCTTCCTAGGGTTTCTCAAGGTATTGATGCGATTTGGGTCATTGTTGATAGATTGACCAAGTCTGCTCATTTCTTACCGATACGAGAAACTTATACACTTGAACGTCTTGCTCGTATGTACATAAACGAGATTGTAAGACTGCATGGTATGCCAGTATCCATAGTTTCTGACCGAGACCCAAGATTCACTTCACGATTTTGGGTTAGTTTACAAAAAGCTATGGGCACGGAGTTACGATTTAGTTCAGCATATCATCCTCAGACGGACGGACAATCAGAGAGGACTATTCAAACTCTTGAAGATCTATTAAGACTCTGTGTCTTTGACTTCAAAGGAAGTTGGGACAAGTTCTTACCATTGGTGGAGTTTTCCTACAACAACAGTTATCAAGCAAGTATTGGCATGGCTCCATTCGAAGCATTGTATGGAAGAAAATGTCGTTCTCCAGTATGCTGGGATGAGGTGGGCGAAGCAACGTTGTTGGGACCGGAGTTGGTACGTATGACTACAGAAAAGATTCAAACGATCCGACAACGTATAAAAACCTCACAAGATCGACAAAAGAGTTATGCTGATCTTCATCGAAAGGACGTGGAATTTGATGTAGGAGATCATGTGTTCTTACGTGTTGCTCCATGGAAAGGAGTTACGAGATTTGGAAAGAGAGAAAAGCTAAATCCTCGATTCATCGGTCCATTTTTAATCCTCGATCGAGTAGGAACTGTGGCTTATAGACTCGCTTTACCGCCAAGTATGTCTCGTGTTCATAACGTTTTCCACATATCCATGTTACGCAAATATGTGGAAGACCCGAACCACATTATTGAGTTAGAACCGGACGAAATAGCGGAGGATTTGACGTATGAAGAAGTTCCTGTTCAAATCTTGGATAAGAAGGAACATATTCTACGCTCCAAGGTTATACCTCAAGTTAAAGTTTTGTGGAGAAACCACGATGTTGAGGAAATGACTTGGGAGTTAGAATCAGAAATGAAATCAAGGTATCCTTACCTCTTCGACATACCAGGTACGTACCCTAATTTCGAGGGCGAAATTTCATAAGAAGGGGAGGTTGTAAGACCCCAACTTTTATAAATAAAGATGAATTTTCTATAAATATCATTTTTGAATATTATGGAGTTAATTTGATATAATGTTATAGTTGTGGGTAATATTTATAAATTTTGCAAAGTAAGCAAGTTGTTATAAAATATTCGTTTGGTCGGGGAATATTCTTTTTGTCGGGGAATATTCGTACGACGGCACAATCATTGGTGGACCCCACAACGGAATTATTGTCGGATTGAGAAAACGACAGAATTATCTTTCTATAAAAATAACAGCCGAGGTGTTACCGTTAAAATCGTTAAAACTGTTGAACTACTTGGTAGTAAAAGTACAGTAATACGCGTGGTTGCATAGTAGCACACGGTATTGATTATTGATGCTTACGTGAGAAGTCACTCAGCTATACTCAATTATTGCTACAGTAATTGCTGCATCATATCTCTTAAATTATTGTCATAGTATCATCTGTATAATATGTTATATTATTGAGACGTTGTGGTAAGTTTGGTTATTTTATGGGGGGCCATATGTCATCATCTAAGAGTCTCCTCGTCAATAGTAATTACCTTCGTCAATAGTATTTACCTTGGTCAATAGTATTTACCTTGGTCAATAGTAATTACCTTCGTCAATAGTATTTACCTTGGTCAATAGTATTTACCTTGGTCAATAGTAATTACCTTCGTCAATAGTATTTACCTTGGTCAATAGTAATTACTTTCGTCAATAGTAGTTGTTCCTTCAATATTACCAAGAGTCATTTGACCCTTCGTTAAGACCAAGAGTCATTTGACCCTTCGTTAAGACCAAGAGCCACCCTCAGTTTTTCTATAAATAGAGGCCTAGGGCTTCATTATTTTTCACGAATTCATTCAAGCTATAGAGAGAGAAAGTATAGAGAGAATAAGAGAGAGAGAGACTAAAAGTATTCTGCTACATCACTTTTCCAATATCCAGTTCTTTTAAGGTAGGGAATATTATTTCTTTTATATTCATGAAGAGAACTTCTGTTATTCCATTTGTTATTATTCTGTTGGAATAACCAGTATACGCGGTCTACCCTATACTTGGTGACATTCTTCTATTATTCTGTTGGAACATCCTGTCTGTGTGTTTTACACCGGACCTGGTTCCGTTTATTATTCTGTTGGAACATCCTGTCTGTGTGTTTTATACCGGACCTGGTTCCGTTTTATTATTATTCTGTTGGAATATCCTGTCTGTGTGTTTTACACCGGACCTGGTTCCATTATTTATTATTCTGTCGGAATATCCTGTCTGTGCGTTTACGCCGGACCTGGTTCCATTATTTATTATTCTATTGGAATAACCTGTCTGTGCGGTCTATCGCATGCATGGTGATTTCTTTTGTTATTCCATTCTTTATTGTACTCAGTTGGTTAAGTTTTGACTTCTATACTCCATGAAATTTGTGGAATATCCTTGATAGTTGCGTTTCATCCAGTATCTTTTCAAGAAAATATTCTTCTAAGCATTCTTGAATTTTACTCCACAATGCAGTATCATGTTGACAATTTGGACGTTGTTAATTCCTGGATAAATTAATTCTTGAACTTGTTTTATTGAATTCTTATATCATTGTCATCATCCTCATGTTTATAAAATGTTGAAAGTCATCTGTGGCCTGTAGTGCATAGATGGACTTGGTATGATTATGACCAGGGATTATTCGGTATAATCATGACCGTAATGTTACAAATGATGTGGTAAAAGTCCTCATTGGCCCGTAGTGCATTGATGGACAGTTGTTGGCATGATCATGACCATTAATGAATACACGAATATCCTTGGCCGTAGTGCAGGGGTGATTCGATGATGTGGATTATTTTATTAAGCTGAGTCTCAGCGATTACAGTGTTGAAAAACTTTTTAAATCATAAAAGATAGTAGAGTTTATTTTCTACTTGACTCTTTTAATGGATTGCTTGTTCCGCTACAGTTAAACTTGATGTCTATTATATTTTATCAGTTTAACATTGTTGAAGGCTAATGATAATTTATTCTGCATTATCTTAGTCATAATATTTCTTACTGGGCTAGTTGAGCTCACCCTTTCTTTCACTGTTCTCTTCAAGAAATGAGAACGTAGCTGGGACAAGTCGGGGTACGGAGTGATGGTCCGAATGATAGTATTAATTAGTAGTCCTCACTATTCTATGTAATGGTGTGTTAATAAATGTAATGAGGACTCCTTTTGAGTATGAATACTCTCTAGAAGATAATATTTGTATTCAAACTCACAGTTTATGTTTTGTCGTATTGTACACGACAGTTGTATTATTAAGTTGTATTTGTATTCTGTACTATGTATCTGACGACCCAAGATGGGTGATGTATACCTAATTTTGGGGGCGTCACATGATGGGCTGGGCTTGGGGCCACGAGGCCACACGAGGCCACGCCAAGCTTAGCCAAGCCTCACGGGGCCAAGCCAAGCTTGGTTGTTAGCATGGTAAGCTATTGGGGGCCGGGCTGTTAAGCCAAAATAGGCAGTGCTAGGGAACTGTTAGTGCAACAGAGAAGGCAACTAGACACACATGGTCAATAAAGAGACTGTTTATCTTTTTAACAAGGGTATTTAACATTTATGTATATAAGAATAAAGTTACAAAATGTTATAGAAGCTATAAATTACTCAACCAAGTTGTGACTATCCCAAAACATAGAAAATTATAGAAAGGGACCGTGACGGGCATAATCTTAAAACATGTTAGGCGCCTTAACACACTAGTTGATATGAATGAATCTCCAAGATACTCAAAAGTTGTATAATATTTAAAGTTTCTCATACTGCTTTAATTTGCATTCATTCGTTAACATCAAGTATGCTTAAATATTAATCAAATGGTTACAAGTCTCAAGTCATATGATTACAAGTCTCAAGTCATATGATTATAAGTATGGGAAGACGTGCATGCTTTGGTGATTCAGACATTATTCTGGCAGAAGTGCGCGGTCCGCACCAAGGACAACTTGAATAAAGAACGACAAAAAGCCATTCACAATGCCGAGATTGACCATCCAGGCCAGGGAGAGGATTATATGCACGAGCATAGCCCCTGGTGGTGCACCCAGTCCATATGGGCTGAGATGTGTGCCCAATGGAGAGCTGAGAGCTGGGTGAAAAGACGAAAGACTGCCGCCACCAACAGAGCCTCGGGTGTATCCGATGGTACAAAGGCTAAAGGAACATACAAGGGCGGCAGTATTTCACAGTTGCAGCATATCACTGCCAGGGTACGTATTTACAAGTTTTAATATGTTTTCAATCATGAATTGTAGAAAATATATCCCATTTTTACTTAGTAATATTGTGTTATTTTTGTATAGGAGTCTCAGTCTCAAGGTCAGCCTATCCATTGGCTGGATGTGTACGTGGCCACCCGTGATGGTCTGCCTGAGGCTATCCAGATAGCGGTAATAAATTTTAACAACTTGATCTTTAATTAATGCTTACAGAATTAATTTATTTTTAACTATTTAATTGGTAACATGATGACAGGACACTTATAAGCGTTTATTGAATGAGCACTATCCTGAAGGCACTCCACGTCCGTCTATCGATCAAGAGTTATGGGAGAGGGCGTCTGTTGTGAAGAAAAACTACATTAAAGGTCAAGGACAACGACGACGCCCATCCTTCAGTGGCTCAGGCTGCTCTTCTATCCAGTCTACACAGTCATCGAGCCATCCAGCTGTTCATACTCTGGCTGACTGTGTGAGAGCTATATGTCAAGATCGGGATCTTCTGAAGATACTGGGCGAACATCTGGGGGCTCTGAGTGCTGAGGAGTTAGCTGAAACAGTAGCGGCAGCAGCAGCATCACAACACGGGGATGGCGACGAGGTATAAAATCAATTTGTTGTATATTGTCGTAATATACCAATATTAACACAATTAGTATATACTTCTAACCTGTTTTATTATTTTGTTAATTACAGGGTGATCAAGGAGGCGGTGATTCTTGACGTACCTGCTTTAGATTAGTTTTATAGTTATAGTATAAGTTTGTACTTGTATATTCATTCTTAGGATGTTTGTATGTTACTTAAACAAGTTTTGAAATGTTATTATATTTACTCAAAATCATATTGGTTTTGAATGGTTTATATACTAGTTTGGTGTATGTGTTGGTGGACGATGGATGTTTATATTGTTGTGTATGTTGTTGTTGGGTATGTGTGTTGGGATAAAACAGGTACAAAACAGGTACAGATTTTTCGGATTTCTGCAAAACAGCAAGATTCTATTTTTTTATTTTTCCATATCAGCGACCGCATGCGGTTGCTGGTAAGGTAATAGCGACGGATACTATTTGTGGACAACAGCGACCGCATCCAGTCGCTGATACCGGTCGCTGACACGTAAAACACGTCAGCTTTGGCCTTGGACCATGCTGACTAAGCTTGGCGACCAGAATTGTTATTCCGGTCGCGCATAGCGGTCGCAGATATATCGGTCGCTAATAGTGGTCGCTGATGTGCATCTCAGCGACCAGATTTTGTGCGACGCCTTTTAGCGACAGCATGCGGTCGCTGAAGGTTATCTGCGACTGTATGCGGTCGCTGATAGGCGGTCGCTGATAAAGCTTTTTCTTGTAGTGGTCCGTTGCTAAAAGGGGGGTGAGCTCGGGTGAGTTGGATAAGGGGTTGAATTGATTAATGAGGTTAGTTATGGGTAAAATGCGCAAATATTTTAAATAAGCAAGTGGTTATAAAATATTCATTGTTGTGAATATTCTTCCTGTCAAGGAATATTCGTACGACGGCGCAGTCTTTTGTGGGCCTCATAAGAGAAAGAAATTGGATGAAGAAAACGACAAGTATAAGTTGTTTATAAATAACGATGTAGTTGTTACCGTTAATACTGTTGGAATATGTAAGACCCCAACTTATTAATGAATAAAATCAAATTTTCTCTAAATATTATTGTGAATAATAAGGGGTTAATTTGATATAATACTTTGGTTATGGGTGAAATGTGCAAATTTTGCAAAATAAGCAAGTGGTTATAAAATATTTATTTTGGTCGGTGAATATTCGGTTGGTCGTGGAATATTCTTGCTGTCGGGGAATATTCGTACGACGACGCAGCCTTGTGTGGGCCCCATAACGGAAAGCGATTGGATGAAGAAAACGACAAGTATAAGTTATTTATAAATAACGGCGTAGTTGTTACCGTTAATACTGTTGGAATACCCGGTGGTTAAAATACAGTAGCACACGGTATTGCACCAATTATTGATTCTTACGTAAGAAGGCACTACTCAATAATTGTTACAGTAGTTATTATTCAATATTTTATTTTATTGATTCAATAATTGCTGCGTTGATATTTTATATTATTGTTGTTTCAATAATTGTTGCTGCACAGTATTTTCATTTATCAGATCAATAATTCATATTATTTGAATAATATTATTAGATAACATTATTGGCAATGTCTAGAAAGTTCTGTCTAAGGAGAGGTTTGGTCATTTAATTGCGCGCCAGTAAGGAGAAATCCTTATTGGAAAGCCCCCTCTTTCCTGGGAACGGCCTGGTTGTCATAAATGTGATTCTGTAATATTATTTGTGAATAATTAATTATTGATTCATATGATAAGGAAATATTTATTTTATGTGGATATAAATGAGGGATATATTTTTGTGGTTAAAAATGAAGGAGTTAATGTGGAGGTTTTTGTCAGTATTTTTGTCGGAATGGAGGTATTAAAAATCAGGGTTTTTGAGATAGTTTGCGGGGGTTATAATTTTTAATCCGACCGTTGGATCGTGGTAATTTTTGGATATGTTATACATATATAAGTTGAGTATATGTCCACAAATTTTGAACCGTTAAAAATGAACGTATGATTTATTACGAATTTTACAAGATGACTGGTTCAGAAATTGTTGAATTTTCGGAGTTTATCATTTTGGTGGAAAATTCTAGAATTGGTGGGCCCCACTTGTGGTTGGTGAAGAAATGTGCTGAATTATATTTCAAATGTGGTGGGTGGGAATAGTAGCAGGTAAAGCCATCAGGTTGCAGGTCAAACCTACCAAAATTTTCCTATAAATAGAGGGCTAAGTTAGAATTGAAAATCACACCAGAAACAAGTTTTCTCTCTTTCTCTCTCTAGATTATTGAGTGTATTTTGTGAGTATTTAGATACTTTGAGAGTTTCTATTCATCAGAGCAAGTTTCTTTCAGCCTTATACCGGTATTCCGACCAGAAGTACTGATATTTTGAGGTAAGGGATATTATTTTCTTCTTAATGATATTATTTTCTTCAATATCATTATGCTGAAATATTGATATGAGTTTTTATCAAATTTGGAACTTTTTGTGTCGGGGGTTACTATTCACGTATACGGCACTATTCACGTATACGACACTATTCACGAATACGGCACTATTCACCGAAAAATAAAATTTTCCCTTTTTGTCCAAGATGTCTATTATGGTTACTATCTTTGATTGTATCCATGTTTTGATCTTTATTTTTGAATTCTGCTTCACAATTGATTATTATGAAGTATTATTGATCTTGGATAAACTGTTATACGAATCCCTACTATTTGTCCTTCTGTCTCATTGGATTCGTTCTCTTTAAGATATTTTTCATCATCCTCAGTCCTAAATGATGATATTACTGAATATCTTTGGCCTGTAGTGCAAAGATGTATAATTACTTGATGAATATCTTTGGCCTGTAGTGCAAAGATGAACAGGTGTTGAGATGAACATGACCGACTGATGATACAAATGAATATCTTTGGCCTGTAGTGCAAAGATGAATATTTGGTTAAAGATGATTATTAATTGATGTTACAGGGATAAAATATTGATGATGGACTTTTAAATCTTAGAAGATAGTAGAATTCTTTCTCTACTTGACTCTTCTAATGATTTGCTGTTTCCGCTGCAGTTGTTGATCTAAAACTTGTTGTCGATTATATTTTATCAGATTTTTCTCTGTTGAAGACTAACGATAATTTGTTGTATATTATCTTAGTCATAATATTCTTTACTGGGCTAGTTGAGCTCACCCTTTTCCTTTTTGTTCCATTTTTCTTCTCAGGAGGTGAGAACATAGCAGGATCTAGTCGGGGTATGGAGTGATGGTTCTAGAAAGATGTATTAGCAGTCCTCACTATTTCTGTAAAATAGTGTTTGAATAATTGTAATGAGGATTTATTTGGGTGTGGATATTGTCTAGAAGACAATGTGACAACCCCAAAATAGGTCCATTCAATCCAACCTATTCTGAGTCGCCAAATACATGGTACAGAAAACAACTACAACTTTATTACAACAATTGTCGTACAAAATACAACAACACATATGCTGTGAGTTTGGATACAAATATATACCAAATGTGACTCATGTTCCAACCGTGGACATCACCTCACAATGACACCTTACATAAAGGTATAGTCAAAAACTGTTTTAGAAATTAGAATATTTGGGAAGTGCTCAAGGAAACTTTCGTACATGGGAGGCCACGCGTCTAGGTTATGATAGATATCTTATGGCCACAGAATTATCCTTGGTTGACCCAATAGACCCCAAAGAAAAACGAGAAGATTACTATCATATTCTTCCCAATGGTGAGTCTTCTCTTGACATATCATTATCTCTACTATCTCTAATTGAGAATTATACTTCAAACAAACACCAAGATTATATAGGTAGTGCTCGTATATATACTCAGCAAGTGGATGAGCACATCCCTGTCTTATGATGACACGAGGTTGTATGTCGTTAGACATCTTGTATGATAGTGGCAAACCACCCTTCCAACGTTGGGTACACCTTACCCTATTGGATTCACCAAATATAACTACTAAATGAACTTTTCTATACTGCTTCGGGAGAACATCCACAGCTAGAGACCACCGTTCTATTTCTCCGTTACCCTTGCTCGACCCAGCTACACTCTTATTACCTGAAAGGAATTGTGAAGCAAAAGGGTGAGCACAACTAGCTCAGTAAAGAATATCATGACTAAAGATAATTAAATTATCAATAGCCTTCATCAATAATAAATCAGAGATTTAGAACATATGGTAAATGATAAAAATTTCAACCATAGTTGCAGCGGAACGAGCAATCCATTAGAAGAGTCAAATAGACTATAAAGTCTATTATCTTCTCCATGTTAAAAATCCACCAACAATATTTTATCCATGTAACATCACTCAACAGTTCCTTTCCACAATCATATGAATAACTCATAATCATAACTGTAGTTCTAAATTCCTCTTCTCATCTAGGACGAAGATAATTTTTATCACCTGAAACATCAAACATCATGGTTATACCAAATCACAGTTCCTGTTCATAATCATACTAATAACTTCATCTTTGCACTACGGGCCAAAGATATTCATCAACAAGTCATCTTTGCACTACAGGCCAAAGATATTCATCAACAGTTCATTTTTGCATTACTGGCCAAAGATATTCATCTACAATTCATCTTTGCACTACAGGCCAAAGATATTCCTCAACAATTAATATTTGCACTACAGGTCAAATATATTCATATCTCAAAGAAATATATAATCATTTCAGAATTTATATACACCATAATTATAACCATGTTAATCAATTCATCTTTACACTTAAGCTAAAGATATTCAATTGTAAATTCAATGGTCATGATCATACCAGTCACAATTCAACTTTGTACTACAGGCCAAAGAGAACCCTAGTCATGATCATACCAATAATCTACCCATCTTTACACTCCAGTGAAAGAGAAATTCAACATCAGGATTATAAAAATGTTATATATGATAATAAAATCAATATAATCAACATATAGATTTAATCTCAAGAGTAATATTCATAAATCAACTATAATTTGGTTAGTAAAAGAAACCAATTTTGTCGTGAATAGTAACTCATGAATAGTAACTCGTGAATAGTAACACCGACTCAAAAATATAAAAATTCCACAATAAAATTTATACCAATACTTCGGTATAATGATATTGAAAGAATAACATTTCTTAAGCTTATAAACAATTTATTTAAATTGTTTACACTTTACTAATTAATGCATTTAATCATCATAAAATGCCAACTCTTAAGATTTCATCATCAATAACCAAAACCCTCATCAAAAATCTGCATATACCTCATATATAGGATTCTCAAGCCATAAAATCCTATTTTCCAATTTTCTTACTTCACATAACATATTTAATTCATTTTCTCATAACTAGACTATTTTCATGAAAAATACCAAATCAGTTCCAAAAATATTTCTTTTCTGGAATTTAGCATAATATAGTCTCATAGTGAACATATATTTTTCTCAAAATTTTTAAAAGTCATTTACTATTTTTCTTATGGCCAAAATAGCCGAATATTTAGACATTTATCAAAAATTGTACTTTTGTACAAAAATTCTGAAATTTACAGAGTATACTTCTATCATATATATGTACTCCCAATAAAAATTTCATCAATTTTGGAGCTAACCACAAGGAATTATAAGCGGTTACTTTTAAAATAGTCTTTTCTCATAAAATTCATAACTCTCAATCTATACATCTAAAAATCACCATTTTTGGACACAACCAAGAAAACTCATCAAAATATCATTTCAAATTTTTTCAGAATTTTTGAAGGTCAGAAAAATTACGAAACTGAAAATCATAACAACCCTTAAAATCCCTTAATATCTCTTACTATCCCTTACTATCCCTTACTATCCCTTACCTCAAAAGAGCAGTACTTCTGATCGGTATAAGGCTGAAGGAAACTTGCACTGATGAATAAACTCACAGAGTATCTAAATACTCACAAAATATACTCAATAATCTAGAGAGAGAAAGAGAGAAAACTTATGTTTCTGGTGTAATTTTCAATTCTAACTTAGCCCTCTATTTATAGGAAAATTTTGGTAGGTTTGACCTGCAACCTGATGGCTTTACCTGCTACTATTCTCACCCACCACATTTGAAATAAAATTCAGCACATTTCTTCACCAACCACAAGTGGGGCCCACCAATTCTAGAATTTTATACCAAAATGATAAACTCCGAAAATTTAACAATTTCTGAACCAGTCATCTCGTAAAATTCATAACAAATCATACGTTCATTTTTAACGGTTCAAAATTTGTGGGCATATACTCAACTTATATATGTATAACATATCCAAAAATTACCACGATCCAACGGTCGGATTAAAAATTATAACCCCCGCAAAATATCTCAAAAACCCTGATTTTTAATACCTCCATTCCGACAAAAATACGGATAAAAATCTCAACATTAACTCCTTCATTTTTTAACCACAAAAATATATCCCTCATTTATATCCACATAAAATAAATATTTTCTTATCATATGAATCAATAATTAATTATTTACAAATAATATTACAGAATCACATTTA
Source organism: Panax notoginseng (assembly GCA_016801055.1). Taxonomy (NCBI): domain Eukaryota; kingdom Viridiplantae; phylum Streptophyta; class Magnoliopsida; order Apiales; family Araliaceae; genus Panax; species Panax notoginseng. The sequence goes on from CM029023.1 coordinate 149,232,826, forward strand.
TGACAACCAGGCCGTTCCCAGGAAAGAGGGGGCTTTTCAATAAGGATTTCTCCTTACTAGCGCGCAATTAGATGACCAAACCTCTCCTTAGACAGAACTTTCTAGACATTGCCAATAATGCTATCTAATAATATTATTCAAATAATATGAATTATTGATCTGATAATAGAAAATACTGTGCAGCAACAATTATTGAAACAACAATAATATAAAATATCAACGCAGCAATTATTGAATCAATAAAATAAAATATTGAACAGTAATTACTGTAACAATTATTGAGTAGTGTCTTCTTACGTAAGAATCAATAATTTCAAAAATACTGTGCAATACCGTGTGCTACTGTGCAATAACGCGTATTACTGTATTTTAACCACCGGGTATTCCAACAGTGTTAACGGTAACAACTACGCCGTTATTTGTAAAAACTCAAATTTGTCATTTTCCTTCACCCGACAGTTATTCGTTATGGGGCCCACAAATAGCTGCGCCGTCGTACGAATATTCTCCGACAGAAAGAATATTCCACGACCAAACGAATATTCCCCGACAACAATGATTATTTTATAACCACTTGCTTATTTTGAAAAAAAAATTCATATTTCACCCATAACTTTAAAATTTTATCAATTTAACCATTTACTGAATAGAAAAATTGAATACTTTTATTTCATAAAATTCGGGGTCTTACAGACAATATTTGTATTTAAACTCACAGTATGTGTTGTCGTATTTTGCACGACAATTGTATTATCGAAGTTTTAGTTTACTTTCTGTACCATGTATTTGGCGACTCAGAATGGGTGTTGTATACCTATTCTGGGGGCGTCACAGAATACCCAGTGGTTAAAATACAGTATTATACGTTGTTGCACAGTAGCACACGATATTGCACCAATTATTGATTATTACGTAAGAAGACACTACTCAATAATTGTTACAGTAATTACTGTTCAGTATTTTATTTTATTGATTCAATAATTGCTACGTTGATATTTTATATTACTATTATTTCAATAATTGTCATTACACAGTATTTTCTATTATCGAAGCAATAATTCATATTATCTGTATAATATTATTAGATAACATTATTGACAATGTCTAGAAAATTCTGTCTAAGGAGAGGTTTGGTCACCTAATTGCGCGCCACTAAGGAGAAATCCTTATTGGAAAGCCCCATCTTTCCTGGGAATTGTCTGGTTGTCAGTATTGTGATTTGGTAATATTATTTGTGAATAATTAATTATTGATTTATAGGATGGGAAAAATATTCATTTTATGTGGATGTAGATGGAAAATTTTTTTAAAGTGACAATTGTTGAAAATCGATATTTTATCTTTTCTGATAAAATAATATTTTATTATATTATTATAATATAATAATGATGATATTTTTACAATGAATGTAGGATATATGAGTATATGAGGAGGAAAGAGTATTTTTATTGTAAAAGATGTTTAAAATATGTTAAACATGTCTGTGGGCCCATTTCTTGACTGAAATTTGATTATAGCCTGTAAAATCGCCCGTTTGTGGATTTCGGTCAATTTCTGTTTGAAATTTGGAAAAATTTTCTGATGCAAAGTTGTAGATAATGGAATTTTCTATTGAAAAATATAAGGTTCGAATTTTTCTGACAAAAGGGCTATTTATTATGAATTATTGAAGTTTCAGATTAATTAATTATTATTATTTGGAGTTTTAAATAAATTAATTGAGAAAAATGTTTTTCTTATTTATTGTGGGTGGGTGGCTGATGTTGTGAGCTGGTGGTGTGCGTAGGAAATTTAATAAATTATATTAATATTATATTAAATTTTCTGCTTTGGTGTTCTAAGTATTTTCCTATAAATAGGGTGCTTAGGTTAGAATTGAAAATCACACCAGAAACTGAAGTTTTCTCTCTCTTTCTCTCTCGATATATTGAGTGTATTCTTGTGAGTATTTTAATACTTTGAGTGTTGCTATACGGTACAAGTTCAAGTCATAGCCTATATCCGGTGTTTCAACTAGAAGTATTGTCTTTACAAAGTAAGGGATGTTATTTCTTCTTAAATGATATTATGTTCTTCAATATCATTATGCCGAAGTATTGATCTGAACTTTTTATCAAAGTTAGAACTTTTTGTGTCGGGGTTACTATTCACGTATACGGCACTATTCACGAATACGACACTATTCACCGAAAAATGAAATTTTCTTCTTTTTGTCCAAAATATCTATTATGGACACTAGCTTTGATTGTATCCATGTTTTGATCATTCTTGAATTTTATTCCACTATAATTATTTATGAGGTATTTTTGGACATGGAATAGCTGAAATACGAATCCTTAATATTTATTATTTTGTTTAACTGAATTCATTTTCTTTAAAATATTTTTCATCATCCTCAGTTCTAAATGATGATATAATTGAATATCTTTGGCCTGTAGTGCAAAGATTAAAGATTTTATGATGAATATCTTTGACCCGTAGTACAAAGATGAATAAGTGTTGAGATGAACATGACCAACTGATGAATATCTTTGGCCTGTAGTGCAAAGATGAATATTTGATTCAAGATGTTTATTGATTGATGTTAAAGGGATAAAATATTGATGATGAACTTTTTAAATTCATAGATGATAGTAGATTTCATATTCTACTTAACTCTTCTAGTGAATTATTATTTTCGCTGCGAATATTGATTTAAAATTTGTTGTCTATTATATTCTATTAAATTTTTTCCTGTTGAGGACTAACGATAATTTGTTCTATATTATCTTAGTCATAATATTCTTTACTTGGCTAGTTGAGCTCACCCTTTTCTTTTTTGTTCTATTTTCTTCTCAGGAGGCGAGAATGTATCGAGTACTAGTCGGAGTATGGAATGAAGGTTCTAGAAAGTTATTTTAGTAGTCCTCACTATTTTTGTAAAATAATATATCAATAATTACAATGAGGACTTATTTGAGTGTGTATATTGTGTAGATGACAATATTTATATTTAAACTCACAGTTTTTATGTTGTATTAATAAAGTTGTAGTTGTTTATGTACCATATAATTTGACGACTCAAAATGGGTGTTGTATACCTATTTTGGGGGAGTCACAATAAACATCTCAAATTTTGACATATACTCAAGAAAATTTAACATAAAAAAATCATACTATAAATCTAAGAATTCAAATAATAATTTTTCATGTTAAACACTAAAAAGCACTATATTCAATCCCGGTCCAGATTGTCCGCTTCAATAGGTTGAACCGAGAACCGGTTCTATGTCCGGTTCGATTTGACTTGGTTGAACCAATTTGGACAAAACTCGGATTGAACCGGTTGACCACCGGTCGAACATGTGGTTCAATCAGTAAAATCGGTTAAGTTGACCCGGTAAATCAATTTGTTATTATTTTTGTACCGATTTTTTTAATATTAAAATTAACCACTTTTAGTAATATTGTAATTCAACTTTATTATGTTTTAATTCATAAAAAATGAGATTTTTAAAATTTTATTAATTATTAATAATTTATATTTTTATATATTTATTACGTCACTAGTTCAATAACAGTTCAATCACCCGATAACTTTTCTAGTTCGATGACCGGTCCGAGCTTGAAAACATTGCTGAAAACTAAACTGTTAACATACTCAATCACTCTAATTAAAAAAACACTGTTAATAATTTAATTTAAAATTCTTAATATTTGTATCACTTGTCCAAAAATATGTGTTAATTAAACTAAATTAATTTTTTTTATAAGTTACAAACAATTTAAATGAGATAATCTTAATTATAAATAAAACTATAACTAAAATATATTGTTTTGGAAAAGGATAATTATATATATATATATATATATATATATATATATATATATTATTCATGAATTAAAAATTGATAACATATAAGGGTAAATATATAATTTTATTTAACTAGTCAACCATAAAAATTTACAAAATACTAATTGTTACTTAAAAATTTAGAAGATAAGTGAGTGTTATTATAGTTGTTTAGAGTGAATATCACCCTATTTGTATTTTCCTCGTATTTATATATTATATCCCTAAAGTTGCACTATTTCATGTAAATATCTATGCTAATCCGTTCTTGCTTTATATATTAATTATGAAAGAAAGGGATTAACTAATGTCACTATAAAACAACACGCATTAATTATATTCCATCCATTTTAAAATATAAAATTATTATTAATAATTTTTTGAAGTTAGCTTAAAATATTCTTAAATTCAAAATTAACATGAATTCTTTTAATTTTAATTAGTATAATAATGAATAATGTAAACTATGACTGAGCATTCGGTTATAACCGAATCGAATAGGCTATTTGGTTATGACCGAATACCAAAATATTCATAATTTCATTATCCGAAATACTAATCGAATTTAGAAATAATCGAATTACCGAATACCAAATTACCAAAGATGAATATTTGATTCAAGATGTTTATTGATTGATGTTACAAGGATAAAATATTGATGATGGTCTTTTAAATTCATAGATGATAGTTGATTTCATACTCTACTTAACTCTTCTAGTGAATTATTATTTCCGCTGCGAATATTGATTTAAAATTTGTTGTCTATTGTATTCTATTAAATTTTTTCCTGTTGAGGACTAACGATAATTTGTTATATATTATCTTAGTCATAATATTCTTTACTGGGCTAGTTGAGCTCACCCTTTTTTTTGTTCCATTTTTCTTCTTAGGAGGCGAGAATGTAGCGAGTACTAGTCGGGGTATGGAATGAAGGTTCTAGAAAGTTGTTTTAGTAGTCCTCACTATTTTTGTAAAATAATATATCAATAATTGCAATGAGGACTTATTTGAGTGTGGATATTGTCTAGATGACAATATTTGTATTTAAACTCACAGTTTTTATGTTGTATTAATAAAGTTGTAGTTATTTCTGTACCATGTATTTTGACGACACAGAATGGGTGTTGTATACCTATTTTGGGGGCGTCACAGTTGGTATCAGAGCTTAAGGATATGGTCTCTGGCGGATCGGGGAATAGTACTAGGAGGGGACAGACGAGTAAATCTTTCGCTAGTGTGTCATACCTAAACTTATTTGTTGGTCAGTCATAATATAGGGGTATTATGTGATTTGTTAATTTGTTTAATTAACCTTTGTTTTATGGCAGTATTTAAGAATGACAACTGAGAATGTGAACAGTGGAGTAAACGAAACCGTGGAGACACCTGTACTCACCAACGAGGAGAACGTGCAACAGGCTGGCAATGTTCCTCTTGTGAACAACACCACTGAGCAGATAATGAACGATTGGATGTTTAGAAGCTTTTTGCAGTTCATGCAAAATTAGACAAGGGAGACTTGTGTTAAAACTACAGGAGGAAATGATAGCAATTCACGGTTTGTCACAGCTAAGTAGTTTAAGGAGTTGGGACCACCAAAATTCTGGGGAAAGCCGGATCCGATTAAGGCGGAGACGTGGGTCAAACAAATTACCAAGATATTCGATGTCTTGTGATGCACGGAGGAACAGAAGGTTCCATTCGCCACCTTTATGTTCTATAATGAGGCAGATTACTGGTGGGAATCTGTGAAGCATACCCATCCAACCGCGCTCAGCATGTCTTGGGAGACATTTCAGAAACTGTTCAATGACAAATACTTTCCTGAAAATGTTCGTCATATTAAGGAGGTAGAGTTTATTAGATTGGAACAAAATAACATGACGGTGTCCCAGTACGAGGCGAAGTTTCCAGAGTTATCCAGGTTTACACCTTATTTGGTGGAGAATGAGGAACGTATGACGCGGATGTTTCTGAGAGGTTTGAGACCCGGCATACGTCAATATCTCATTTCACATAAATTTTCTCTCTATTCAGATGTTGTCAATATGGCTCAATTATTAGAGCGAGATAACGAGTACGTTCAACCGAAGGACCACAACCAGAATCATACCGGTGACAGCAGTCATCAGAACAACAATAATCAGCGGAGAAAGAAGAATACGAACAAAAGCGGTAACCACTCTGGTGGTAATCGTGGCCATGATAATAGAAGAATTGAGTCGGGAGGAGATTTTAAAAAGAGGAGATTCAACAACGACAATGTAAAGACGTCAGCACCAGCAGCAACTGGTTTCAAGGGAGGAGAACGACCATCGGTCATATGCTATAAATGCGGGAAAGAAGTGTAAGACCCCAAATTATTAATAAATGAAATTTAATTTCCTCTATTTATTATTTTGAAATAGTAAGGGTTGATTTGATTAATTTGGTTAGTTATGGGTGAAATGCGCAAATATTTTAAATAAGCAAGTGGTCCTAAAATATTCATTATTGTCGGGGAATATTTGTTTGGTCGTGAAATATTCTTGTTATCGGGGAATATTCGTACAACGGCGCAGCCTTGTGTGGGCCCCATAACGGAAAGCGATTGGATGAAGAAAATGACAAAAATAAGTTGTTTATAAATAACGGCGTAGTTGTTACCGTTAATACTGTTGGAATACCCGGTGGTTAAAACACAGTAATACGCGTTGTTGCACAGTAGCACACGGTATTGCACCAATTATTGATTCTTACGTAAGAAGGCATTACTCAATAATTGTTACAGTAATTACTGTTCAATATTATATTTTAGTGATTCAATAATTGCTGCGTTGATATTTTATATTACTGTTGTTTTAATAATTGTCACTACACAGTATTTTCTATTATCAGAACAATAATTCATATTATCTGAATAATATTATTAGATAACATTATTGACAATGTCTAGAAAGTTCTGTCTAAGGAGAGGTTTGGTCATCTAATTGCGCGCCAGTAAGGAGAGATCCTTATTGGAAAGCCCCCTCTTTCCTGGGAACGGCCTGGTTGCCAGAACTGTGGTTCTGTAATATTATTTGTGTATAATTAATTATTGATTTATATGATGAGGAAAATAGTGATTTTATGTGGATATAGATGGAGAAAATTTTTAATGTGACAATTGTTAAAAATTAATATTTTATCTTTTTCTGATAAAATAATTCATTTAAATATATTATTTTAATAATATATTGATTATGATATTTTTACAATGAATGTGAGATATATGAGTATATGAGGAGGAAGAGTATTTTTGTGGCATTAAATGATTAACACATGTTTTGTGTGTTGGGGGACACAATTCTTGACCGAAAATTTATTATTGACTGTAAAATCGCCCGTTTGTGGATTTCGGTCAATTTTTGTTTGGAATTTGGAAATATTTTCTTCTGCAAAGTTGTAGAGAATTGAATTTCCTATAAAAACTCGCGAGATTCGAATTTTCTGATTAAAGAGCTATTTATTGTGAATTATTGAAGTTCTGAAGTTCCAAAATAATTGATTTTTGGAAGTTTTAATTATTTTTATTAAGAAAAACGTTTTTGACATTTGAGTGGCACATGTTAATGGTGTAAATCAGCTGATGTGGTGTGCTAAGGAAATTAAGAAAATTATATTATTAATTTATTAAATTTTCTGCTTTGGTGTTCTAAGCATTTTCCTATAAATAGGGTGCTTAGGTTAGAATTGAAAATCACACCAGAAACACAAGTTTCTCTCTCTTTCTCTCTCTATATCGAGCGTATTCTTGTGAGTATTTGATACTTTGAGTGTTGCTATACGGTGCAAGTTTCCTTCAACACTATATCTAGCAGTCAGAAGTACCGTATTTCCGAGGTAAGGGATGTTATTTCTTCTTAAATGATATTATTTTCTTCAATATCATTATGCCGAAGTATTGATTTGAATTTTTATCAAATTTGAAACTTTTCATGTCGGGGTTACTATTCATGAGTTACTATTCACGAGTTACTATTCACGAGTTACTATTCACCGAAAAATAAAATTTTCTTCTTTTCGTCCAAAATATCTATTCTGGATACTAGCTTTGATTGTATCCATGTTTTGATCATTCTTGAATTTTACTCCACTATGATTGTTTATGAGGTATTTTTGGACATGGATAAACTGTAATACGAATCCCTAATATTTGTTCTTTTGCTTCACTGGATTCGTTTCCTTTAAAATATTTTTCATCATCCTCAGTCCTAAATGATGATATAATTGAATATCTTTGGCCTGTAGTGCAAAGATTGATGATTTCTGATGAATATCTTTGGCCCGTAGTGCAAAGATGAACAGGTGTTGAGATGAACATGATCGACTGGTGATACAAATGAATATCTTTGGCCTGTAGTGCAAAGATGAATATTTGATTAAAGATGGTTATTGATTGTTGTTACAGGGATAAAATATTGATGATGGACTTTTAAATCTTAGAAGATAGTAGAACTCATTCTCTACTTGACTCTTCTAATGGTTTGCTGTTTCCGCTGCAGTTATTGATTTAAAATTTGTTGTCTATTGTATTCTATTAGATTTTTCCCTGTTGAAGACTAAGGATAATTTGTTGTATATTATCTTAGTCATAATATTCTTTACTGGGCTAGTTGAGCTCACCCTTTTCCTTGTTGTTCCATTTTCTTCTCAGGAGGCGAGAATGTAGCGAGTACTAGTCGGGGTATGGAATGATGGTTCAAGACAGTTGTTTTAGTAGTCATCACTATTTTGTAAAATAGTGTATCAATAAGTATAATGAGTTCTTAATTGAGTATGAATACTGTCTAGATGACAATATTTGTATTTAAACTCACAGTATATGTGTTGTCGTATTTTGCACGACAAATGTATTAATAAAGTTGTAGTTGTTTCTGTACCATGTATTTGGCGACTCAGAATGGGTTGGGTGGAATGGACCTATTTTGGGGGCGTCACAGTTGGTATCAGAGCTTAGGGATATGATCTCTGGAGGAGATCGGGGAATAGAACTAGGAGGGGAGAGACGAGTAAATCCTTCTCTAGTGTGTCCTACCTAAGCTTATTTGTTGGTCGGTCATATATTATGTGATATGTTAATTACTTAAATTAACCCTTGTTTATGGCAGTATTTGAGAATGTCGATTGAGAATGTTAACAATGGAGTAAATGAGACCGTGAAGAGACCTTTGCTCACTAACTAGAAAAACGTGCAACAGGCTGGCAATGTTCCTCCTGTGAACAACACCACTGAGCAGACGATGAACGACGGGATGTTTAGGAGTTTTTTTTAGTTCATGCAAAACCAGACGAGGGAGACTCGTGTACAAAATACGGGTGGGAATGATAGCAATGCGCGGCTTGTCACAGCCAAGCAGTTCAAAGAGTTGGGACCACCAGAATTCTGGGGAAAGCCGGATCCGATTAAGGCGGAGACGTGGGTCAAGCAAATTACCAAGATATTCGATGTCTTGGGATGCACGAAGGAACAGAAGGTTCCATTCGCTACCTTTATGTTCCGTGACGAGGCAGACTACTGGTGGGAGTCTGTGAAGCGTACCCATCCAGCCGCACTCAACATGTCTTGGGAGACATTTCAGAAACTATTCAATGACAAGTACTTTCCTGAAAGTATTCGTCATATGAAGGAGGTAGAGTTTATTAGACTGGAGCAGAATAACATGACGGTGTCCCAATACGAGGCGAAATTTGCAGAGTTGTCCAGGTTTGCACCTCATTTGGTGGAGAATGAGGAACTTATGACGCGGATGTTTCTGAGAGGTTTGAAACCCGGCATACGTCAATATCTCATTTCTCATAAATTTTCTCTCTATTCAGATGTTGTCAACAGGGCTCAATTATTAGAGCGAGATAACGAGTACGGTCAATCGAAGGACCACAACCAGGATTATACCGGTGACAGCAGTCATTAGAACAACGATAACCAGTGGAGAAAGAAGAATACGGACAAGAACGGCAACCACTCTGGTGGTAATCGTGGCCATGAATATAGAAGAAGCGAGTCGGGAGGAGATTTTAAAAAGAGGAGATTCAACAATGACAAAACGAAGACGTCAGCACCAGCAGCAACTGGTTCCAAGGGAGGAGAGCGACCACCGGTCATATGCTATAAGTGCGGAAAAGAAGGACATATCAGCCCAAACTGTCCACAACAGTTTAAGGTATGTTATAACTGTGGAAAGGAAGGACATATCGCTCGAGATTGCACTGTAGCGAAACCAAGTCCAACGGGGGTGGTGACTCAAAAAGTTGTCCCAAAAAAGTCAAAGTTAACGGTTCCTGGAAGAGCGTTTTTCGTGACTGGTCAGAATGCGAGGAACCCGAACGAAGTTAGCACGGGTTAGTTAATTAAAATTTTTGCGAAGTCTATACCTTATTAGATACCGGTTCTACCCATTCATTTATTTCTCCTGCTTGTGCTCAACGTTTAAACTTGACTCCGGAGAAATTAGACTTTGACTTATCTGTTGAAACTCCGTTAGGGGAAACTTTCATCACATCCACTGTTTATAAATCTTGTTTGATCCAAGTTAGCACCATCACATTACCTGTTGATCTTATCTCTTTAAAGATACTTGCTTTTGATGTGATTTTAGGAATTGATTGGTTAAGTACTCATCATGTCAAAATTGATTGCTTTCGTAAGGTTGTTAGTTTTCATATTCCTAAGTAACCTGTTATTCAAATTCAAGCAACCAAACCATTGAAGTCAAACTCTTTCATATCAAGCCGTAAAGTCATTCGTTTATTGAAAAACGGATGTCAAGCTTTCTTAGCTATGTTATGGACTTGAACAAAAAAAAACGTCAGATTTGAATGATATTTCTATTGTTAGTAAATCCCTGACGTATTTCCTGAAGAATTTCTTGGCTTACTCCCAGAGCGTGATATTGAATTTTGTATCGACTTTGAACCCGGTACAAAACCCATTTCTAAAATCTCATATCGAATGGCTCCTATTGAACTTCAGGAGTTAAAAATTCAACTATAGAAGTTGATAACCGAGCCTTTATCTGGTGACTTCTTTCGTGGAATGCACTGAATCCAGACTCTCTGTAGGGGACGCCATATTCGTGCGGTAGTAAACTGATAGGTGTCATTGTGACGTGCTATCCAAGATTGGGATATGAGTCACAGTTGAGAGCAACCTAAGTCAGTAATCGAAATACGTAGCTTTCTGGTTATTATCGGAGATTCGTAAAAGGATTTTCTCGAATCGCTACTCCATTAACTCAGCTGAATCAAGAAGGATATCAAACTTCGAATGGACCGAGGAATGCGAGAAGAGCTTCCAAGAACTCAACATGCGACACCGACGTTGGCTCGAGCTGTTGAAAGATTTCGATCATACCATCCAATACCATCCTGAAAATGTGAACGCGGTAACTGACGCATTGAGTAGAAGATCATATGCAGGAACGAGTGCGATGATGTCAAGTATACGCGTAGAACCAACTTTAATCGATAAAGTTAAAGTTGCTCAAGCTACAGACCTGGAGCTGATGAATATAAAGAAGAAGGTGCAAGAATGTGTTATTCTAGAAGTAAGAGTTGATAAAGAGAAGAAAGCTCAAGCCTTCAATTTATTTGAAATCCTCGATCGAGTAGGAACTGTGGCCTATAGACTCGCCTTAACGCTAAGTATGTCACGTGTTCATAACGTTATTTACGTATCGATGTTACGTAAATATGTGGACGACCCGAACCACGTTATTGAGTTAGAACCAAACGAGATAGCTGAAGACTTAACGTACGAAGAGGTACCTGTCAAAATCTTGGATAGGAAGGAGCATGTCCTACGCACGAAGGTCTTACCACAAGTTAAAGTTTTGTGGAGAAACCATGCTATTGAGGATATGACCTGGGAGTTGGAAACGGAAATGAAAGCGAGGTATCCTCATCTTTTCGAAACACCAGGTACGTATGTCAATTTCGAGGACGAAATTTCATAAGGAGGGGAGGTTGTAAGACCCCAAATTATTAATAAATGAAATTTAATTTCCTCTATTTATTATTTTGAAATAGTAAGGGTTGATTTGATTAATGTGGTTAGTTATGGGTGAAATGCGCAAATATTTCAAATAAGCAAGTGGTCCTAAAATATTCATTGTTGTCGGGGAATATTTGTTTGGTCGTGGAATATTCTTGTTGTCGGGGAATATTCGTACAACGGCGCAGCCTTGTGTGGGCCCCATAACGGAAAGCGATTGGATGAAGAAAATGACAAAAATAAGTTGTTTATAAATAACGGCGTAGTTGTTACCGTTAATACTGTTGGAATACCCGGTGGTTAAAACACAGTAATACGCGTTGTTGCACAGTAGCACACGGTATTGCACCAATTATTGATTCTTACGTATGAAGGCATTACTCAATAATTGTTACAGTAATTACTGTTCAATATTATATTTTATTGATTCAATAATTACTGCGTTGATATTTTATATTACTGTTGTTTTAATAATTGTCACTACACAGTATTTTCTATTATCAGAACAATAATTCATATTATCTGAATAATATTATTAGATAACATTATTGACAATGTCTAGAAAGTTCTGTCTAAGGAGAAGTTTGGTCATCTAATTGCGCGCCAGTAAGGAGAGATCCTTATTGGAAAGCCCCCTCTTTCCTGGGAACGGCCTGGTTGCCAGAACTGTGGTTCTGTAATATTATTTGTGTATAATTAATTATTGATTTATATGATGAGGAAAATAGTGATTTTATGTGGATATAGATGGAGAAAATTTTTAATGTGACAATTGTTGAAAATTAATATTTTATCTTTTTCTGATAAAATAATTCATTTAAATATATTATTTTAATAATATATTGATGATGATATTTTTACAATGAATGTGGGATATATGAGTATATGAGGAGGAAGAGTATTTTTGTGGCATTAAATGATTAACACATGTTTTGTGTGTTGGTGGACACAATTCTTGACCGAAAATTTATTATTGACTGTAAAATCGCCCGTTTGTGGATTTCGGTCAATTTCTGTTTGGAATTTGGAAATATTTTCTTCTGCAAAGTTGTAGAGAATTGAATTTCTTATAAAAATTCGCGAGATTCGAATTTTCTGATCAAAGAGCTATTTATTGTGAATTATTGAAGTTCCGAAGTTCCAAAATAATTAATTTTTGGAAGTTTTAATTATTTTTATTAAGAAAAACGTTTTTGACATTTGAGTGGCACATGTTAATGGTGTAAATCAGCTGATGTGGTGTGCTAAGGAAATTAAGAAAATTATATTATTAATTTATTAAATTTTCTGCTTTGGTGTTCTAAGCATTTTCCTATAAATAGGGTGCTTAGGTTAGAATTGAAAATCACACCAGAAACACAAGTTTCTCTCTCTTTCTCTCTCTATATCGAGCGTATTCTTGTGAGTATTTGATACTTTGAGTGTTGCTATACGGTGCAAGTTTCCTTCAACACTATATCTAGCAGTCAGAAGTACCGTATTTCCGAGGTAAGGGATGTTATTTCTTCTTAAATGATATTATTTTCTTCAATATCATTATGCCGAAGTATTGATTTGAATTTTTATCAAATTTGAAACTTTTCATGTCGGGGTTACTATTCATGAGTTACTATTCATGAGTTACTATTCACGAGTTACTATTCACGAGTTACTATTCACCGAAAAATAAAATTTTCTTCATTTCGTCCAAAATATCTATTCTGGATACTAGCTTTGATTGTATCCATGTTTTGATCATTCTTGAATTTTACTCCACTATGATTGTTTATGAGGTATTTTTGGACATGGATAAACTGTAATACGAATCCCTAATATTTGTTCTTTTGCTTCACTGGATTCGTTTCCTTTAAAATATTTTTCATCATCCTCAGTCCTAAATGATGATATAATTGAATATCTTTGGCCTGTAGTGCAAAGATTGATGATTTCTGATGAATATCTTTGGCCCGTAGTGCAAAGATGAACAGGTGTTGAGATGAACATGATCGACTGGTGATACAAATGAATATCTTTGGCCTGTAGTGCAAAGATGAATATTTGATTAAAGATGGTTATTGATTGTTGTTACAGGGATAAAATATTGATGATGGACTTTTAAATCTTAGAAGATAGTAGAACTCATTCTCTACTTGACTCTTCTAATGGTTTGCTGTTTCCGCTGCAGTTATTGATTTAAAATTTGTTGTCTATTGTATTCTATTAGATTTTTCCCTGTTGAAGACTAAGGATAATTTGTTGTATATTATCTTAGTCATAATATTCTTTACTGGGCTAGTTGAGCTCACCCTTTTCCTTGTTGTTCCATTTTCTTCTCAGGAGGCGAGAATGTAGCGAGTACTAGTCGGGGTATGGAATGATGGTTCAAGACAGTTGTTTTAGTAGTCCTCACTATTTTGTAAAATAGTGTATCAATAAGTATAATGAGTTCTTAATTGAGTATGAATACTGTCTAGATGACAATATTTGTATTTAAACTCACAGTATATGTGTTGTCGTATTTTGTACGACAAATGTATTAATAAAGTTGTAGTTATTTTTGTACCATGTATTTGGCGACTCAGAATGGGTTGGGTGGAATGGACCTATTTTGGGGGCGTCACAAGAAGGACATATCAGCCCAAACTGTCCACAACAGTTTAAGGTATATTATAATTGTGGAAAGGAAGGACATATCGCTCGAGATTGCACTGTAGCAAAATCAAGTCCAACGGGAATGGTGACTCAAAAGGCTGTCCCAGAAAAGTCAAAGTCAACTGTTCCTAAAAGAGCGTTTGTTGTGAATGGTCAAAATGCGAGGAACCCAAACGAGGTGATCACGAGTAAGCTAATCATAAATTCTTGCGAAGTTTATACCTTGCTAGATACCGGTGCTACCCATTCATTTATTTCTCCTGCTTGTGCTCAACGTTTAAACTTGATACCTGAGAAATTGGACTTTGACTTATCTGTTGAAACTCCATTAGGAGAAACTTTCATCACATCCACTGTTTATAAATCTTGTTTGATCCAAGTTGGCATCATCACCTTACCTGTTGACCTTATCTCTTTAAAGATACTTGCATTTGACGTGATTTTAGGAATTGATTGGTTAACTATTCATCATGCCAAAGTTGATTGTTTTCGTAAGGTTGTTAGTTTTCATATTTTCCTAAGCAACCTGTTGTGCGAATTCAAGCAACTAAGCCATTATAATCAATCACTGTTATATCAAGTCATAAAACTATTCGTTTATTAAAAAACGGATGTCAAGCTTTCTTAGCCCATGTTATGGATTTGAATAAAGACACGTCATATTTGAATAATATTCCTGTTGTTATTAACTTTCCTGACGTATTTCTTAAAGAACTTTCCTGTCTACCCCCAGAACGTGAAGTTGAATTCTTTATAGATCTTGAACCTGGTACAAAGCCCATTTCTAAAACCCCATATCGAATGGCTCCTATTGAACTTCAGGAGTTAAAGGTCCAATTACAGGAGTTGTTGGACATCGGTTTCATTGGTCCTAGTACATCTCCTTGGGGTGCTCCTGTTTTATTCGTAAAGAAGAAAGACGGGAGTATGCGACTTTGTATCGATTACCGGGAATTAAACCATGTCACTATCAATAATAGGTATCCGTTACCTCGTATTGATGACTTGTTTGACCAGTTACAAGGAGTACAATTCTTTTCAAAAATCGAACTTCGTTCTGGATATCATCAGCTGAAGATTAGAACTGAGGATATTCCAAAGACTGCCTTTAGAACTCGGTACGGGCATTATGAATTCTTAGTCATGTCTTTTGGATTGACTAATGCTCCTGCGGCTTTCATTGATATGATGAACCGAGTATTCAATGAATATTTGGATCAGTTCGTTGTTATTTTTATTGATGACATACTCATATATTCTAAAAGTCGTGAAGATCATGAGCACCATTTGAAGCTGGTACTCCAAAGGCTGCGTGAAAATAAGCTATATGCTAAGTTGAAGAAATACGAGTTCTGGCTTGAGGAAGTAGCATTCCTAGGGCACGTGGTTTCAAAACATGGAGTATCTGTTGACCCGGCGAAAATTGAAGCAATACAAAGTTGGGAGCAACCAAAGTCGGTGACCGAAGTACGTAGCTTTCTGGGCTTAGCTGATTATTATCGGAGATTCGTGGAAGGATTTTCTCGAATCGCTACTCCATTAACTCAGCTGACTCGGAAAGATAGCAAATTCATATGGAGCGAGGAATGGGAGAAGAGTTTCCAAGAGCTTAAGAGGAGACTCATTTCGGCACCTGTTTTGACCATACCATCTAGTTCGGATGGATTTGTTATCTACAACTATGCAAAGGGCTAAGATGTGTTCTCATGCAACGTGGGAAAGTTATAGCCTATGCCTCACGACAACTTAAAGAATATGAGAGGAATTATCCTACTCATGATCTAGAGTTGGCAGCAGTCGTTTTCGCACTAAAGATCTGGAGGCACTATCTATATGGGGAGAAAGTGGAGATATATTCAGACCATAAAAGCCTCAAATATTTCTTCACCCAAAAAGAACTCAACATGCGGCAACGACGTTGGCTCGAGTTGTTGAAAGACTATGACCATACCATTCAATAGCATCCTGGAAAAGCGAACGTGGTAGCCGACGCATTGAGTAAAAGATCATACGCGGGAACAAGTGCGTTGTTGTCAACACAAAGGCCCATTTGGTGTGATTTACAAAAGATGAAGATAGAATTCAAGACTCCGGGGACCCATGCAATGATGTCAAGTATACGTATAGAACCAACTTTAATCGAAAAAGTTAAAGTTGCTCATGTTGGGATTTCGGCACAAAAACGCAGCGACAATATAAAAATAATCAAAGCAATTCCGAAACCCAAAACAGGATCCAAGCGAAACTAAAATTAATTCAGTGGTTTAGATATTATACCGATTATGGAAAAGTTCTGAAATAGCTTCGAATCCTTTACGCAATCCAATTAGAACCACGTCTCTACGGTATCCACACGAACGCCGCACGAACCGTCGAACTATTCTGCAATAAGAGGGACTTGCGATACTAGCCACCAAAGGAACGATTATGAAACTGTTTTCTCTCTAGTCTCTCTCTCTCTCTAAGAGCGGCTAGGGTTTTTCAATTATGATTATACCTAAGCAGCTGCTATATATCATATATATAGTAGTTAAAAGGAATTAATCAAATCAAAACCTAATTTCATAAAATCCGAATTTATATATATATATATATATATATATATATATATATATATATAGATATATATCTTAATTAAGTCTTACTTAATTAATATTCATATATATGCAAATTATCCTTTTAATTTAAATTCGTGATTTAAATAATATTAATCATATTAATATATTTAAATCCTTAAAATTTAAATTTATTCCCTTTTAAATTACGTTCTATGTGTGTGACCCTATAGGTTATTATTACGTTGGCAATAATTTTAAAATCATATTATAAAATTATAAACAGTGAGCGGCATCTAGTAATGCATCACTGCTACCCAAGTAATAATAAGATCGATGATTCGATGCAACCTTTTAGTGGCCAATATTTTAATGTAATTTAATCCTTTTAACCTTAATATCCTAGATTAAACTCGAGTCATGGAATGTGTCATACTCTTCATAATTTAATCTGAGTTTTTCTTGATCAATGAGTAGACTATATGAAACAAATCACTATTTGAGCATGGCCATGCATTTTATAGTCCTACTCAATCAAGAGGCCTATGGATATCACCCCTAAAATATAGGAGGGTTAAATTCCATCTAGATCACTCATATTCCTCACACGATTCATGATGTACCCAATAATCATCTTTATAGTCCACCCTATTAAAGGTGACATTTGATGATATCAAAGCACATAAATTCTCGTGTAGTAATATAGTGATTTCAGGTCAGAGGACCATTACATCATTGTCACTATGAGAATTACTAATGACACTTTGCATAATGCTCCATATAGAATTCTCATGGTGGGTCTGTTCAGTACATCGTTCTCTAACATGTACCTATGCATTGACTTAATATCTCATATATTTATGACCAATGAGATTTGGTCATCAGTCAATCCACATACTAGTCTTAATGCATCATTGTTGTCTCATTAACAATGATACTCGACTAGAGACATTTAAGAACAATGATACTAATTATAATTATATAATCTCATGTTCAAGTCACATACTTGAAACTATATAATTTGTATCATTATTCTAAGGATTTTTATTATGTTAATATTTATATAACGTAGTAAATAAAACCATAATAAAATCATTCATTTATTCAATCAAACATAATATCAAAACGTTAAGCAATTATATCAAATAATTGGCCTCTAGGGCATAAACTCTAACAGCTCAAGCCACAGACCCGGAGCTGGTGTGTATGAAGAAGAAAGTGCAAGAAGGTGCTATTCCAGAAGTAAGAATCGATGAAGAAGGAATACTTCGAGTCTACTCCAGACTTTGTATTCCTAACGATTCTGATTTGAAGTACAAGATCATGATGGAGGCACACAATACACCATTTGCAATCCATCCTGGAAGTACCAAAATGTATCGTGATCTTCGACATACATTTTCGTGGAACAATATGAAGAGAGAGATTGCAAAGTTTATCTCGATGTGTTTAACTTGTCAACGTGTAAAGGCGGAGCATCAAGTGCCTAAGGGTCCATTGCAACCACTTGAGATTCCAAAATAGAAGTGGGAGCATATTACCATGAATTTCGTTACGGGTCTTCCCACGGTTTCTCAAGGCATAAATGCTATTTGGGTTATTATTGATAGATTAACCAAGTCTGCTCATTTCTTGCCGATACGGGAGACTTATTCCCTTGAACGTCTTGCTCGTATGTACGTGAATGAGATTGTGAGGTTGCATGGCATGCCAGTATCCATAGTTTCGGATCGTGACCCAAGATTCACTTCAAGATTTTGGATTAGCTTGCAAAAAGCTATGGGCACGGATTTACGATTTAGTTCGGCATACCATCCTCAAACGGACGGACAATCAGAGAGGACTATTCAAACTCTTGAAGATCTATTAAGACTTTGTGTCCTAGATTTCAAAGGGAGTTGGGATAAGTACCTATCATTGGTGGAATTCTCTTACAACAACAGTTTTCAGGCAAGTATAGGTGTGGCTCCATTTGAAGCATTATATGGACGAAAGTGTCGCTCTCCAATATGTTGGGATGAGGTGGGAGAAACAACATTGTTGGGACCCGAGTTGGTACGTATGACTACGAAAAAGATCCAAATGATTCGACAACGTATACAAACGGCACAGGATCGACAAAAGAGTTATGCGGATCTTCATCGAAAGGACGTGAAATTTAGTATTGGGGATCATGTATTGTTGCGTGTGGCTCCATGGAAGGGAGTTACAAGATTTGGGAAGAGGGGAAAGCTCAATCCACGATTTATTGGTCCATTTCAAATTCTTGACCGAGTAGGAAATGTGGCCCACAGACTCGCGTTACCTCCAAGTATGTTTCGTGTTCATAATATTTTTCATATATCTGTGCTTCGTATGTAACGACCCCAAATTAGGTCCATTCCATCCAACCTATTCTGAGTCGCCAAATACATGGTATAGAAAAAAACTGTAACTTTATTACAACAATTGTCGTGCAAAATACAACAACACATATGCTATAAGTTTGGATACAAATATATACCAAATGTGACTCATGTTCCAACCGTGGACATCACCTCACAATGACACCTTACATAAAGGTATAGTCAAAAACTGTTTTAGAAATTAGAATCTTTGGAAAGTGCTCAAGGAAACCTTCGTACATGGGAGGCCACGCGTCTAGGTTATGATAGATATCATATGGCCACAGAATTATCCTTGGTTGACCCAATAGACCCCAAAGAAAAACGAGAAGATTACTATCATATTCTTCCCAATGGTGAGTCTTCTCTTGACTTATCATTATCTCCACTGTCTCTAATTGAGAATTATACTTCAAACAAACACCAAGATTATATAGGTAGTGCCCATAGATATACTCAGCAAGTGGATGAGCACAACCCTGTCTTATGATGACACGAGGTTGTATGTCATTAGACATCTTGTATGACAGTGGCAAAACACCCTTCTAACGTTAGGTTCGCCTCACCCTATTTTCTTCACCAAATATAACTACTAAATGATGACCACCGTTCTATTCCCTTGTTACCCCCGCTCGACCCAGCTACACTCTTATTACCTGAAAGGAAATATGAAGCAAAAGGGTGAGCACAACTAGTTCAGTAAAGAATATCATGACTAAAGATAATTCAATTATCAATAGCCTTCATCAACAATAAATCAGAGATTTAGAACATATGGTAAATGATAAAAATTTCAACCATAGTTGCAGCGGAACGAGCAATCCATTAGAAGAGTCAAATAGACTATAAAGTCTATTATCTTCTCCATGTTAAAAATCCACCAACAATATTTTATCCATGTAACATCACTCAACAGTTCCTTTCCACAATCATATGAATAACTCATAATCATAATTGTGACTATAAATTTTTCTTCGCACCCAGGACGAAGAATATTTTCATCACCTGTCTTTACCTGAAACATCAAAGATCATGGTTATACCAAATCACAGTTCTTGTTTATAATCATACTAACAAATCCATCTTTGCACTACGGGCCAAAGATATTCATCAACAAACCATCTTTGCACTACGGGCCAAAGATATTCAACAACAGTTCATCTTTGCACTACAGGCCAAAGATATTCATCAACAGGCCATCTTTGCACTACATGCCAAAGATATTCATCAACAATTCATATTTGCACTACAGGCCAAATATATTCATATCTCAAAGAAATATATAATCATTTCAGAATTTATATAAACAATAATTATAACCATGTTGATCAATTCACCTTTGCACTTAAGCTTAAGATATTCAATTATAAATTCAATGGTCATGATCATACCAGTCACAATTCAACTTTGCACTACAGGCCAAAGAGAACCCTAGTCATGATCATACCAATAATCTACCCATCTTTACACTCCAGTGAAAGAGAAATTCAACATCAGGATTATAAAAATGTTATATATGATAATAAAATCAATATAATCAACATATAGATTTAATCTCAAGAGTAATATTCATAAATCAACTATAATTTGGTTAGTAAAAGAAACCAATTTTGTCGTGAATAGTAACTCATGAATAGTAACTCGTGAATAGTAACACCGACTCAAAAATATAAAAATTCCACAATAAAATTTATACCAATACTTCGGTATAATGATATTGAAAGAATAACATTTCTTAAGCTTATAAACAATTTATTTAAATTGTTTACACTTTACTAATTAATGCATTTAATCATCATAAAATGCCAACTCTTAAGATTTCATCATCAATAACCAAAACCCTCATCAAAAATCTGCATATACCTCATATATAGGATTCTCAAGCCATAAAATCCTATTTTTCAATTTTCTTTCTTCACAAAACATATTTAATTCATTTACTCATAACTAGACCATTTTTATGAAAAATATCAAATCAGTTCCAAAAATATTTCTTTTCTGGGATTTAGCATAATATAGTCCCATAGTGAACATATATTTTTCTCAGAATTTTTAAAAGTCATTTACTATTTTTCATATGGCCAAAACAGCCGAATATTTAGACATTTATCAAAAATTGTACTTTTGTCCAAAAATTCCGAAATTCACAGAGTATACTTCTACCATATACATGTACTCCCAATAAAAATTTCATCAATTTTGGAGTTAACCACAAGGAATTATAAGCGGTTACTTTTAAAATAGTCTTTTCTCATAAAATTCATAACTCTCAATCTATACATCCAAAAATCACCATTTTTGGACACAATCAAGAAAACTCATCAAAATATCATTTCAAATTTTTTCAGAATTTTTGAAGGTCAGAAAAATTACGAAAATGAAAAACATAACAACCCTTAAAATCCCTTACTATCCCTTACAATCCCTTACCTCAAAAGAGCAGTACTTCTGACTGGATATCGGATATGATGCTGAAAGAAACTTGCACTAATGAATAGCAACTCACCAAGTATCTAAAAACTCACAAAATATGCTTCATAATATAGAGAGAGAAAGAGAGAAAGCTTATGTTTCTGGTGTGATTTTCAATTCTAACTTAGCCCTCTATTTATAGGAAAATTTTGGTAGGTTTGACCTGTAACCTGATGGCTTTACCTGCTACTATTCCCACCCACCACATTTGAAATATAATTCAGCGCATTTCTTCACCAACCACAAGTGGGGCCCACCAATTCTAGAATTTTCCACCAAAATGATAAACTCCGAAAATTCAACAATTTCTGAACCAGTCATCTCGTAAAATTCATAACAAATCATACGTTCATTTTTAACGGTTCAAAATTTGTGGGCATATACTCAACTTATATATGTATAACATATCCAAAAATTACCACGATCCAACGGTCGGATTAAAAATTATAATCCTCGCAAAATATCTCAAAAACCCTAATTTGATTTTTAATACCTCCGTTCCGACAAAAAATACAGATAAAACACCTCGACATTAACTACTTCATTTTTAACCACAAAAATATATCCCTCAATTATATCCACATAAAATAAATATTTCCTTATCATATGAATCAATAATTAATTATTCACAAATAATATTACAGAATCACATTTATGACAACCAGGCCGTTCCCAGGAAAGAGGGGGCTTTCCAATAAGGATTTCTCCTTACTAGCGCGCAATTAGATGACCAAACCTCTCCTTAGACAGAACTTTCTAGACATTGCCAATAATGCTATCTAATAATATCATTCAAATAATATGAATTATTGATCTGATAATAGAAAATACTGTGCAGCAATAATTATTGAAACAACAATAATATAAAATATCAACGCAGCAATTATTGAATCAATAAAATAAAATATTGAACAGTAATTACTGTAACAATTATTGAGTAGTGCCTTCTTACGTAAGAATCAATAATTTCAAAAATACTATGCAATACCGTGTGCTACTGTGCAATAACGCGTATTACTGTATTTTAACCACCGGGTATTCCAACAGTGTTAACGGTAACAACTACGCCGTTATTTGTAAAAACTCAAATTTGTCGTTTTCTTCACCCGACAGTTATTCGTTATAGGGCCCACAAATAGCTGCGCCGTCGTACGAATATTCCCCGACAGAAAGAATATTCCACGACCAAACGAATATTCCCCGACAACAATTATTATTTTATAACCACTTGCTTATTTTGAAAAAAAAATCATATTTCACTCATAACTTTAAACTTTTATCAATTTAACCATTTACTGAATAGTAATTATAAGAAAAATTGAATACTTTTATTTCATAAAATTTGGGGTCTTACATCGTAAATATGTGAAAGACCCAAACCACGTCACTGAGTTAGAACCGGACGAGATAGTTGAAGACTTAACGTACGAGGAGGTACTTGTCAAGATCTTAGATAGGAAAGAGCATGTCCTACGCACAAAGGTCATACCACAAGTTAAAGTTTTGTGGAGGAACAATGCTATTGAGGAAATGACCTGGGACTTGGAAACAGAAATGAAAGCGAGATATCCTCATCTTTTTGACACACCAGGTACGTACGTCAATTTTGAAGATGAAATTTTATAAGGAGGGGAGGTTGTAAGACCCCAAATTATTAATAAGTGAAATTTAATTTTCTCTATTTATTATTTTTAAATAGTAAGGGTTGAATTGATTAATGAGGTTAGTTATGGGTAAAATGCGCAAATATTTTAAATAAGTAAGTAGTTATAAAATATTCATTGTTGTCGGGGAATATTCGTTTGGTCGTGGAATATTCTTCCTGTTGGAGAATATTCGTACGATGGCGCAGTCTTTTGTGGGCCCCATAACGGAAAGAGATTGGATGAAAAAATGACAAGTATAAGTTGTTTATAAATAACGGTGTAGTTGTTACCGTTAATACTGTTAGAATACCCGGTGGTTAAAACACAGTATTACGCGTTGTTGCACAGTAGCACACGATATTGCACCAATTATTGATTCTTACGTAAGAAGACACTACTCAATAATTGTTACAGTAATTACTGTTCAATATTTTATTTTATTGATTTTATAATTGCTACGTTGATATTTTATATTACTATTGTTTCAATAATTGTCATTACACAGTATTTTCTATTATCGAAGCAGTAATTCATATTATTTGAATAATATTATTAAATAACATTATTGACAATGTCTAAAAAGTTCTGTCTAAGGAGAGGTTTGGTCACCTAATTGCGCGCCAGTAAGAAAAAATCCTTATTGGAAAGCCCCCTCTTTCCTGAGTACTGCCTGGTTGTCAGTATTGTGATTCGGTAATATTATTTGTGAATAATTAATTATTAATTTATAGGATGGAAAAAATATTCATTTTATGTGGATGTAGATGAAAACAAATTTTAAATTGACAATTGTTGAAAATCGATATTTTATCTTTTATGATAAAATAATATTTTATTATATTATTATAATATAATAATGATGATATTTTTACAATGAATGTAGGATATATGAGTATATGAGGAGAAAAGAGTATTTTTATTGTAAAAGATGTTTAAAACATGTTAAACATGTCTGTGGGCCCATTTCTTGACTGAAATTTGATTATAGCCTGTAAAATCGCCCGTTTGTGGATTTCGGTCAATTTCTGTTTGAAATTTTGAAAAATTTTCTTCTGCAAAGTTGTAGATAATGGAATTTCCTATAGAGAATTATAAGATTCAAATTTTTCTGACAAAAAGGCTATTTATTAAGAATTATTGAAGTTCCGGATTAATTAATTATTATTATTTAGAGTTTTAAATAAATTAATTGAGAAAAATATTTTTCTTATTTATTGTGGGTGGGTGGCTGATCTTGTGAGCTAGTGGTGTGCGTAGGAAATTTAATAAATTATATTAATATTATATTAAATTTTCTGCTTTGGTGTTCTAAGTATTTTCCTATAAATAGGGTGCTTAGGTTAGAATTGAAAATCACACCAGAAACTTAAATTTTCTCTCTCTTTCTCTCTCAATATATTGAGCGTATTCTTGTGAGTATTTTAATACTTTGAGTGTTGCTATACGGTGCAAGTTCAAGTCATAGCCTATATCCGGTGTTTCAACTAAAAGTACTGTCTTTACAAAGTAAGGGATGTTATTTCTTCTTAAATGATATTATGTTCTTCAATATCATTATGCCGAAGTATTGATTTGAACTTTTTATCAAATTTGAAATTTTTTGTGTCGGAGTTACTATTCACGTATACAACACTATTCATGTATACGGCACTATTCACGAATACTGTGAGACCTCGAATTTTATGAAATAAAAGTATTCAATTTTTCTATTTTGATAAATAGTTAAATTAATAAAAGTTTAAAGTTAAGGGTCATATTTGAAATTTTTAAAAGTAGACAAGTTGTCATATAATACTCAGTTACTATTCACCCTAGTATTATTCACTCGGGTATTTGGGACACTTTTCGTGTCGGAATACTATTCACGAGTTACTATTCACGGGTTACTATTCACCCAAATTACTATTCACTATAGTATTGTTCACTCGGGTATTTGGGACACTTTTTGTGTCGAAGTACTATTCACGAGTTACTATTCATGAGTTATAATATTAATGATGAATGTTGTTCAGAGTTGAATTTGGAGACGCGGACGTGATATTTGAGTCCGGAATGTCGAAATTAGTAAAAATAGTCTATAAACACAAAATTTTTCGAAATTCACTATTTGGTCAAAAAGTCAACAGTTGACTTTTTCGGGAAAAGTCAAACTTCGAAATTTCAGATTTTATATTTTTGATAAAAATGGTTTCATTATGTTGGAATTATTTGTGTTAGTGAAAATCGACATTTATTTCGATAATAATTGATGTCTGGATGTTATATTGACCAATCGAGTATTTAACCGGATAAATGAGCAATTGGTTGCAATTATTTCACATGATTATAACTATTTGTTCACATGTTATACTATTGATTCACATTCTTGTTACTATATATTAGGAGAGTTGGTGCAAGATTGATAATACTTGCATGACTAAGTTAAAAATGGAGGTATAGAGGGAGGTACTATATTGTAATTAATTTTTTCACATATTTAGAACTATTGAGTCACATGATTTTACTATTGATTCACATGATTTACTATTAGGGGAGTTGGTGCAAGTTTGATAATACTTGGATGATTGAATTAAAAATGAAAGAAAAGTTGGAGGTATTGTACTGTAATATTTCGAGCCCCAAAACGTGCAATTATCGAAACTATGTTTTCCTATAAATAGAAGCTCATTCTTCATTCATTTCTCACCAATTCACTAAAACTTTAGAGCCATTATTATAAAGAGAAGTTATAGAGAGAAAATCTATAGAAGAAGAGAAGTCTGCTCCCTCACTACTCCTATATCCATTTTCTTTCAAATGTAAGGGGTGTTATTCTTTCTTATTCATGAAGAGAACTTCTGTTATTCCATTCTTTATTATTCTGTTGGAATAACCTGTAAAAGTGGCATACCCTATACATGACCTGTATACGCGGCATACCCTATACTTGGTGAAATCCTTATGTTATTCCATTCTTTATTATTCTGTTGGAATAACCTGTAAAAGTGGCATACCCTATACATGACCTGTATACGCGGCATACCCTATACTTGGTGAAATCCTTATGTTATTCCATTCTTTATTATTCTGTTGGAATAACTTGTATGCGTGGTTTACCCTATACTTGGTGGAATGACTTGTATATGTGGTTTACCCAATACTTAGTGATCTTCTTTTATTATTCTGCATTTACTATTCTGTCAGAATATCCTGTCGGTGTGAATTTCACCTGACCTGGTTCCATCATTTATTATTCCGTATTTACGATTCTGTCGGAATATCCTATCTGTGCATTTTACGCCGGACCTGGTTCTATCATTTATTATTCCGTATTTATTATTCTGTTGGGAATAACCTGTCTGTGCGGTCTCTATTACATGCATGGTGAATGATCCTTTGTATTCATTCCTTATTAAATTGTGGAAATGATCTGTATACGTGGATTACTGCATGGCGGTGAAAATCTATTTGCAGTTTCATATATTCTTTATTATACTCAGTTGGTTAGAGTTTTGACTTCTATACTCCATGAAATTAGTGGAATATCTTTGATATTTGTGCTTCATCCAGTATCTTTTCATGAAAATATTCTTCTGATCATTCTTAAATTTTACTTTACAAAAATTTAGACATTATTAGTTCCTGGATAAATAAATTCTTGAACTTGTTTTATTGAATTATTATGTCATTGTCATCATCCTTATGTTTATATTGTGTTGAAAGTCATCTTTGGCTTACGTGCATAGATGGACTTAGTATGATTATGACCAGGGATCATTCGGTATAATCATGAACTGTGATGTTATAAGTGATGTGGTAAAAGTCCTCAGTGGCCTGTAATGCATTGATGGATAGTTTTTGGTATGATTATGATCAGGGATTATTCGGTATAGTCATGACCGTTGATGATTTAAGGAATATCCTTGGCTCGTAGTACAGGGATGATTAGAAGATGTGGTTTATCTATTAAGCTGAGTCTCAACGATAAAAGTTGATTAAAACATTTTAAATCATAAAAGATGGTAGATTTTATTCTCTACTTGACTCTTTTAATGGATTGCTTGTTCTGCTGCAGTTAAACTTGATGTCTATTATATTTTATCAGTTTAATATTGTTGAAGACTATTGATAATTTATTCTGCATTATCTTAGTCATAATAGTTCTTACTGGGCTAGTTGAGCTCACCCTTTTTTTCAATGTTCTCTTCAGGAAATGAGAATATAGCTGAGACGAGTCGGGGAAAGGAGTGATGGTCCAGAAGATAGCATTAGTATTCCTCACTATTCTGTTAAATAGTATAACAATAAATGTAATGAGGACCCCTTGAGTATGGATATTGTCTAGATGACAATATTCCTATTAGAACTCTCGGTTTATGTATTGTCGTATGTTACACGACATTTGTATAATTAAGTTTGTATTTGTATTTTGTACTATGTATTTGGCGACCCAAGATGGGTGATGTATACCTAATTTTGGGGGCGTCACAGTTGGCATCAGAGCTTAGGGATATGATCCCTGGCTGAGATGTGATATAAGAACTAGGAGGGGAGAGAGGGGAAATTCCTTCGCTAGTATGACCTACCTAAGTTTATTTGATATTTAATTGGTTGGTAAGAGTATAGGGATAAAATGTGATATGTTAATTAACCCTTGTTTTGTGATAGTGTTTGAGAATGACATCTGAAAATGTTGAGATAAGCAATGAAGCACATGAGAGTGTTGATTCAGCTCAAGCAAAAGGTAACGACCAACAACACGATAATAATCATACTGGTGGCAACGGCTATCGGAACAATGATAACCATCGTGGGGGAAATTATCATGCCAAGAATGGTAACCACTTCGGTGGTAATCTTGGCAAAGATAATAGAAGTGGAAATTGCAAGAAGAGAAGATCATTTAGCTCAATTTTGTCGTGCACCAAAGTCAAGTCCAGCTGGGACGGTGGCACCAAAGGCGGATACGGACAAAACAAAGTCGTTGGTTTTAGGAAGAGCGTTTTTCATGACTTCTCAAAAAAGCGAGTAAACCGAACGAAGTTAGCACGGGTTAGTTAATTATAAATTCTTGCGAAGTCTATACCCTATTAGATATCGGTTCTACCCATTCTTTTATCTCTTTTGCTTGCGTTCAACGTTTAAATTTGACTCTAGAGAAGTTAGACTTTGACCTATCGGTTGAAACTCTGTTAGGAGAAACCTTCATTTCATGTGCTATCCAAGTCTTGGATGAGAGTCACAGTTTTGAATGATATTCTTATTGTTAATAAATTTCCTGACGTATTCTTGAAGACTTCTTAAACTACCCCTAGAGCATGAAATCGAATTTTGTATTGACCCTAGTACAAAACCCATTTCTAAAATGCTCAAATATTTCTTCAACTAAAATGATCTGGTTACGTTGATTATGATGAGAGTCATAATAAAAACTTTGGACTGATGAAAATCATGGGTATATGAGGTATTAGTAAGTGTTATGATGAGTTATGTTGGTTATTATGTGAAAACATGAAAGTTTATTAGAAATCATAAAGGGCTGAAAAATTAGATTTTGGTGAAAACGGAACATGAAATTCAATTGACCATATCTCCTAGTATATTTTGAATTTTTGAGTATGGTCAAGTTCTAGAGTTAGATCTATGAGTTTTGTAGCATCTCCAAGTAGAATCACTGTAAAAGGTGTTGTAAATTTTTGTGTGGACTGATTTTAGCAAAGGAATTAAAAGCTGCAAATACCGAAAATGCTACTGTGTAGATTTTTAAAAGGGCAGTTTCGGCCACTTAAGTTGTGAGAAAAATTCTGGCCTTTTGGGACATGAAAGTATATGGTATAAAGTACCTCCTGTCCAAAAATGACTCATTCTGACTTAAAATGAGCAAGTTATGACCATTTCAATATTTAGGTTTTTCCGACAAAAAATGCTATAACCGGAGTTCTATAACTCCGATGTCCATGAAATTTAAACTGAAAGCTCACGTTAACATGTGTAAGATTCTGCCAAGATTTGGGAATTTTTGGAGTTAAACTTGAGGTAACTAATTTCTTAAGAAATTAA
This sequence comes from Panax notoginseng, assembly GCA_016801055.1. Classification (NCBI taxonomy): domain Eukaryota; kingdom Viridiplantae; phylum Streptophyta; class Magnoliopsida; order Apiales; family Araliaceae; genus Panax; species Panax notoginseng. The sequence goes on from CM029023.1 coordinate 149,262,396, forward strand.
TTAGAAATTATTTTTTGAAAATATAGTAAATGAATTTTAAAAATGTCGAGAAAAATATATGTTCAATATTAGACTATATTATGCTAACTCTCAGAAAAGAAATATTTTTGGGACTGATTTGGTATTTTTCATGAAAATAGTTTAGTTACGAACCTATAAGTTAAGTATGAAGAATTGGTAAATAAGATTTTAAGGCTTGAAAATTTTATATAAGGTATGTGCAGATTTTTGATGAATGATTTGATTATTGGTGATGAAATCTTATGAGTATGACATTTTGAATGATTAAATATACTATTTAGAAAAGTGTAAACAATTAAGTAAAATTATTTATAAGTTTAAGGAGTGATTAAAATATTGTTATAATATTAACAATATTAGATTATGATTTTATTAAGTGATTGATAATGTTTGGATAAATTTAAAGTTTTTAATATTTATCCTTGATTTAGTTTGACTAATGCTTATAATATTGTTATCATCCTTATGCTTATATTATGTTGAAAGTCATCTGTGGCCTGTAGTGCATAGATGGACTTGGTGTGATTATGACCAGGGATTATTCGGTATAATCATAACCGTAATGTTACAAATGATGTGGAAAAAAGCCTCATTGGCCCGTAGTGCATTGATGGACAGTTTTTGGTATGATTATGGCTATGGATTCTCTTTGGTCGTAGTGCAAAGATGAATTATTTTATGGCATGATCAGGACCGTTGATGAAAACATGATTATCTTTAGCCATAGTGCATGGATAATTCTTGGTCGTGATACTAAAGAATATCCTTGGCCTGTAGTGCAGGGATGTTTCGATGATGTGGATTAATTATTGAGCTGAGTCTCAGCAATGAAATATTAATTCATGGATGTGGTAAAAGTCATCTGTGGCTTACGTGCATAGATGGACTTGGTATGATTATGACCAGGGATTGTTCGGTATAATCATGACCGTAATTGAAAACACGATTATCTTTGGCACGTAGTGCATGGATAATTCGTGGTCGTGATACTAAAGAATATCATTGGCCTGTAGTGCAGGGATAATTCGATGATATGGATTAATTATTGAGCTGAGTCTCAGCAATGAAATATTAATTCATGGATGTGGTAAAAGTCATCTGTGGCTTACGTGCATAGATGGACTTTGTATGATTATGACCGGGGATTGTTCGGTATAATCATGACCGCAATTAAAAACACGATTATCTTTGGCACGTAGTGTATGGATAATTCGTGGTCGTGATACTATTAAGCTGAGTCTCAGCATTATTGGTTTTACAGTTGTATATCTTTGGCCTGTAGTGCAAAGATTAACTGTTGATTATTGGTTATACAGTTGTAAATCTTTAGCCGTAGTGCAAAGATGAATTTATTAGTATGATTATGAGTAGGAATTGTGATTTGGTATAACCATGATTTTTGATGTTTCAGGTGAAGATAGGTGATGTAAATTATCTTCTTCCTGGGTGCGAAAAGGAATTCAGAATCACAATTATGATTATGAGTTATTCATATGATTGTGGACAGGAATTATTGATTAATGTTACAGGGATATGGTCACTGGCAGAGATATTAGTCTAGAAGACGAGTAATATACTTCGCTAGGGTGTCACTTACCTAAGCCAAAATTTTTCTTGATAAGTTGACAATTTGTGATATGTCAATTAACCTTTGTTTTGAAGGTATATATTAGAATGATATTTGAAATACAGGAGATGAGTAATGGGAAAATTATGATACAGAGGATATAACCAGGAAGGTACAATCCGAAAAGAAAGCAAGGTATTCTCATCTCTTCGAACTATCAGGTACGCACGTAAATTTCGAGGGCGAAATTTCATAAGGAGGGGAGATTGTGAGACCCCGAATTTTATGAAATAAAAGTATTCAATTTTTCTATTTTGATAAATAGTTAAATTAATAAAAGTTTAAAGTTAAGGGTCATATTTGAAATTTTTAAAAGTAGACAAGTTGTCATATAATACTCGGTTACTATTCACCCTAGTATTATTCACTCAGGTATTTGGGACACTTTTCGTGTCGGAATACTATTCACGAGTTACTATTCATGGGTTACTATTCACCCAAATTACTATTCACTATAGTATTGTTCACTCGGGTATTTGGAACACTTTTCGTGTCGGAGTACTATTCACGAGTTACTATTCATGAGTTATAATATTAATGATGAATGTTGTTCAGAGTTGAATTTGGAGACGCGGACGTGATATTTGAGTCCGGAACGTCGAAATTAGTAAAAATAGTCTATAAACACAAAATTTTTCGAAATTCACTTTTTGGTCAAAAAGTCAACAGTTGACTTTTTCGGGAAAAGTCAAACTTTGAAATTTCAAATTTTATATTTTTGATAAAAATGGTTTCATTATGTTGGAATTGTTTGTGTTAGTGAAAATCGACATTTATTTCGATAATAATTGATGTCTGGAGGTTATATTGACCAATCGGGTATTTAACCGGATAAATGAGCAATTGGTTGCTATTATTTCACATGATTATAACTATTTGTTAACATGTTATACTATTAATTCACATTCTTGTTACTATATATTAGGGGAGTTGGTGCAAGATTGATAATACTTGCATGACTAAGTTAAAAATGGAGGTATAGAGGGAGGTACTATATTGTAATTAATTTTTTCACATGTTTAGAACTATTGAGTCACATGATTTTACTATTGATTCACATGATTTACTATTAGGGGAGTTGGTGCAAGTTTGATAATACTTGGATGATTGAATTAAAAATGAAAGAAAAGTTGAAGGTATTGTACTGTAATATTTCGAGCCCCAAAACGTGCAATTATCGAAACTATGTTTTCCTATAAATAGAAGCTCATTCTTCCTTCATTTCTCACCAATTCACTAAAGCTTTAGAGCCATTATTATAAAGAGAAGTTATAGAGAGAAAATCTATAGAAGAAGAGAAGTCTGCTCCCTCACTACTCCTATATCCATTTTCTTTCAAATGTAAGAGGTGTTATTCTTTCTTATTCATGAAGAGAACTTCTGTTATTCTATTCTTTATTATTCTGTTGGAATAACCTGTAAAAGTGGCATACCCTATACATGACCTGTATACGCGGCATACCCTATACTTGGTGAAATCCTTATGTTATTCCATTCTTTATTATTCTGTTGGAATAACCTGTAAAAGTGGCATACCCTATACATGACCTGTATACGCGGCATACCCTATACTTGGTGAAATCCTTATGTTATTCCATTCTTTATTATTCTGTTGGAATAACTTGTATGCGTGGTTTACCCTATACTTGGTGGAATGACTTGTATATATGGTTTACCCAATACTTAGTGATCTTCTTTTATTATTCTGCATTTACTATTCTGTCAGAATATCCTGTCGGTGTGAATTTTACCTGACCTGGTTCCATCATTTATTATTCCGTATTTACGATTCTGTCGGAATATCCTGTCGGTGTGAATTTCACCTGACCTGGTTCCATCATTTATTATTCCGTATTTACGATTCTGTCGGAATATCCTATCTGTGCATTATACGCCGGACCTGGTTCCATCATTTATTATTCCGTATTTATTATTCTGTTGGGAATAACATGTCTGTGCGGTCTCTATTGCATGCATGGTGAATGATCCTTTGTATTCATTCCTTATTAAATTGTGGAAATGATCTGTATACGTGGATTACTGCATGGCGGTGAAAATCCATTTGCAGTTTCATATATTCTTTATTATACTCAGTTGGTTAGAGTTTTGACTTCTATACTCCATGAAATTAGTGGAATATCTTTGATATTTGTGCATCATCCAGTATCTTTTCATGGAAATATTCTTCTGAGCATTCTTGAATTTTACTTTACAAAGAAGTATCATGTTGACAATTTGGATATTATTAGTTCCTGGATAAATAAATTCTTGAACTTGTTTTATTGAATTATTATGTCATTGTCATCATCCCTATGTTTATATTGTGTTGAAAGTCATCTTTGGCTTACGTGCATAGATGGACTTAGTATGATTATGACCAGTGATCATTCGGTATAATCATGAACTGTGATGTTATAAGTGATGTGGTAAAAGTCCTCAGTGGCCTGTAATGCATTGATGGACAGTTTTTGGTATGATTATGACCAGGGATTATTCGGTATAGTCATGACCGTTGATGATTTAAGGAATATCCTTGGCCCGTAGTACAGGGATGATTAGAAGATGTGGTTTATCTATTAAGCTGAGTTTCAATGATAAAAGTTGATTAAAACATTTTAAATCATAAAAGATGGTAGATTTTATTCTCTACTTGACTCTTTTAATGGATTGCTTGTTCTGCTGCAGTTAAACTTGATGTCTATTATATTTTATCAGTTTAACATTATTGAAGACTATTGATAATTTATTCTGCATTATCTTAGTCATAATATTTTTTACTGGGCTAGTTGAGCTCACCCTTTCTTTCAATGTTCTCTTCAGGAAATGAGAATATAGCTGAGACGAGTCGGGGAAAGGAGTGATGGTCCAGAAGATAGCATTAGTAGTCCTCACTATTCTGTTAAATAGTGTAACAATAAATGTAATGAGGACCTCTTGAGTATGGATATTGTCTAGATGACAATATTCCTATTAGAACTCTCGGTTTATGTATTGTCGTATGTTACACGACATTTGTATAATTAAGTTTGTATTTGTATTTTGTACTATGTATTTGGCGACCCAAGATGGGTGATGTATACCTAATTTTGGGGGCGTCACAAATACGGCACTTTTCACCGAAAAATGAAATTTTCTTCTTTTTGTCCAAAATATCTATTATGGATACTAGCTTTGATTGTATCCATATTTTGATCATTCTTGAATTTTTCTCCACTATAATTATTTATGAGGTATTTTTGGACATGGAATAGCTGAAATACGAATCCTTAATATTTATTATTTTGTTTCACTGGATTCGTTTTCTTTAAAATATTTTTCATCATCCTCAGTCCTAAATGATGATATAATTGAATATCTTTGGCATGTAGTGCAAAGATTAATGATTTTATGATGAATATCTTTGGCCCGTAGTGCAAAGATGAATAAGTGTTGAAATGAACATGACCAACTGATGAATATCTTTGGCCTGTAGTGCAAAGATGAATATTTGATTCAAGATGTTTATTGATTGATGTTACAGGGATAAAATATTGATGATGGACTTTTAAATTCATAGATGATAGTAGATTTCATACTCTACTTAACTCTTCTAGTGAATTACTATTTTCGCTGCGAATATTGATTTAAAATTTATTATCTATTGTATTCTATTAAATTTTTTCCTGTTGAGGACTAACGATAATTTGTTCTATATTATCTTAGTCATAATATTCTTTACTTGGCTAGTTGAGCTCACCCTTTTCTTTTTTGTTCTATTTTTCTTCTCAGGAGGCGAGAATGTAGCGAGTACTAGTCGGAGTATGGAATGAAGGTTCTAGAAAGTTGTTTTAGTAGTCCTCACTATTTTTGTAAAATAATATATCAATAATTGCAATGAAAACTTATTTGAGTGTGGATATTGTCTAGATGACAATATTTATATTTAAACTCACAGTTTTTATGTTGTATTAATAAAGTTGTAGCTATTTCTGTACCATGTAATTTGATGACTCAGAATGGGTGTTGTATACCTATTTTGGGGGCGTCACAATAAACATATCAAATTTTGACATATACTCAAGAAAATTTAACATAAAAAAATCATAATATAAAACTAAGAATTCAAATAATAATTTTTGATGTTAAACACTAAAAAGCACTATATTCAATCCCGGTCGGTCCAGATTGTCTGCTTCAATAGGTTGAACCGAGAACCGGTTCTATGTCCGGTTCGATTTGACCTGGCTGAACCAATTTGGTCAAAACTCGAATTGAATCGGTTGACCACCGGTCGAACATGTGGTTCAATCAGTAAATTCGGTTAAGTTGACCCGGTAAATCAATTTGTTATTATTTTTGTACCGATTTTTTTAATATTAAAATTAACCACTTTTAGTAATATTGTAATTCAACTTTATTATGTTTTAATTCATAAAAAATGAGATTTTTAAAATTTTATTAATTATTAATAATTTATATTTTTATATATTTATTACGTCACCAGTTCAATAACGGTTCAACCACCCGATAACTTTTCTAGTTCGATGACCGGTCCGAGCTTGAAAACATTGCTGAAAACTAAACTGTTAACATACTCAATCACTCTAATTAAAAAAACACTGTTAATAATTTAATTTAAAATTCTTAATATTTGTATCACTTGTCCAAAAATATGTGTTAATTAAACTAAATTAGTTTTTTTATAAGTTACAAACAATTTAAATGAGATAATCTTAATTATAAATAAAACTATAACTAAAATATATTGTTTTAGAAAAGGATAATTATATATATATATATATATATATATATATATATATATATATATATATATATATATATATATATATTATTCATGAATTAAAAATTGATAACATATAAGGGTAAATATATAATTTTATTTAACTAGTCAACCATAAAAATTTACAAAATACTAATTGTCACTTAAAAATTTAGAAGATAAGTGAGTGTTATTATAGTTGTTTAGAGTGAATGTCACCTTATTTGTATTTCCCTCGTATTTATATATTATATCCCTAAAGTTGCACTATTTCATGTAAATATCTATGCTAATCCGTTCTTGCTTTATATATTAATTATGAAAGAAAGGGATTAACTAATGTCACTATAAAACAACACGCATTAATTATATTCCATCCATTTTAAAATATAAAATTATTATTAATAATTTTTTGAAGTTAGCTTAAAATATTCTTAAATTCAAAATTAACATGAATTCTTTTAATTTTAATTAGTATAATAATGAATAATGTAAACTATGACTGATCATTCGGTTATAACCGAATCGAATAGGCTATTTGGTTATGACCGAATATCGAAATATTTATAATTTCATTATCCGAAATACTAATCGAATTTAGAAATAACCGAATTACCGAATACCAAATTATATATTCGGATATTTCGGTTAATAACCGAACCAGTCAAAATTGAAATTGATTGAAAGCAAAATCACAAAATCAGACGAATATAAATCAATAAAATCGTGCCCAATCCGGCAATTCGAAGTGAGATGAAAAACTTAAGATTGCAATCAAAAACAGCAAACCCAAATCAGAGCATGAACATGATAGGCAGTAGGTGTAGCATGAACCCAGATTGACATGGATCAATCCAGAATCCATAAAATAACTGGAGATAAGTAGAGCCAAATCTAGATTCCGGCAAGCTCCATAAGAGATCTGAAAAAGAAACTAGGATCAGGAGAAACCTCCTTCCAAAACTAACACCAACACATAACCATTAAGATCCGTAACCCCCAACCAAAATTGAGTCACCCCTTAGATCATAACTCCTTCATCAAGTATACAATTACCATATACTAATCACACAAGAACAACAAATCTAGCAACCCGAACTTTGTAAAAGCATAGATCGAAAAGGGAGTTTCGATAAGTTCCAAACAAATACAGAGAGTTGGAAGTGGGAGGAAAGAGGAGGCGAAAGAAGAGATGGTGGGTAGTGGGTACGGTCTCTTTTGATAGTTATCTGATTATCTCTCTATATTGATAGTCTGTGTGACGCCCCCAAAATAGGTATACATCACCCATTATGAGTCGCCAAAAATTTGGTACAGAAAAAACTACTACTTCATTAATACAATTGTTATGTAAAATACAACAACCCAATACTGTGAGTTCAAATACAAATATTGTCTTCTAGACTATATTCACACTCAAATAAGTCCTCATTACAATTATTGAAACACTATTTTATAAAATAGTGAGGACTGCTAACACAACTGACTGGAAACATCACTCCACACCCTGACGAGTTCCCGCTATATTCTCGCCACCTGAGAAAAATAGAACAAAAAGAAAAAGGGTGAGCTCAACTAGCCCAGTAAAGAATATTATGACTAAGATAATATACAACAAATTATCGTTAATCTTCAACAGGTAAAAATCTAATAAAATATAATAGACAACAAGTTTTAGATCAACAACTACAACGAAAACAGCAAACCATTAGAAGAGTCAAGTAGATAAATAATTCTACTATCTTCTAAGATTTAAAAGTTCATCATCAATATTTTACCCCTGTAACATCAGTCAACATACATCTTGAATCAAATATTCATCTTTGCACTACAGGCCAAAGATATTCATTTGTAACACCAGTCGGTCATGTTCATCTCAACACCTGTTCATCTTTGCACTACGGGCCAAAGATATTCATCAGTTAATCATTCATCTTTGCACTACAGGCCAAAGATATTCAATAATATCATCATTTAGGACTGAGGATGATGAAAAATTATCTTAAAGAAAACGAATCCAATGAGACAGAAGGACAAATGTAAGACCCCGAATTTTATGAAATAAAAGTATTCAAATTTTCTTATAATTACAATTCAGTAAATGGTTAAATTGATAAAAGTTTAAAGTTATGGGTGAAATATGAATTTTTTTCAAAATAAGCAAGTGGTTATAAAATAATCATTGTTGTCGGGGAATATTCGTTTGGTCGTGGAATATTCTTTCTGTCGGGGAATATTCGTACGACGGCGCAGCCATTTGTGGGCCCCATAACAGAATAACTGTCGGATGAAGAAAATGACAAATTTGAGTTTTTACAAATAACGGCGTAGTTGTTACTGTTAATACTGTTGAAATACCCGGTGGTTAAAATACAGTAATACGCGTTATTGTACAGTAGCACAAGGTATTGCACCAATTATTGATTCTTACGTAAGAAGACACTACTCAATAATGGTTACAGTAGTTATTATTCAATATTTTATTTTATTGATTCAATAATTGCTGCATTGATATTTTATATTATTGTTGTTTCAATAATTGTTGCTGCACAGTATTTTCTATTATCAGATCAATAATTCATATTATTTGAATAATATTATTAGATAACATTATTGGCAATGTCTAGAAAGTTCTGTCTAAGGAGAGGTTTGGTCATCTAATTGCGCGCCAGTAAGGAGAAATCCTTATTGGAAAGCCCCCTCTTTCCTGGGAACGGCCTGGTTGTCATAAATGTGATTCTGTAATATTATTTGTGAATAATTAATTATTGATTCATATGATAAGAAAATATTTATTTTATGTGGATATAAATGAGGGATATATTTTTGTGGTTAAAAAAAATGAAGGAGTTAATGTTGAGATTTTTATCTGTATTTTTGTCGGAATGGAGGTATTAAAAATCAGGATTTTTGAGATATTTTGCGGGGGTTATAATTTTTAATCCGACCGTTGGATCGTGGTAATTTTTGGATATGTTATACATATATAAGTTGAGTATATGCCCACAAATTTTGAACCGTTAAAAATGAACGTATGATTTGTTATGAATTTTACGAGATGACTGGTTCAGAAATTGTTGAATTTTTGGAGTTTATCATTTTGGTGGAAAATTCTAGAATTGGTGGGCCCCACTTGTGGTTGGTGAAGAAATGTGCTGAATTATATTTCAAATGTGGTGGGTGGGAATAGTAGCAGGTAAAGCCATCAGGTTGCAGGTCAAACCTACCAAAATTTTCCTATAAATAGAGGGCTAAGTTAGAATTGAAAATCACACCAGAAACATAAGCTTTCTATCTTTCTCTCTCTATATTATGAAGCATATTTTGTGAGTTTTTAGATACTTGGTGAGTTGCTATTCATCAGTGCAAATTTTCTTCAGCATCATATCCGATATCCAGTCAGAAGTACTGCTCTTTTGAGGTAAGGGATAGTAAGGGATAGTAAGGGATATTAAGGGATTTTAAGGGTTGTTATGATTTTCAGTTTCGTAATTTTTCTGATCTTCAAAAATTTTGGAAAAATTTGAAATGATATTTTGATGAGTTTTCTTGATTGTGTCCAAAAATGGTGATTTTTGGATGTATAGATTGAGAGTTATGAATTTTATGAGAAAAGACTATTTTAAAAGTAACAGCTTATAATTCCTTGTGGTTAACTCCAAAATTGATGAAATTTTTATTGGGAGTATATGTATATGATAGAAGTATACTCTATAAATTTCAGAATTTTTAGACAAAAGTACAATTTTTGATAAATGTCTAAATATTCGGCTATTTTGGCCATATGAAAAATAGTAAATGACTTTTAAAAATTCTGAGAAAAATATATGTTCACTATGGGACTATATTATACTAAATCCCAGAAAAGAAATATTTTTGGAACTGATTTGGTATTTTTCATGAAAATGGTCTAATTATGAGTAAATGAATTAAATATGTTTTGTGAAGAAAGAAAATTAGAAAATAGGATTTTATGGCTTGAGAATCCTATATGAGGTATATGCAGATTTTTGATGAGGGTTTTGGTTATTGATGATGAAATTGTAAGAGTTGGCATTTTATGATGATTAAATGCATTAATTAGTAAAGTGTAAACAATTAAAATAAATTGTTTATAAATGTAAGTAATGTTATTCTTTCAATATCATTATACCGAAATATTGGTATGGATTTTATTGTGGAATTTCTATCTTTTGTGTCGGGGTTACTATTCATGAGTTACTATTCACGATTTACTATTCATGAGTTACGAATATTACTCTTGAGATTAAAACTATATGTTGATCATATTATTTTTATCATCATATATAACATTTTTATAATCCTGATGTTGAAATTCTCTTTCACTGGAGTGTAAAGATGGGTAGATTATTGGTATGATCATGACTAGGGTTCTCTTTGGCCTGTAGTGCAAAGTTGAATTGTGACTGGTATGATCATGACCATTGAATTTATAATTGAATATCTTAAGCTTAAGTGCAAAGGTGAATTGATCAACATGGTTATAATTATTGTTTATATAAATTCTGAAATGATTATATATTTCTTTGAGATATGAATATATTTGGCCTGTAGTGCAAATATGAATTGTTGATGAATATCTTTGGCATGTAGTGCAAAGATGGCCTGTTGATGAATATCTTTAGCCTGTAGTGCAAAGATGAACTGTTGTTGAATATCTTTGGCCCGTAGTGCAAAGATGGTTTGTTGATGAATATCTTTGGCCCGTAGTGCAAAGATGGATTTGTTAGTATGATTATAAATAGGAACTGTGATTTGGTATAACCATGATATTTGATGTTTCAGGTAAAGACAGGTGATGAAAATATTCTTCGTCCTGGGTGCGAAGAAAAATTTATAGTCACAATTATGATTATGAGTTATTCATATGATTGTGGAAATGAACTGTTGAGTGATGTTGCATGGATAAAATATTGTTGGTGGATTTTTAACATGGAGAAGATAATAGACTTTATAGTCTATTTGACTATTCTAATGGATTGCTCGTTCCGCTGCAACTATGGTTGAAATTTTTATCATTTACCATATGTTCTAAATCTCTGATTTATTGTTGATGAAGGCTATTGATAATTGAATTATCTTTAGTCATGATATTCTTTACTGAGCTAGTTGTGCTCACCCTTTTGCTTCACAATTCCTTTCAGGTAATAAGAGTGTAGCTAGGTCGAGCGGGGGTAACAAGGGAATAGAACGGTGGTCATCATTTAGTAGTTATATTTGGTGAAGAAAATAGGGTGAGGCGAACCCAACGTTGGAAGGGTGTTTTGTCACTATCATACAAGATGTCTAATGACATACAACCTCGTGTCATCATAAGATAGGGTTGTGCTCATCCACTTGCTGAGTATATCTATGGGCACTACCTATATAATCTTGGTGTTTGTTTGAAGTATAATTCTCAATTAGAGACAGTGAAGATAATGATAAGTCAAGAGAAGACTCACCATTGGGAAGAATATGATAGTAATCTTCTCGTTTTTCTTTGGGGTCTATTGGGTCAACCAAGGATAATTCTGTGGCCATATGATATCTATCATAACCTAGACGCGTGGCCTCCCATGTACGAAGGTTTCCTTGAGCACTTCCCAAAGATTCTAATTTCTAAAATAGTTTTTTACTATACCTTTATGTAAGGTGTCATTGTGAGGTGATGTCCACGGTTGTAACATGAGTCACAATTGGTATATATTTGTATCCAAACTCACAGCATATGTATTGTTGTATTTTGCACGACAATTGTTGTAATAAAGTTGTAGTTGTTTTTTGTACCATGTATTTGACGACTCAGAATGGGTTGGGTGGAATGGACCTATTTTGGGGTCGTTACAACAAATATTAGGGATTCGTATTATAGTTTATCCAAGTGCAATAATACTCCATAATAACCAATTGTGAAGGAGAATTCAAAAATAAAGATCAAAATTTGGATACAATCAAAGATAGTAACCATAATAGACATCTTGGACAAAAAGAAAATTTTTTATTTTTCGGTGAATAGTGCCGTATTCGTGAATAGTGCCGTATACATGAATAGTGTCGTATACATGAATAGTAATCCCGACACAAAAAGTTCTAAATTTGATAAAAAGTTTATATCAATATTTCAGCATAATGATATTGAAGAAAATAATATCCCTTACCTCAAAATAACCGTACTTCTGACTGAATATCGGATATGAGGCTGAATGAAACTTGTGCTGAATAGCAACTCTCAAAGTATCTAAATACTTACAAAATACACTCAATAATCTAGAGAGAAAAAGAGAGAAAACTTATGAATTCTGGTGTGATTTTCAATTCTAACTTAGCCCTCTATTTATAGGAAAATGTTAGCACGCCGAAGCAGACTTAACCTGCAACCTGATGGCTTTACCTGCTACTATTCCCACCCACCACATTTGAATAAAAATCTCAGCACATTTCTTCACCAACCAAGAGTGGGGACCACCAATTCTAGAATTTTCCACCAAAATGATTAACACCGAAAATTCAACAATTTCTGAACCAGTCATCTCGTAAAATTCATAACAAATCATACGTTCATTTTTAACGGTTCAAAATTTGTGGACATATACTCAACTTATATATGTATAACATATCCAAATATTACCACAATTCAACGGTCGGATTAAAAATTATAACCCTCGTAAAATATCTCAAAAACCCCTAATTTGATTTTCAATACCTCCGTTTCGACAAAAATACAGATAAAACACCTCAACATTAACTCGTTCATTTTTAACCACAAAAATATATCCCTCATTTATATCCACATAAAATAAATATTTTCTTATCATATGAATCAATAATTAATTATTCACAAATAATATTACAGAATCACATTTATGACAACCAGGCCGTTCCCAGGAAAGAGGGGGCTTTCCAATAAGAATTTCTCCTTACTGGCGCGTAATTAGGTGACCAAACCTCTCCTTAGACAAAATTTTTAAGACATTACCATTAATGTTATCTAATAATATTATTCAAATAATATGAATTATTGATCTGATAATGAAAAATACTGTGCAGTAACAATTATTGAACAGCAATAACATAAAATATCAACGCAGCAATTATTGAATCAATAAAATAAAATATTGAACAGTAACTACTGTAACAATTATTGAGTAGTGCCTTCCTTCGTAAGAATCAATAATTCAAAAATATTGTGCAATCCGTGTGCTACTATGCAACCACGCGTATTACTGTATTTTAACCACCGGATATTCCAACAGTGTTAACGGTAACAACTACGCCGTTATTTATAAAAACTCAAATTTTATCGTTATCTTCATCCAATCGTTTTCCGTTATGGGGCCCACAAATAGCTGCGCCGTCGTACGAATATTCCCCGACAGAAATAATATTCCACGACCAAACGAATATTCCCCGATAAAATGAATATTTTATAACCACTTGTTTATTTTGCAAAATTTGCACATTTCACCCATAACCAAAGTATTATATCAAATTAACACCTTATTATTCACAATAATATTTAGAGAAAATTTGATTTTATTCATTAATAAGTTGGGGTCTTACAACCTCCCCTCCTTATAAAATTTCGTCCTCGAAATTGACGTACATTCCTGGTGTTTCGAAAAGGTGAGGATACATCGCTTTCATTTCTGATTTCAACTCCCAGGTCATTTCTTCAATAGCATGGTTTCTCCACAAAACCTTAACTTTTGGTATAACTTTCGTACGTAGGACATGCTCTTTCCTATCTAATATCTTAACAAGTACCTCCTCGTATGTTAAATCTTCGGCTATCTCGTCCGGTTCTAACTCAATAATGTGGTTCGGGTCTTTCACATATTTACGAAGTACAGATATATGAAAAACATTATAAACACGAGACATGCTTGGAGGTAATGCGAGTCTATAGGCCACATTTCCTATTCGGTCAAGAATCTCAAATGGACCGACAAATCGTGGATTGAGCTTTCCTCTCTTCCCAAATCTTGTAACTCCTTTCCATGGTGCAACACGTAACAATACATGATCCCCAATATTAAATTCCACGTCATTTCGATGAAGATTCGCAAAACTCTTTTGTCGATCCTGTGTCGTTTGTATACGTTGTCGAATTATTTGGATCTTCTCTGTAGTTATGCCTACCAATTCTGGTCCCAACAATGTTGCTTCACCCACCTCGTCCCAGCATACTGGAGAACGACATTTTCTTCCATACAACGCCTCGAATGGAGCCATGCCTATACTTGCCTGATAACTGTTGTTGTAGGAGAATTCCACCAATGGTAGGTACTTATCCCAACTTCCTTTGAAATCTAGAACACAGAGTCTTAATAGATCTTCAAGAGTTTGAATAGTCCTCTCTGATTGCCCGTCCGTTTGAGGATGGTATGCTGAACTTGTAAGACCCCAAATTTTATGAAATAAAAGTATTCAATTTTTCTATTTAGTAAATGGTTAAATTGATAAAAAGTTAAAGTTAAGGGTGATATATGAATATTTTTCAAAATAAGCAAGTGGTTATAAAATATTTATTTTATCGGGAAATATTAGTTTGATCATGGAATATTCTTTCTGTCGGGGAATATTCGTACGACGGCAGCTATTTGTGGACCCATAACGGAAAGCGATTGGATGAAGAAAACTACAAAATTGAGTTTTTATAAATAACGGCGTAGTTGTTACCGTTAACACTGTTAGAATACTTAGTGGTTAAAATACAGTAATACGCGTAGTTGCACAGTAGCACACGGTATTGCACAGTATTTTTTTCAATTATTAATTCTTACGTAAGAAGGCACTACTCAATAATTGTTACAGTAGTTACTGTTCAATATTTTATTTTATTGATTCAATAATTGTTGCGTTGATATTTTATATTATTGTTATTTCAATAATTGTTGCTGCACAGTATTTTTCATTATCAGATCAATAATTCATATTATTTAAATAATATTATTAGATAGTATTATTGGTAATGTCTAGAAAGTTCTGTCTAAGGAGAGGTTTGGTCATCTAATTGCGCGCTAGTAAGGAGAAATCCTTATTGGAAAGCCCCCTCTTTCTTGGGAACGGCCTGGTTGTCATAATTGTGACTCTGTAATATTATTTGTGAATAATTAATTATTGATTCATATGATAAGGAAATATTTATTTTATGTGGATATAAATGAGGGATATATTTTTGTGGTTAAAAATGAAGGAGTTAATGTTGAGGTGTTTTATCTGTATTTTTGTTGGAACGGAGGTATTGAAAATCAAATTAGGGTTTTTAAGATATTTCGCGAGAGTTATAATTTTTAATCTGACCGTTGGATCGTGGTACTATTTGGATATGTTATACATATATAAGTTGAGTATATGTCCACAAATTTTGAACCGTTAAAAATGAACGTATGATTTGTTATGAATTTTACGAGATGACTGGTTCAGAAATTGTTGAATTTTCGGAGTTAATCATTTTAGTGAAAAATTCTTGAATTGGTGGGCCCCACTCTTGGTTGGTGAAGAAATGTGCTGAGATTTTTATTCAAATATGGTGGGTGGGAATAGTAGCAGGTAAAGCCATCAGGTTGCAGGTTAAGTCTGCTTCGGTGTGCTAACATTTTCCTATAAATAGATGGCTAACTTAGAATTGAAAATCACACCAGAATTCATAAGTTTTCTCTCTTTCTCTCTCTAGATTATTGAGTGTATTTTGTGAGTATTTAGATACTCTGTTAGTTTCTATTCATCAGTGCAAGTTTTCTTCAGCCTTATACCGATCAGAAGTACTGCTCTTTTGAGGTACGGGATAGTAAGGGATATTAAGGGATAGTAAGGGATGTTATATTCTTCATAATGATGTTATTCTTTCAATATCATTATACTGAAATATTGGTATGGATTTTATTGTGAAATTTCTACCTTTTTGAGTCGGGGTTACTATTCACGTATACGGCACTATTCACGTATACGATACTATTCATGTATACGACACTATTTACGTATATGACACTATTTACGTATACGGTACTATGTACAAATACGGAGTACTATTCATGAGTTACTATTCACGAGTTACTATTCATAAGTTACTATTCACGAGTTACTATTCATGAGTTACTATTCACGGGTACTATTCACGACAAAAATTAGTTTCTTTTTCTAACCAAATTATCGTTGATTTATGATTGTTACTCTGGAGATTAAAACTATATATTGATTATATTGATTTTATTATCATATATAACATTTTTATAACCCTGATGTTAAATTTCTCTTTCACTTGAGTGTAAAGATGGGTAAATTATTGGTATGATCGTGACTGAGGAATGTCTTTGGCCTGTAGTGCAAAGATGAATTGTTAACTGGTATGATTATGACCATTGAATTTATAATTGAATATCTTTGGCTTAAGTGTAAAGATGAATTGATTAACATGGTTATAATTATGGTGTATATAAATTCTGAAATGATTATATATTTTTTTGAGATATGAATATATTTGGCCTGTAGTGCAAATATTAACTGTTGAGGAATATCTTTGGCCTGTAGTGCAAAGATGAATTGTTGATGAATATCTTTGGCCCGTAGTGCAAAGATGACTTGTTGTTGAATATCTTTCGCCAGTAGTGCAAAGATGAACTGTTGACGAATATCGTTGGCCTGTAGTGTAAAGATGAATTTATTAATATGATTATGAACAGGAACTGTGATTTGGTATAACCATGATCTTTGATGTTTCAGGTAAAGACATGTGAGGAAAATTATCTTCGTCCTGGATGCGAAGAGAAATTTAGAATTTACAATTATGATTATGAGTTATTCATATAATTATGAAAAGGAACTGTTGATTAATGTTACAGGGATAAAACATTATTGTTGGACTTTTAATGTGGAGAAGATAATAAACTTTATGGTCTATTTGACTCTTCTAATGGATTGCTCGTTCCGCTGCAACTATGGTTGAAATTTTTATCATTTACCATATGTTCTAAATCTCTGATTTATTATTGATGAAGACTATTGATAATTTAATTATCTTTAGTCGTGATATTCTTTACTGAGCTAGTTGTGCTCACCCTTTTGCTTCACAATTCCTTTCAGGTAATAAGAGTGTAGCTGGGTCGAGCGAGGGTAACGGAGAAATAGAACGGTGGTCTCTAGCTGTGGATGTTCTCCCGAAGCAGTATAGAAAAGTTCATTTAGTAGTTTTATTTGGTGAATCCAATAGGGTAAAGTGTACCCAACGTTAGAAGGGTGTTTTGCCACTATCATACAAGATGTCTAACAACATACAACCTCGTGTCATCATAAGACAGGGATGTGCTCATCCACTTACTGAGTATATATACGAGCACTACCTATATAATCTTGGTGTTTGTTTGAAGTATAATTCTCAATTAGAGACAGTAGAGATAATGATATGTCAAGAGAAGACTCACTATTGGGAAGAATATGATAGTAATCTTCTTGTTTTTCTTTGGGATCTATTGGGTCAACCAAGGATAATTCTGTGGCCATATGATATCTATCATAACCTAGACACATGGCCTCCCATGTACGAAGGTTTACTTGAGCACTTCCCAAAGATTCTAATTTCTAAAATAGTTTTTGACTATACCTTTATGTAAGGTGTCATTGTGAGGTGATGTCCACGGTTGGAACAAGAGTTACATTTGGTATATATTTGTATCCAAACTCACAGCATATGTGTTGTTGTATTTTGCACGACAATTGTTGTAATAAAGTTGTAGTTATTTTCTGTACCATGTATTTGGCGACCCAGAATAGGTTGGATGGAATGGACCTATTTTGGGGTTGTCACAGTTGGTATCAGAGCTATAAGTAAAGAGCCCCGAGCCTCTCGCTGGTGACTTCCTGTTGATGGGGAATGCACCGAAGCCAGACTCTCCGTAGGGGACGCCGTTCTGCGGTGGCAAACTGATAGGTATCAATGTAAGGTGCTGACATAGGTTGGTGTCCAGAGTCACAGGTGGTATCAGAGCTTAGGGATATGGTCTCTGGCGGAGATCGGAAAATATAACTAGGAGGGGAGAGGTGAGTAAATCCTTCGCTAGTGTGTCCTACCTA
Source organism: Panax notoginseng (assembly GCA_016801055.1). Lineage (NCBI taxonomy): Eukaryota > Viridiplantae > Streptophyta > Magnoliopsida > Apiales > Araliaceae > Panax > Panax notoginseng. The sequence goes on from CM029023.1 coordinate 149,280,875, forward strand.
AGCTTATTTGTTGGTCAGTCATAATATCGGGATATTATGTGATATGTTAATTTGTTCAATTAACCCTTATTTTGAAGCTGTATTCTAGAATGATATCTGAAATACAGGAGATGAGCAATGGAGAAATCATGATGACAAGAAAGATGGAATCTGAAATGAAAGCAAGGTATTCTCAACTCTTTGAATTACCAGGTACGTAAATTTCGAGGACGAAATTTTATAAGAAGGGGAGATTGTAAGACCCCAAATTTTATGAAATAAAAGTATTCAATTTTTCTATTTAGTAAATGGTTAAATTGATAAAAAGTTAAAGTTAAGGGTGATATATGAATATTTTTCAAAATAAGCAAGTGGTTATAAAATATTTATTTTATCGGGAAATATTCGTTTGATCGTGGAATATTCTTTCTGTCGGAGAATATTCGTACGACGGCAGCTATTTGTGGGCCCCATAACGGAAAGCGATTGGATGAAGAAAACTACAAAATTGAGTTTTTATAAATAACGGCGTAGTTGTTACCGTTAACACTGTTGGAATACTTGGTGGTTAAAATACAGTAATACGCGTAGTTGCACAGTAGCACACGGTATTGCACAGTATTTTTTTCAATTATTAATTCTTACGTAAGAAGGCACTACTCAATAATTGTTACAGTAGTTACTGTTAAATATTTTATTTTATTGATTCAATAATTGCTGCGTTGATATTTTATATTATTGTTGTTTCAATAAATGTTGCTGCACAGTATTTTTCATTATCAGATCAATAATTCATATTATTTAAATAATATTATTAGATAGCATTATTGGTAATGTCTAGAAAGTTCTGTCTAAGGAGAGGTTTGGTCATCTAATTGCGCGCTAGTAAGGAGAAATCCTTATTGGAAAGCCCCCTCTTTCCTGGGAACGGCCTGGTTGTCATAATTGTGACTCTGTAATATTATTTGTGAATAATTAATTATTGATTCATATGATAAGGAAATATTTATTTTATGTGGATATAAATGAGGGATATATTTTTGTGGTTAAAAATGAAGGAGTTAATGTTGAGGTGTTTTATCTGTATTTTTGTCGGAACGGAGGTATTGAAAATCAAATTAGGGTTTTTAAGATATTTCGCGAGGGTTATAATTTTTAATCTGACCGTTGGATCGTGGTAATATTTGGATATGTTATACATATATAAGTTGAGTATATGTCCACAAATTTTGAACCGTTAAAAATGAACGTATGATTTGTTATGAATTTTACGAGATGACTGGTTCAGAAATTGTTGAATTTTCGGAGTTAATCATTTTGGTGAAAAATTCTTGAATTGGTGGGCCCCACTCTTGGTTGGTGAAGAAATGTGCTGAGATTTTTATTCAAATATGGTGGGTGGGAATAGTAGCAGGTAAAGCCATCAGGTTGCAGGTTAAGTCTGCTTCGGCGTGCTAACATTTTCCTATAAATAGAGGGCTAACTTAGAATTGAAAATCACACCAGAATTCATGAGTTTTCTCTCTTTCTCTCTCTAGATTATTGAGTGTATTTTGTGAGTATTTAGATACTCTGTTAGTTTCTATTCATCAGTGCAAGTTTCCTTCAGCCTTATACCGATCAGGAGTACTGCTCTTTTGAGGTAAGGGATAGTAAGGGATATTAAGGGATAGTAAGGGATGTTATATTCTTCATAATGATGTTATTCTTTCAATATCATTATACTGAAATATTGGTATGGATTTTATTGTGGAATTTCTACCTTTTTGAGTCGGGGTTACTATTCACGTATACGGCACTATTCACGTATACGACACTATTCATGTATACGGCACTATTTACGTATATGACACTATTTACGTATACGGTACTATGTACAAATACGGAGTACTATTCATGAGTTACTATTCACGAGTTACTATTCATAAGTTACTATTCACGAGTTACTATTCATGAGTTACTATTCACGGGTACTATTCACGACAAAAATTAGTTTCTTTTTCTAACCAAATTATCGTTGATTTATGATTGTTACTCTGGAGATTAAAACTATATATTGATTATATTGATTTTATTATCATATATAACATTTTTATAACCCTGATGTTGAATTTCTCTTTCACTTGAGTGTAAAGATGGGTAAATTATTGGTATGATCGTGAATGAGGAATGTCTTTGGCCTGTAGTGCAAAGATGAATTGTTAACTGGTATGATTATGACCATTGAATTTATAATTGAATATCTTTAGCTTAAGTGTAAAGATGAATTGATTAACATGGTTATAATTATGGTGTATATAAATTCTGAAATGATTATATATTTTTTTGAGATATGAATATATTTGGCCTGTAGTGCAAATATTAACTGTTGAGGAATATCTTTGGCCTGTAGTGCAAAGATGAATTGTTGATGAATATCTTTGGCCCGTAGTGCAAAGATGACTTGTTGTTGAATATCTTTCGCCAGTAGTGCAAAGATGAACTGTTGACGAATATCGTTGGCCTGTAGTGCAAAGATGAATTTATTAATATGATTATGAACAGGAACTGTGATTTGGTATAACCATGATCTTTGATGTTTCAGGTAAAGACATGTGAGGAAAATTATCTTCGTCCTGGATGCGAAGAGAAATTTAGAATTTACAATTATGATTATGAGTTATTCATATAATTATGAAAAGGAACTGTTGATTAATGTTACAGGGATAAAACATTATTGGTGGACTTTTAATGTGGAGAAGATAATAAACTTTATGGTCTATTTGACTCTTCTAATGGATTGCTCGTTCCGCTGCAACTATGGTTAAAATTTTTATCATTTACCATATGTTCTAAATCTCTGATTTATTATTGATGAAGGCTATTGATAATTTAATTATCTTTAGTCGTGATATTCTTTACTGAGCTAGTTGTGCTCACCCTTTTGCTTCACAATTCCTTTCAGGTAATAAGAGTGTAGCTGGGTCGAGCGAGGGTAACGGAGAAATAGAACGGTGGTCTCTAGCTGTGGATGTTCTCCCAAAGCAGTATAGAAAAGTTCATTTAGTAGTTTTATTTGGTGAATCCAATAGGGTAAGGTGTACCCAACGTTGGAAGGGTGTTTTGCCACTATCATACAAGATGTCTAACGACATACAACCTCGTGTCATCATAAGACAGGGATGTGCTCATCCACTTACTGAGTATATATACGAGCACTACCTATATAATCTTGGTGTTTATTTGAAGTATAATTCTCAATTAGAGACAGTAGAGATAATGATATGTCAAGAGAAGACTCACTATTGGGAAGAATATGATAGTAATCTTCTCGTTTTTCTTTGGGGTCTATTGGGTCAACCAAGGATAATTCTGTGGCCATATGATATCTATCATAACCTAGACGCATGGCCTCCCATGTACGAAGGTTTCCTTGAGCACTTCCCAAAGATTCTAATTTCTAAAACAGTTTTTGACTATACCTTTATGTAAGGTGTCATTGTGAGGTGATGTCCACGGTTGGAACAAGAGTTACATTTGGTATATATTTGTATCCAAACTCACAGCATATGTGTTGTTGTATTTTGCACGACAATTGTTGTAATAAAGTTGTAGTTATTTTCTGTACCATGTATTTGGCGACCCAGAATAGGTTGGATGGAATGGACCTATTTTGGGGTTGTCACAGTTGGTATCAGAGCTATAAGTAAAGATCCCCGAGCCTCTCGCTGGTGACTTCCTGTTGATGGGGAATGCACCGAAGCCAGACTCTCCGTAGGGGACGCCGTTCTGCGGTGGCAAACTGATAGGTATCAATGTAAGGTGCTGACATAGGTTGGTGTCCAGAGTCACAGGTGGTATCAGAGCTTAGGGATATGGTCTCTGGCGGAGATCGGGAAATATAACTAGGAGGGGAGAGATGAGTAAATCCTTCGCTAGTGTGTCCTACCTAAGCTTATTTGTTGGTCAGTCATAATATCGGGATATTATGTGATATGTTAATTTGTTCAATTAACCCTTGTTTTGAAGCTGTATTCTAGAATGATATCTGAAATACAGGAGATGAGCAATGGAGAAATCATGATGACAGAAAAGATGGAATCTGAAATGAAAGCAAGGTATTCTCAACTCTTTGAATTACCAGGTACGTAAATTTCGAGGACGAAATTTTATAAGAAGGGGAGATTGTAAGACCCCAAATTTTATGAAATAAAAGTATTCAATTTTTCTATTTAGTAAATGGTTAAATTGATAAAAAGTTAAAGTTAAGGGTGATATATGAATATTTTTCAAAATAAGCAAGTGGTTATAAAATATTTATTTTATCGGGAAATATTCGTTTGATCGTGGAATATTCTTTCTGTCGGGGAATATTCGTACGACGGCAGCTATTTGTGGTCCCCATAACGGAAAGCGATTGGATGAAGAAAACTACAAAATTGAGTTTTTATAAATAACGGCGTAGTTGTTACCGTTAACACTGTTGGAATACTTGGTGGTTAAAATACAGTAATACGCGTAGTTGCACAGTAGCACACGGTATTGCACAGTATTTTTTTCAATTATTAATTCTTATGTAAGAAGGCACTACTCAATAATTGTTACAGTAGTTACTGTTAAATATTTTATTTTATTGATTCAATAATTGCTGCGTTGATATTTTATATTATTGTTGTTTCAATAAATGTTGCTGCACAGTATTTTTCATTATCAGATCAATAATTCATATTATTTAAATAATATTATTAGATAGCATTATTGGTAATGTCTAGAAAGTTCTGTCTAAGGAGAGGTTTGGTCATCTAATTGCGCGCTAGTAAGGAGAAATCCTTATTGGAAAGCCCCCTCTTTCCTGGGAACGGCCTGGTTGTCATAATTGTGACTCTGTAATATTATTTGTGAATAATTAATTATTGATTCATATGATAAGGAAATATTTATTTTATGTGGATATAAATGAGGGATATATTTTTGTGGTTAAAAATGAAGGAGTTAATGTTGAGGTGTTTTATCTGTATTTTTGTCGGAACGGAGGTATTGAAAATCAAATTAGGGTTTTTAAGATATTTCGCGAGGGTTATAATTTTTAATCTGACCGTTGGATCGTGGTACTATTTGGATATGTTATACATATATAAGTTGAGTATATGTCCACAAATTTTGAACCGTTAAAAATGAACGTATGATTTGTTATGAATTTTACGAGATGACTGGTTCAGAAATTGTTGAATTTTCGGAGTTAATCATTTTAGTGAAAAATTCTTGAATTGGTGGGCCCCACTCTTGGTTGGTGAAGAAATGTGCTGAGATTTTTATTCAAATATGGTGGGTGGGAATAGTAGCAGGTAAAGCCATCAGGTTGCAGGTTAAGTCTGCTTCGGCGTGCTAATATTTTCCTATAAATAGAGGGCTAACTTAGAATTGAAAATCACACCAGAATTCATGAGTTTTCTCTCTTTCTCTCTCTAGATTATTGAGTGTATTTTGTCAGTATTTAGATACTCTGTTAGTTTCTATTCATCAGTGCAAGTTTCCTTCAGCCTTATACCGATCAGAAGTACTGCTCTTTTGAGGTAAGGGATAGTAAGGGATATTAAGGGATAGTAAGGGATGTTATATTCTTCATAATGATGTTATTCTTTCAATATCATTATACTGAAATATTGGTATGGATTTTATTGTGGAATTTCTATCTTTTTGAGTCGGGGTTACTATTCACGTATACGGCACTATTCACGTATACGACACTATTCATGTATACGGCACTATTTACGTATATGACACTATTTACGTATACGGTACTATATACAAATACGGAGTACTATTCATGAGTTACTATTCACGAGTTACTATTCACTAGTTACTATTCACGGGTACTATTCACGACAAAAATTAGTTTCTTTTTCTAACCAAATTATCGTTGATTCATGATTGTTACTCTGGAGATTAAAACTATATATTGATTATATTGATTTTATTATCATATATAACATTTTTATAACCCTGATGTTGAATTTCTCTTTCACTTGAGTGTAAAGATGGGTAAATTATTGGTATGATCGTGACTGAGGAATGTCTTTGGCCTGTAGTGCAAAGATGAATTGTTAACTGGTATGATCATGACCATTGAATTTATAATTGAATATCTTTAGCTTAAGTGTAAAGATGAATTGATTAACATGGTTATAATTATGGTGTATATAAATTCTGAAATGATTATATATTTTTTTGAGATATGAATATATTTGGCCTGTAGTGCAAATATGAACTGTTGAGGAATATCTTTGGCCTGTAGTGCAAAGATGAATTGTTGATGAATATCTTTGGCCCGTAGTGCAAAGATGACTTGTTGTTGAATATCTTTCGCCAGTAGTGCAAAGATGAACTGTTGACGAATATCGTTGGCCTGTAGTGCAAAGATGAATTTATTAATATGATTATGAACAGGAACTGTGATTTGGTATAACCATGATCTTTGATGTTTCAGGTAAAGACATGTGAGGAAAATTATCTTCGTCCTGGATGCGAAGAGAAATTTAGAATTTACAATTATGATTATGAGTTATTCATATAATTATGAAAAGGAACTGTTGATTAATGTTACAGGGATAAAACATTATTGGTGGACTTTTAATGTGGAGAAGATAATAAACTTTATGGTCTATTTGACTCTTCTAATGGATTGCTCGTTCCGCTGCAACTATGGTTAAAATTTTTATCATTTACCATATGTTCTAAATCTCTGATTTATTATTGATGAAGGCTATTGATAATTTAATTATCTTTAGTCGTGATATTCTTTACTGAGCTAGTTGTGCTCACCCTTTTGCTTCACAATTCCTTTCAGGTAATAAGAGTGTAGCTGGGTCGAGCGAGGGTAACGGAGAAATAGAACGGTGGTCTCTAGCTGTGGATGTTCTCCCAAAGCAGTATAGAAAAGTTCATTTAGTAGTTTTATTTGGTGAATCCAATAGGGTAAGGTGTACCCAACGTTGGAAGGGTGTTTTGCCACTATCATACAAGATGTCTAACGACATACAACCTCGTGTCATCATAAGACAGGGATGTGCTCATCCACTTACTGAGTATATATACGAGCACTACCTATATAATCTTGGTGTTTGTTTGAAGTATAATTCTCAATTAGAGACAGTAGAGATAATGATATGTCAAGAGAAGACTCACTATTGGGAAGAATATGATAGTAATCTTCTTGTTTTTCTTTGGGGTCTATTGGGTCAACCAAGGATAATTTTGTGGCCATATGATATCTATCATAACCTAGACGCATGGCCTCCCATGTACGAAGGTTTCCTTGAGCACTTCCCAAAGATTTTAATTTCTAAAACAGTTTTTGACTATACCTTTATGTAAGGTGTCATTGTGAGGTGATGTCCACGGTTGGAGCAAGAGTTGCATTTGGTATATATTTGTATCCAAACTCACAGCATATGTGTTGTTGTATTTTGCACGACAATTGTTGTAATAAAGTTGTAATTATTTTCTGTACCATGTATTTGGCGACCCTGAATAGGTTGGATGGAATGGACCTATTTTGGGGTTGTCACAGAACTGAATCGTAAATCCGTGCCCATAGCTTTCTGCAAGCTAACCCAAAATCGTGAAGTGAATATTGGGTCACGATCCAAAACTATGGATACTGGCATGCCATGCAATCTCACAATCTCATTCACGTACATACTAGCAAGACGTTCAAGGGAATAAGTCTCACGTATAGGCAAGAAATGGGCAGACTTGGTTAATCTATCAACAATGACCCAAATCGCATCTATGTCTTGAGACACCTTGGGAAGACCCGTAACGAAATCCATAGTAATGTGTTCCCACTACCATTTCAGAATCTCAAGTGGTTGCAATGGACCCTTTGGTACTTGATGCTCCGTTTTTACACGTTGACAAGTTAAACACCTCGAGATAAACTCCGCGATCTCTCTTTTCATATTGCTCCACCAAAATGTATGTCGAAGATCGTGATACATTTTGGTACTCCCAGGATGGATTGCAAACGGTGTGTTGTGTGCCTCCATCGTTATTCTATGCTTCAAGTCAAAATCGTTAGGAACACAAAGTCTGGAGTTTACTCGAAGTATTCCTTCTTCATGGATTCTTGCTTCTGGAATAACACCTTCTTGCACTTTCTTCTTCATACGCATCAGCTCCATGTCCGTAGCTTGAGCAGCTTTAACTTTATCGATTAAAGTCGGTTCTACTCGTATATTTGATATTATCATGTGGGTACTTGGAGCCTTCATCTCTATCTCCATCCTTTGCAAGTTATACAAAATGGGCCTTTGTGTTAACAAAATTGCACTCGTACCCGCATATGATCTTCTACTCAATGCGACAGCTACTACGTTTGCTTTTCCAGAATGATATTTGATGGTATGATCGTAATCTTTCAGCAGCTCGAGCCAACGTCGTTGCCGCATGTTGAGTTCCTTTTGGGTGAAAAAATATTTGAGGCTTTTAAGATCTGTATAGATCTCCACTTTCTCCCCATACAGGTAGTGTCTCCAGATCTTCAACGCGAAAACGACTGCTGCCAACTCCAAATCATGAGTAGAATAATTCCTCTCATATTCTTTGAGTTGTTGCGAGGCATAGGCTATGACTTTCCCATGTTGCATGAGAACACATCCTAACCCTTTGCCTGAAGTATCGCTGTAGATAACAAATCCATCCGAACCAGATGGTATTGTCAGAACAGGTGCCGAAATGAGTCTCCTCTTGAGTTCTTGGAAACTCTTCTCGCATTCCTCACTCCATACAAATTTTTTATCTTTCCGAGTCAGCTGAGTTAACGGAGTAGCGATTTGAGAAAATCCTTCCACAAATCTCCGATAATAACCAGCTAAGCCCAGAAAGCTACATACTTCGGTTACCGACTTCGGTTGCTCCCAACTTTGTATGGCTTCAATCTTCGCCGGGTCGACAGATACTCCATGTTTTGACACCACGTGCCCAAGGAATGCTACTTCCTTAAGCCAGAACTCGCATTTCTTCAGTTTGGCATATAGCTTGTTTTCACGAAGCCTTTGCAATATCAGCTTCAAATGGCGCTCATGATCTTCATGGCTTTTGGAATAGATGAGGATGTAATCAATAAAGACAACAACGAACTAATCCAAATATTCTTTGAACACACGGTTCATCATATCCATGAAAGCAGCAGGAGCATTAGTTAATCCAAAAGACATGACTAAGAATTCATAATACCCGTACCGAGTTCTGAAGGCAGTCTTTGGAATATTCTCAGTTTTAATCTTCAGCTGATGATATCCAGAACGAAGATCGATCTTTGAAAAGAATTGTGTTCCTTGTAACTGGTCGAACAGGTCATCAATGCGAGGTAGCGGATACCTATTCTTGATGGTGACATGGTTTAATTCCCTATAGTCGATACAAAGTCGCGTACTCCTGTCTTTCTTCTTTACGAATAAAACAGGAGCACCCCAAGGAGATGTACTAGGACGAATAAAACCGATGTCTAATAACTCCTGCAATTGGACTTTTAACTCCTAAAGTTCAATAGGAGCCATTCGATATGGGGTTTTAGAAATGGGCTTTGTACCGGGTTCAAGGTCAATAAAGAATTCAACTTCACGTTCTGGGGGTAGACCAGGAAGTTCTTCAGGAAATACGTCAGGAAATTCATTAACAACAGAAATTTTATTCAAATCTGACGTGTTTTTGTTCAAGTCCGTGACATGGGCTAAGAAAGCTTGACATCCGTTTTTCAATAAACGAATAGCTTTATGGCTTGAAATGACAGTGATTGACTTTAATGGTTTGGTTGTTTGAATTCGCATAATAGGTTGGTTAGGAATATGAAAACTAACAACCTTACGAAAATAATCAATTTTAGCATGATGCGTGGTTAACCAATCAATCCCTAAAATCACATCAAATGCAAGAATTTTCAACGAAATAAGGTCGGCAGGTAATGTGATGGTACCAACTTGAATCAAGCAAGATTTATAAACAGTAGATGTACCGAAAGTTTCTTCTAACGGAGTTTCAACAGATAAGTCAAAGTCTAATTTTTTCGGGGTCAAGTTTAAACGTTGAGCACAAGCAGGAGAGATAAAAGAATGGGTAGAACCGGTATCTAATAAGATATAAACTTCGCAAAAATTCAAGATTAGCTTACCCGTGATCACCTCGTCGGGTTTCTCGCGTTTTGGCCAGTCACAACAAACGTCCTTCCAAGAACCGCTGATTTCGACTTATTCGGGACAACTTTTGGAGTCACCATCCCCGCTGAACTTGGTTTTGCTACAGAACACTCTCGAGCTATATGACCCTCCTTTCCACAGTTATAACATACCTTGGATTGTTGTGGGCAGTTTGGGCTGATATGTCCCTCTTTCCCACATTTGTAACATACGACCGGTGGTCGTTCTCCTCCCCTAGAAACAGTTGATGTTTGTGCTGACGTCTTCACGTTATCATTGTTGTACCTTCTCTTCTTGAAATCTCATCCCAACTCGCTCCTTCTATTATCACGGCCACGATTACCACCAGAGTGGTTACCGCTTTTATCCGAATGCTTTCCTTCCCTCTGGTTGTCATTGCTCCGATGACCGCTGCCACCGGTATGACCCTGGTTGTGGTCCCTCGGTTGAACATACTCATTATCTCGCTCTAATAATTGAGCCATGTTTACAACATCTGAATATAAAGAATATTTATGAGAGATAAGATATTGCCGAATCTCAGGTTTTAGACCTCTCAAAAACATCCTTGTCATACGTTCCTCGTTCTCCACCAAATGAGGTGCAAACCTGGATAACTTCGCGAACTTTGCCTCGTACTGAGACATGGTCATGTTATTTTGTTCTAGTCTGATAAATTCTACCTCCTTCATATGACGAATACTTTCAGGAAAGTACTTATCATTGAACAGCTTCTGAAACGTTTCTCAAGACATGCTGAGTGCTGCTGGCTGGGTACGCTTTACAGATTTTCACCAGTAATCTGCCTCACCACGGAACATAAATATGGCGAATGGAACCTTCTGTTCCTCCGTGCATCCCAAGACATCAAATATCTTGGTAATTTGTTTGACCCACGTTTCCGCCTTAATCGGATCCGGCTTTCCCCAGAATTCTGGTGGTCCCAACTCCTTGAACTGCTTGGCTGTGACAAACCGCGCGTTGCCATCATTTTCACCCATATTTTGTACATGAGTCTTCCTCGTCTGATTTTGCATGAACTGCAAGAAGCTCCTAAACATTCCATCATTCATCGTTTGCCCGGTAACGTTGTTTACAGGAGGAATATTGCCTTCCTGTTGCACGTTCTCCTGGTTTGTGACTAAAGGTTGTTCCACAGTATCATATACTCCATTGTTAACGTTCTCGGCTGCCATTCTCAAATACTGCCATAAAACAAGGGTTAATTAAATAAATTAACATATCACATAATATCCCTATATTATGACCGACCAACAAATAAGCTTGGGTAGGACACACTAGCGAAGGATTTACTCGTCTCTCCCCTCCTAGTTCTGTTCCCCGATCTCCGCCAGAGGCCATATCCCTAAGCTCTGATACCAACTGTGACGCCCCCAAAATAGGTATACATCACCCATTATGAGTCGCCAAAAACTTGGTACAGAAACAACTACTACTTCATTAATACAATTGTTGTGAAAAATACAACAACCCAATACTGTGAGTTTAAATATAAATATTATCTTCTAGACAATATTCACACTCAAATAAGTCTTCATTACAATTATTGAAACACTATTTTACAAAATAGTGAGGAATGCTAACACAACTGACTGGAAACATCACTCTACACCCCGACTAGTTCCCGCTATATTCTCGCCTCCTGAGAAAAATGGAACAAAAAGGAAAAGGGTGAGCTCAACTAGCCCAGTAAAGAATATTATGACTAAGATAATATACAACAAATTATCGTTAGTCTTCAACAGGAAAAAATCTGATAAAATATAATAGACAACAAGTTTTAGATCAACAACTACAGCGGAAACAGCAAACCATTAGAAGAGTCAAGTAGAGAAAGAATTCTACTATCTTCTAAGATTTAAAAGACCATCATCAATATTTTATCCCTGTAACATCAATCAATATATATCTTGAATCAAATATTTATCTTTGCACTACAAGTCAAAGATATTCATTTGTAACACCAGTCGGTCATGTTCATCTCAACACCTGTTCATCTTTGCACTACGGGCCAAAGATATTCATCAGTTAATCATTTATCTTTGCACTACAGGCCAAAGATATTCAGTAATATCATCATTTAGGACTGAGGATGATGAAAAATTATCTTAAAGAAAACGAATCCAATGAGACAGAAGGACAAATATTAGGGATTCGTATTATAGTTTATCCAAGTGCAATAATACTCCATAATAACCAATTGTGAAGGAAAATTCAAAAATAAAGATCAAAACATGGATACAATCAAAGATAGTAACCATAATAGACATCTTGGACAAAAAGAAAATTTTTTATTTTTCGGTGAATAGTGTCGTATACGTGAATAGTGTCGTATACGTGAATAGTAATCCCGACACAAAAAGTTCTAAATTTGATAAAAAGTTTATATCAATATTTCAGCATAATGATATTGAAGAAAATAATATCATTTAAGAAGAAAATAATATCCCTTACCTCAAAATAACCGTACTTCTGACTGAATATCGGATATGAGACTGAATGAAACTTGTGCTGAATAGCAACTTTTAAAGTATCTAAATACTCACAAAATACACTCAATAATCTAGAGAGAGAAAGAGAGAAAACTTATGAATTCTGGTGTGATTTTCAATTCTAACTTAGCTCTCTATTTATAGGAAAATGTTAGCACGCCGAAGCAGACTTAACCTGCAACCTGATGGCTTTACCTGCTACTATTCCCACCCACCACATTTGAATAAAAATCTCAGCACATTTTTTCACCAACCAAGAATGGGGCCCACCAATTCTAGAATTTTCCACCAAAATGATTAACTCTGAAAATTCAACAATTTCTGAACCAGTCATCTCGTAAAATTCATAACAAATCACACGTTCATTTTTAACGGTTCAAAATTTGTGGACATATACTCAACTTATATATGTATAACATATCCAAATATTACCACGATCCAACGGTCGGATTAAAAATTATAACCTTCGCAAAATATCTCAAAAACCCTAATTTGATTTTCAATACCTCCGTTCCGACAAAAATACAGATAAAATACCTCAACATTAACTCGTTCATTTTTAACCACAAAAATATATCCCTCATTTATATCCACATAAAATAAATATTTCCTTATCATATGAATCAATAATTAATTATTCACAAATAATATTACATAATCACATATATGACAACCAGACCGTTCCCAGGAAAGAGAGGGCTTTCCAATAAGAATTTCTCCTTACTGGCGCGCAATTAGGTGACCAAACCTCTCCTTAGATAGAACTTTCTAGACATTGCCAATAATGTTATCTAATAATATAATTCAAATAATATGAATTATTGATCTGATAATGGGAAATACTGTGCAGTAACAATTATTGAACAACAATAATATAAAATATCAACGCAGCAATTATTGAATCAATAAAATAAAATATTGAACAGTAACTACTGTAACAATTATTGAGTAGTGCCTTCCTTCATAAGAATCAATAATTCAAAAATACTGTGCAATCCGTGTGTTACTATGCAACCACGCGTATTATTGTATTTTAACCACCGGGTATTCCAACAGTGTTAACGGTAACAACTACGCCGTTATTTATAAAAACTCAATATTTGTCGTTATCTTCATCCAATCGTTTTCCGTTATGGGGCCCACAAATAGCTGCGCCGTCGTACGAATATTCCCCGACAGAAAGAATATTCCACGACCAAACGAATATTCCCCGACAAAATGAATATTTTATAACCACTTGTTTATTTTGTAAAATTTGCACATTTCACCCATAACCAAAGTATTATATCAAATTAACACCTTATTATTCACAATAATATTTAGAGAAATTTTGATTTTATTCATTAATAAGTTGGGGTCTTACAGTCTATCTCTCTCTATATTAGTATGAAAATTGGACTGAAATGGCAGGATGGACACAATTATATATATTCGTTCGGTAATTCGAATACCCGAATAATTTATTTTTTAAAATCGAACTCGAAATCGAATACCGAGCAATAAATCGGATATAACCGAAATAAAAAAAATGAAAAATCGAAATACTTCGGATAAAAAAATTCGATTGTGTTCCGTAATTCGGTTTTATCCGTTTTTTGCTCAGTCCTAATGTAAACTATTGACAAAATACTATTTATTGTTACATAATTTTTGATGAATTATTTTAAGTTTAAGTTTTAAAATATTTTAAATTGATATTCAAAGATCAATAAGAATTAGTATAATTTAGAACGAAGAAAATATATGATTTAAAGGTTGAATGTGCCTAAACTATTGGGAACTTGGTCAGTTTTACTTGTTAATTAATAATGCTTCCAAAAGCATTATATACCAAGATTTAGTCTATGCTACTCAATTTCCTTATCCACAAAGTTGTTACTTTATTAAATATTAATTGAAAAGTTGATTTGTTCTAATCTATGTTTTGCATGAAATATATAATTCCTGTCCCTGCTCTGCCAAAAGATCCCATTTCTAGTTAAATAAATGCAAAGAAAGTGGAATTCTTTAATTAGATTTTCCGGACGGAAGGAGTATTAACGATGGTTACATTTCTCAACTAGCCAGCCACAAACACAAACACACACACACACACACACACACACACACACACACACACACATATATATATATATATATATATATATATATATATATATATAAAATGTCTTAACGAACTGGATATGACGATCGTTGTCATAACCGATATACACCATACTTAAAAATCAAGTAGGCATATTTTACTACTCTTTCTTTTTGGGCCTTGCAAGTCAAAACAATATCAATTACTATTTGTTCTTTTAGTTCTCACCTAGTCAAAACAATAACAAGTACTATTTGTAATTGATTCAAAAAATAAAAAATAAAAAATAAAAAATAAAAATATTAGTAATTAGCTTTACAATTTAAATACTTTACAATATTTATATATCGATTAATTAAATTGAATTAATTCATATCAAATTTAAATTTAAAACTTTCTCAAATTAATTAGTTTCAAAAAATTCAAAATAAATTTAGAAAAATGATATACACATGTCGATAAATATTTGACAAAATTAACTTGCGACCAATTTAAAAATGTATGAGATAAAATATAATAAATAAAATAAAATATTTTTTAATTCATATATATATCATGTATACACATCCACCAAACCACTCCTAAATTTATGTTCTGGACGTTCAAGTCTTAAATGGTTCACGTCCCAAACAGTAATTTTATTACGCTCAAAATATCAGTCCCCACAACTTTCCAAGTAATCAAATTTTATATCCAAATTTAAATAACTTATAGACGTGTAGCCCTACCTACAATATTCCCTCCCTCCAAATTTATTTATTCTATTTTTTTTTGGTATGTTCAAATTTATTTGTCTTCTTTCATTTTTAATATTATTTTTGATATTACTTTTTTAATAATACATTTATTTAACTTTAAAAAAAATCATTAATAACATGACATATATTAAAAAAAATAACACTATTAACTTTAACATTAGAATTACAACTACACCCCTTTATCTCCTCTCCCTCTAGTCTATTTTATTGTTTCAAAAAAGAGTTAAGAGATTAAATAAAATAAATAAGATGATACTAAAGTAATTAAAATGGGTAATCTAAAAATTAACTTTTTTTCTTATTATGTGTGTACTCTCAAATAAAATAATATATTTTATGTAATTTATTTAATATTTATATCGAGGAACCAGTCTAAGCCCGTACAATTGCAAACAACTTTGTGATGCAAACTTGTTAACAGATAATTAACAATTATCTGGATCATCAAAGGACGCAACAAGAATCATTAAAGGTATATATATATATATATATATATATATATATATATATATATATATATATGAAAAGCCCAGTGACTTGCTCAACTAGATTTAGTAAACTACCAAATGCAGAAAGTAAAAGAAGGAGGACCTTTTCATGATACGCAATCCACCGTCTCAACTACGCCTTACACACATATATATACCGGTAATAATTGGTATCGTGTATTTATTATGGATTAAAAATAAATTTACCCTATTTTTATTGTTTAATATAATTAACAGTCTAAATTAATTTATGTCTGTTACTAATAATAGCGAGTGACTTTGAAAATAGTACCGTCGTCCGCTTCTATTAGCAGTGGACCGCTACTAATAATAGCGAACATGAATTAATCTCAATTGTTAGTTTTTATATTGAACAATAGATATGTTGTATGCTCATTTTTAATCCATAACAAATATATACTATGGATCATTCCTATATATATATATATATTTCAGATCGTTATGGCCAAAATGAGATGAAATCTAAAAGTCATGCTATGAAAAACATAGATAGATCGTAGTATTTTATATAACACTCAGAATTCGCATTATTAAACTACGAATTAACGAGAGGTATTTTGAACATCATCCAATTTGCAGTATTAAATTGCGAGCTATCCAATATTAAACTGTGAATGGAGGTTCTTCCTTACCGTTGGATCCATATTTAAAATTTGGTAAGTTTAAAACTAGATGACTTCCTAATTTTCAAGGCCAGATGACTCCTCATATCCAGCATCGAAGGCCCAAAATAAGAAATTGAATATATGTTTGGGATTGACCCGAATAAGGAGATAGTTCCCATTTTAAATAAACAGAGCTAATACACGTTCGTCTTCATTTTATTACTTGGTCTGCAATTTTTTAGACTGGGCTTGGTTCCTATCATTAGGATCCCCGGTTCGTTAAACCTTTTACTCAATTTATTTTAATACACGTCTAGTTTTTTTAATAGTGGACCTAGCAATACAATTTATTTGTGATAATTTTATTATGTCATTTAATGTAGTGTTTGTGTATTGATAAAAAATGGGTAAAAGATGTAATGGAGGGGATATTAATCTTATCTTTATATACAATAGCTTTAAATCGAACTCTCCTAATTCCAGATCGCTATTGCCAAAATGAGATGAGATCCAAAAGTCATGCTTTGAAGAACGCAGATTGATTGTAGTATTTTATATAACACTCATAGTCGATAATATTAAACTTGGATGGACGGTTGAGATTTGTTGTAAGGATAACTTTATCTTTATAATGTTGGTTACGTATCAGCCCCCATATATATAGGGTCCGACTTTTCAGCGAACCCAAGAGAGCAAATAAGAAACGAATCGGTTATAGCGACAACTCGTTTTTGATTCGCTCCCTTGGGTTCGCTGAAGAGTCGAACCCTATATATATATATATATATATATATATATATATATAATCCTCCCTTTAGTCTAAATTATTGATGTCAATACGTATTAGTAACTGAGAACTTCAAAAATTCAAAGACGAACAGATCTTGTCAAAAGCACAATAGAATTTACCAAACAAATGAAAAATTAATTTGGCAGTACTACTACTTGTAATAATCCTATACTATGTATTACGAAAATTTTATATCGAATTACGATTGCTACGTATATGAATATATGAGATTGGATATGATTATAAAATCGACCCACTATATTAAATATATATTTAAAATATTACCAATTATAACTATCTGCGTTATTCACAACTAAATACTCAACATATAAAATCACATAATATATCATTATCCTACTTGAAAAATGTTAGAACTTATAAGATAAACATATTTGGCACTAGGGTTAAGCTTCAAAGTTGTTTTGTAGTCAAACCTTTTGGATTGTCACTGTTATAATTTGTTTTGGGTTTTTATAATGTTTATTTAATTTTTCCGATAAAAAACACACAAAGATTTAGTGATAGGGTTAATCTACGTACAATTAAAACGTTAAATGATAACATTTTGAATAAGTTAAGAATGATTTATCCGAGATGACAACACGTCTAGTGCACGAGATATATATATATATATATATATATATATATATATATATATATATATATATATATATATATATATATATATTACAAACTACAAAAAAAAAAAAAAAAAAAAAAAAATCTCAATTAATTATAGCTCATAATTCATATGATCAGGATGTATTTGTAACTATATATACTAGTTGTTATTTTTATAGAACATATTAAAATTAATTTTAATTTTTTTTATTTATTAAAATAATATTTTCTAACTGCATATATATTTACAACTAACATGTAACTGGCCACACCAAAAGCTGGAAACTGGATTAGAAAAACAATTGGTCACAAGTGGTTGGTTAGGCAAACATTACATACAAACATCCAAACTCGTATATTAATGATGTTTCATAATTCTAACTCCGTTTATATATATAAAGTTTTAATTAAAAACATATATCTTATAATCGAGCTTAAATATGATATATTATTAAAAAAAATATTCAAAAAATTTATAAGAATTAAATAATGGGGGTATAAGACCAAAAGTGATATATAAATTAATTAATGGCAAATACCTCTTATTTTATTGTTTAAAATTAACTAAACACTTTAAATTTGAAGGTATATTTCTCAAGATTCCTTTCCAAGCCCCTGCCCGGCAATCTACGTGTATAAAAAAATCTAACTTTCTACGTGAAGAAATGGTATCTATACTTCCCAGCTAACAAATCCTACGTGTCCAGTCCATGTGAACTTCATGTGAAGCCCATTCCATGGTCACGTGATTGGAACATCGTGGCAGCTGATGTGGCTATCATGTTGTATATAAGCATTCCAAAGTCCTTCTTTTAAGTATTTAGTTATGTTAATTGTTGCTTGCATATTACATATGGAGAGTGATTATGATACATAATTAACTTTAAATGTCATCTAAATTTTTAATTTTTTTATTAATATCCTTCGGTCTTTTGACTGTTTTAAAAAAAAAAGAAAAGAAAAAAGTGTCATCTAGTTTTTTTTTTTTTGGTAAATTTAAGCTTTGAAAAGTGTTTTACTTGGCACTTTCACATTTTGCAAGGGTGAAATAATGTAAATACATTTAGGAAGTCTTACTTGGAAAAATATTTTGTACTGTACTTCTGAGGATGAAATTAATTTGTTAAGTTTGCTAAAACTCTTTTATATATATATATATATATATATATATATATATATATATATATATATATATATACATGCCTCAGTTTTCCTGGAGTGACTAGTGAGCACGAAAATACTAGTATTTTATACAAGTTAGTTGACTCTTGTATGTGTGTATAATTGATTTCTAATCATACACTGGGTTGCTTGTTAGTATTTGTTTAATTAATAATACAAATGCATTAGCTTCACTATATTATACTGACATATGTTAGCATTCATACTGGTGTCCAGTAGAGTTGCGTGGGAGACTCTACATATATGGTAGAAGAGAAAGAAGAATCAAAATTAGCTAAGCTGGTGATTAATGGGATTTTTGACATCTTCCCAGTGAGGGACTCACTCCAGATCAGGGTACTATCTAACCCATTTTGTTGATTCTTTCAATCACTCTTCCACTGATATACATGGAGTATCAAAAGATTACATCTTTATTTATTTATTTTTTTCTGTTCTACTTGTTGGTTGTCCTTGGGATAATATTGTTTTATAATTTTGCAATAGATTTTCTGGGTTTTGTACCACTTAGTCATATGTGTTTTGATCTTGTTTTTTCATAGAATCCTTACCGTTTTACAACAACCTGTTGCAGCAAATTGGTTTGATCAATTCTTGAAGAAGCAAGGGTTTCAAGAAAGTAAGATTTTTCCAATTGGGTACTGTCTTTTGGTTAAATTGAAGTAAGTTTTTTTTTGGTGGGTTTGGAGATATGTTTGTGAATTTGAATGATGGTTTACTGGTTGGGTTTAAGATCTGATTTACTGGATTCACAGAGGAATTGGGCTGGGCATTAGCTTTGACTTTGTTGGGGGTGATTTTGAGCTTGTGTAAGTGGTAGCTATTGGAGTGGAAGTGCTTCTTTGTAAGTTGATTGTATCTGCTCTTCAGAGGCTTAATATTTGAATTTGCTTACATGGGTCTGTTTGGTTAGGCGCATGATGAGTTTAGCTGAACTTGGATTGAATGGAGGTTTGGGTTGAAAAGAAGATATAAGAAACATTGAGAAGCATTATAAGATTTATACTTTGATTTGGACTAAAGGATCTGAATTCTTCAAATGGGTACCAACTGTAAGACCATTGTTTGGTTTAGGAGGGATCTCAGGATTGAGGACAATCCTGCGTTGGCTGCAGCTGCTAAGGATGGCTCTATTCTCCCTGTGTTTATATGGTGTCCTAAAGAAGAAGGGCAGTTTTACCCGGGTCGAGTTTCAAGGTGGTGGCTGAAGCAGTCTCTGATCCACTTAGAGAAATCTTTGAATTCTATTGGGGCGGAACTTGTCCTGATTAAGGCTCAGAGTACTTTGACAGCTCTTTTGGAATGCATCAATGCTGTTGGGGCAACAAAAGTAGTATTTAACCATCTTTATGGTATGTTCGTTTTTTCTTCTCCTGTTTTGGGTTTCCTTTTCTATCTTGTTTCATTTTGGCAATATAATCTTTCAGTTCCTAAACTCTATATAAAATCATGGAATAGTTGGTGCTTATGCGTCCTCCATTGGTGTTCTTGTCATTTATATAATATGGGTCATTGGAGGATGATATGTGTCCATACCCTTTTTTGCCTCTAAATTTTGACAATTTATACGCGGATATAGATAATGGAAAGAAGCAAGCTTATGGGTGAAAATCTATGCAAATAGCAAGTCTTTCTTTCAGTAGGTAAAACCACTGGACTAGGCTTATTCTCTAAAGAGCAAGAATTTCAATTGCAATAATATAGAATTAGAAATAATCCAAGGATATGGAAATTTCTTATGCTTGAAAAGTGGAATTTAATTTTGGAAGACAAACATAGGAGAAAAATTTCTCATGTAAATGAGCACAAGCTTGAAACTCGAGAACTAGTTCCAAGTTAATGATTCAAGATATGGAAATCAAGCAGATGTGTGTATCTAAATGTTCTAGGATACATTTTTATGGGGAAAGTACAGTTCTTTTTATTTGTTGTTGATAATTATAGTGCAGCACAGTTTCTTTTGGGGTTTTATCTAATCCTGTTTACATTAGGGAACATGAATACCTTGTCATCATATGCATTCGGCTTGTGGTGACTCTGATGAGTTATTCCTCATGCTATAAAAGTACGCAAGACACTTATGGGTCGAGATTTTGCCATAAGAGAGATTCAACGAGTTTGGTTTTACATAATATTGACAACTGTTTTCGTCAATGTGTACATAAATCAAAATACTTCTCTTCTTGAAGCAGAGTTAATAGAATATAGTATGATATCCGTGGCCAAGCTGCAACAGATTAACATATCTTTAGAAATAAAAAATATTCAAAAAGAAAAAAATCTTGTGTCTAGAAGCTTTTATAAGTGTTTAAAAGTTCTATTAAAATTCTATATCTTTTCTTGAACAGAAAAAGTTGCCAAGTCACTCTTTCCTTCTTCATTTTTAGGTGATTGTCTGTGTGCTTTGTGGTGATAATTGAAATAGTTTGGTATGACTTTTAAGATTGCAAATGTAATGCCTAATTTATGTATATCCATGTATCTGTTCCAAGCTGGACATGAGTGACTGTGCCTAACTGGTAACCAGGCACCCTTTCTGAACTTTTTATTACTCTTACTTTTAAACCACTCACTAGGATATAGGGGAGTATTTTAGGTAATATCACTTTTGTCTTTGATGCTTTAATTTATGATTACGTCCTCAGTGGTCTTTGTTATATGTTCAATTGTATTTATATCCAGATCCTGTCTCACTTGTTCGTGATCATGACATTAAACAAAGACTTGGGGAGCTTAACATATCTGTTCAAAGCTATAATGGAGATTTGTTGTATGAACCATGGGAAATATATGATGATGAAGGACATGCCTTTACAACCTTTGATGCATATTGGGCGAAATGCTTGCAAATGCAGAATGAACCTGTATTACATCTTCCTCCATTGCAACTAGTTCAGGCTGCAGGTAACCCTTTAGGCTGTCTTCAACAATTTATTATCTGATTCTTCAATGATAGTACAAATTAATGCTGATCTCAGTCTTCCTTTACCTGTAAACTGGTCCTAGAACATACGCAAATCTCAGTAATAAATAAATTAGGAAAGTTCAATACTGGTTATGGTAACTTGGAAACTAATTGCGTTTTCTATGTGCAAATGGCAGGATTAGTTGAAAACTGTTCGATTGACAAACTGAATCTTGAAGATGAACTGGAAAAATCTAGTAACGCCTTATTAGGAAGAGGATGGTCACCAGGTTGGAGCAATGCCGATAAGGCTCTTACTGCATTTGTGGAACAGCATCTACTTGACTACTCAAAGGACAGGCTAAGGGTTTCAGGGAACTCGACGTCGCTCTTGTCCCCATATCTTCATTTTGGGGAGTTAAGTGTTGGGAGAGTATTCCAGTGCATTCGAATGAAGCAGATATTATGGGCAGAAGAAGGAAACTCTGTTGGGGAAGAGAGTATTGCTATGTTTCTTAGGGCTATTGGATTTAGAGAATATTCTCGTTACATTTGTTTTAACTTCCCATTTACTAGTGAGAGATCGTTATTGAGAAACCTTAAATTTTTCCCTTGGCGCGCGGATCAGGCACATTTTAAGGCTTGGAGACAGGGTCGGACTGGTTATCCACTGGTTGATGGAGGAATGAGAGAGCTTTGGGCAACTGGGTGGATACACAATAGGATAAGAGTGATTGTTTCGAGTTTCTTTGTGAAGTTTCTGATTCTACCATGGCAATGGGGAATGAAATACTTTTGGGATACACTTTTAGATGCAGATTTGGAAAGTGATATCCTTGGTTGGCAGTACATCTCAGGGAGCTTGCCAGACGGACATGTGCTTGAGCGTCTAGATAGCCCACAGGTGTGTAGGTAGTCTCCTGTTTCATAAAGTATGTGCAGTTTCTAGCGTACAATTAATTTACGTAGTACAATATCATTTAAAATTTAAATCATTTAATTTTATCCCTTAAAGCATGCAAAATTTCAAATTGAAATGTATCAAATGTACCTCAAGAAATATTGCAATTATAGTTCCACTACGTTAGAAAGGAAGGTTTTTTTTTTGTTCTTTATCTATCTTCAGTGTTAATTTCCATCATGAAACCTTAGTTAAACAGTGTTTGCATACATTGTGAAGCTGTAATTATTGGCGTTTTCTTCCATACTTAAACTATCGTTAGTATTACTTAATTCTAAAATGACATGTTTTTAACATTTTGTGGTTAATATATTAAATCATTTTTATGCTTTGGATATGGTCACTTCACCTCAATATTTAGAAGTTATGTGGATATGAGGCTCATTCTCATGAGAAAAATAAGCAGATCTAACCAAATGCAATAGTACTTTGATGATGAAAGAATCTTACAGGAAGTTGCTTACAAAATGATGTGGCTGGTTGTGGTTGGTCGCTATCATTAAGCCCACCATGGTGGATTATCAACTAATTATACTCTGCCACATCATTTTGTAGACTAGTTTTTGTAAGTTTTTTTTTGTCACCGTAGTAACACTCAAGCAAATGATTTCTGGATTAAAATGCATGGATCTTTTTAAGGTATTGTTTGGTAAAGCTTTCTATAAGCACTTTCCTGTTGATTACAATTTTTTCCTTTTTTTCTTGGCAAGTAATAAATTTAGGAAAGAGTATGAAAATCAAAGAGTTGCCTCATGGTAGTATTATCAACTATACCTGATTAATTGACTGATTTTGTTCCAACCTCTAATTTTTTTTTCTTCCAATGAATATTCAGGTTCAGGGATTTAACTTCGATCCAGAGGGTGAATATGTGAGGCAATGGCTACCGGAGCTGGCAAGAATGCCCAGTGAATGGATCCATCATCCTTGGGATGCACCTCTTAGTGTGCTCAAAGCTGCAGGGGTGGAATTGGGAATAAACTATCCGAAACCTATTGTTGACATTGATTTGGCAAGGGATCGCTTAACTGAAGCTTTACTCATTTTGCGGTGTAGAGAAGCGGCTGCAAGGGCAGAGAAGTCTGATGGGACAGATGAAGAAGTTTTTGACAACTCTGACTGTATTGATAATTCACCCATTCCAAAGGTTATTCTAAAGGAAAAGACGCCTTGCCCTGCTACTTCATCTCACGATCAGCAAGTGCCCTCCATGCAAAACTTCAAGAATGGCTTGTCTAATAGGAAGAGACTAATGTCTGTCGAAGAGGAAGGAAAACTTCAAAAGAATTTGCATAATGAAGGCGAGACTTCAAAAATGGACGACGAGGAGTGCTCTACGGCTGTATCCTCTTCAGCAAAGAAGCAGATGACTTGCAGCACGAGTTCTTTCTCTGTTCCCCGATCCCCCTCTTCATCTTCTGACCTGAAGCAGCCATGCCACGTGGACATTGATATCGAACAAAGTTCAAGCAAGGAAGGTAAGTGACGTGCCGTTATTTACAGTTCAAGAGCTCAAAATTTTTCCAATTAATCACTTGCTCTGTAGGTATCTTGTATTATAGAATCTTCATCTTCTATCCGTTGTTTTAGTGCACAGACAACTTAATCTGAAAAGTTGGATCCCCGTCTCAGGAATAGTTACTAGACTGAATGTTAATAAGTTGTATTTTCTCCTTGAAAATCTCGATGTAGTAGATGTATACCTGTAGCAGTTGTAAATCACCATCGTGAAAATGAAGGGCAAGAAAACGATACACAAGTTTATTTGATATATTCAAAGTCTGGCTTAAATATTCATTAGTGTTTTAAATAGCATTTAATAGATAGAGCTACTGGGAGATAGGAAGGCCTTTTGGATCTAGGAAATCTGACTTAAGAATACAAATGATGTTTGTTAACATTCTTAGGAAGGCCTTCCGGTTGCTTAACTATAGTGGTATGTGATGTTAGTATTCTTCTTTTGTTTTCAGTCCCTCATTCGAAGTGCATTGCGTGTCTTCTGTTTTTGATGTTCAGGATATATGGGGGCTTGATGCCGTACCATCTAAGTCCCTGACATGCAATCATGTATATATTCTGCATGCTATACGCACAAGAAACATACATTAATTCGTTCTTGCATGCGCTCATGCATACAAGTGATGAACGCAATGGGAAACATTCTTACTTGTTTTTGGGTAACCAGATTCTTATCCCATTGTTATGGCAATGTTTGTTGTAAAATGAATGGTTATGATTTAAGAGTGATGACTTGTATGATTGTGCAAGAATTTTTATAGCTGAATCTCTTCGTACCCAGATCCTGACCATAGGATCTAGCTTCCATTCATCTCCAGATTAATTTGGTCTGCATTGAAATCTTGTCAATTCAGGGGGAAAAAGTTGAATAATTATTTTAGTCCCAAAAAGATTGAAAAAGAATCTCATTCAACACTATATATATATATATATATATATATATATATATAATTAGGAAACTGATATTTTCACATATTTAAAATGATATTTATACACGAGTCTTTATTTGTCATGGAGTCGGTGAGATCCACTCATTATTCATATGAGAAGAATTACGTGAAAATATTAATTTTTTACGTGGAAATATCAGTTCTCTATAAACATACTTATAACGACGGTTTTTTGAGCTATCGAACCGTCGTCATAGCTATGTCGTCGGCTTTGGTTTTGTATGCTATAGCGACGAAAAAAATCGTCGCTATAGCTTATTCGTTTTTGGTTAACTTTTTAAGGTTCGTTAGAGAAGGGGGCCCTTCTCCATACGGTCTCCTTAAGTGAACTGGCTATAACGACGATTTTTTGAGTTATAGCGACGGTTCGAACCGTCATTATAGCTATGTCGTCGGTTTTATATGCTGTAGCGACGAAAAAATTCGTCACTATAGTCAGTTCGTTTTTAATTAACTATTTAAGATTCGCTGAGAATGACTCTTTCTCCATATGTCCTAAAAGGATATATAAGAATCTTATTTAATGGGTTTTAAGTTGAACCACATATAAAATTGTTTTTAACGAATTCTTCAACTTTTATCTGGACAGGCAGAAATCCATTGGTAGACTCGCAAAGGTTTATCTGTCGTTATATCTAATCCTAAGAGCTTAAAATATTGAGATGATCATCATATACTAAAAATTAATTTAATAAAGCAAGATTCTTTTCTCTATTAATTAATTAAATAAACTCAAGAACAAGCTACAACTGTAACAACAAATGTTTAATTTAATAACACTAAACTGCTGCATTATTGGTTAGTTTTCTTAAAACCTAACAAAAAATTATTTCTCCATGTTGGAGTCTTCATGTTGGAGAACCTCTAGGGATTTAAATTTTGCATCATCCGAATATCAAGCACTAAATTAATCTTTTCATCTAAATTTCAGTTAGTTCAACTTGATTATCATTTGGACATATATACTGTGTGCCTATTACTATTACTATTAGCTGTAATGATCAAACAATGAATTTATAATAACTAGAAACTCTAACTGCTATTACATGAATTTAAACTCACGAAGCATAATACATTAGACTACTAATAAATTCCCAAGTCAATTGCACTTTGCGCTTGGCTTCGAGACTTGCAATCCCTGTCAGCTCACCGACGAGCTGGACAGTCACTCGCTCACCGGAGAGCGAGACCCTCCGACTACCGTGTCGTATTGGTCATTAGTCGTCAAACTCATAAAAATATAAATCAATCTCAACAACTTATATGATCTAGTGTGGACCAATATAATGAGCCAATGAGGCCACTAGGTTCCCTCGCATAAGCATACAAATTGGGTTGAAGTCATTGTCTTTGAACTATACCATAATTTGTTTTTGTTTACTTTTGGGTGATTGTCCTTGCTTTAGTACCTTATGCCGTCCGGAATCCCAATTAGGTGTTGATAGTTTATTGCCGAAGGATTTGGCTTTAACATTGAGACTCTTTAACAGGCACTAATTGCTCAAATGGAATAGGGCCTAATTTTGTCATATTTTTAACAATGTGGGTGGTGGTGGTGCTGGACAACACTTTTGTATCCATCTCCCTCCACTTATTTCTTTGTGATAATGTGATCGGATCCAATTTATATGATACGTACCTCATAACATCTAACTACTTTGTGTGTGTACGTATATGCACACATAAAGATGGTCATGAAATGTACCATGACCTATATATAACTTTACATGCTACTGTCTCCGTCCCTTAATATAAGTCGTCATTTAAAAGAAGTATTTTTGTCCCTCAATATAAATTATTTGAGAATTTTAAATAATCATTAATCGTTTAGTTTTTAATATTACTCAAAGTATTAAATATAATTTTGATTCTCTCACTATTTTTTGTTTAATAAACAACTCTCTTTTTTTAATATAAAAATAATATAGACAATTAATATTATATTTAATACTATAGAATTATTTTTTTAATATTTATATACAATTTTTAAACGACTTATATCCTTAAGGGGGAAGTAGTTAAACTAATAATTTTTTTACGGCAAAACTAATGATTTAACCACCAAAGTTGGCACGTTTTATTGAATACTTGATTGAACTTTTAATTTTTCAAATTAACTCACTGAATTAATTTTTATTTTCAAATTGGATCATTCTATTAAAAAAAGTTGACATACGTTAATTTTTTATCTACGTGACGCTGACGTAACTTAAAAAAAAGAAAAAAAATACATGAAAAATAAAAATCAGCATAAAAAAATAAAAAAAATACTTATGCGGCAAAAAAAACTCCCTCTCTCTTCAATTTCTTCTTCTCTTTCTTGGATTCCCACTTTCTCTCTCACACACAAACACACAGTAAATCTCACTTCTTCTTCCTCTGTTATCAATGGCTTCCGAAATCAACAACAGAATATCGAAACAATAGCAACACCAAGTATCCACAATGATAAAACAAGGGTTTCTCTCAGATTACTTTCTCTCTCCTCCTTCCCCATCCAAAACCCAACTTCCACTCCCAGATTTCTCTCTCACCTCCGCCGCCCCCTTTCCAGGACTCCCCCGTCGACGGCCGGCCAATTCCAATCCGACCCAGCACCTCCCTCTTCGAAATGATGTCGGAGGAGCAGGCCTGGGACTCCAAATACTCAATTGAGAGTCGCCGGAGCGCGCAAGAACGTGTTTCTAGGATTTTGGCCGAAGCCCCATTTCGAAACCCTGTGGATTGGGGTTTAGGGTATGGGGACGTGAAGCTCACGATCACGGCGCGTGATAGGTTTAAGGTGTCCATCGGAGCGTGTTATCCGATCGGAGCCGCTTCTTTGCCGAGAAATTGAAGCGGAGTGGGGCGGCCGCCATGGTGGAGATTTGTGATATCTCAAGCTGATTTCATGTCATTTTCTTTTTTTTTTTCCTTTTTTTAAGCTCAAATCAGCACGTACATAAAAAATTAACCTCCGTCAATTTTTTTTAACAGAATAATTTAATTTAAAAATAAAATTAATTTAATAAATTAATTTAAAAAATTAAAAATTTAATCGGATAATCAATAAAACGTACTAATTTTAATGTCTAAATCATTAATTTTGTCAGTTTTTTACCTTATCTTTCCGAATGAAATACTATTAGGAAAAAGAGTTTTGTAATCTGAATTCAATTTTTGGATAAAACTAGAAATACACCCCAGCACGGCACTTAACACTCGTACGGATATTCCAATACGGTGGCATATTCCGTAATAAACCTAAAGTACAACCCTGTTTCACTATTCAAAGCCGACATTAAATACGTATCAGCCGTTGGATCAAAAGTTATTAAAATCAACGGTTATGGCATCACTCGAATATTCCACCAAAACATTCCCCAATTTTTTTTTACATAAGAATTTTATTCGGGGCGGGAGAGAAATTTTGTGAAACAGAGAGAAAACACAGTAGTCATACATTACAGAGTATGAGCGAGGCACTGAACAGAGACTACTGTGTTTGCGAAGAGATCGGACGGGGACGATTCGGCGTCGTTTTCCGGTGCTTCTCTTCCGTCTCTGGCGATTCCTTTGCCGTCAAGTCCATCGACAAGCGCCTCATCTCGGAAGACTCTATTGACCGGCAATGTATCTATAATGAAGCTAAAATTATGCAGATTCTCTCTCCAAACCCTAACGTCCTCCAGATTTTTGATGTTTACGAGGACGAAACGCACCTCCACATCGTCCTCGAGTTTTGTAACTCGTCCGATCTTTTCTGCCGAGTCACCGAGCGAGTCTTCTCCGAGTCAGAAGCTATCACCGTCATGGTACTTTTCTGTGTCCGTTTCATCGAAAGTACTAAAGTTGAAGATGAACATTTTCGTTTTTAGTGATATCAGAGTTGAAAATCAGCAGTATATCCAATTAGAAATTGTGGTTATTTATTACAATTGTTTTGATTTTATTCCTAGTTGTGAATAATTTTAGCGTTAATTCTTCGCAAATTTGTTACAATAGCTGGTGATAAAAGCTTTATTGTTTATGGAAGAAAGTGCTGATCATAAAAATATTTACTCTTTGTCTAAAATCTATCAATCAGGTGCCACTAATGGAGGCGATTGCTCACTGTCACCGTCGTGGAGTTGCCCATCGCGATTTGAAGCCGGACAATATTCTGTTCGACGAGTGGAATCGGCTGAAGCTTGCGGATTTTGGATCAGCGGAGTGTTTTAGGGAGGGAGAGTTGATGAATGGAGTTGTCGGAACGCCGTACTACGTGGCACCGGAGGTGGTGGCAGGGAGAGATTACAATGAGAAGGTGGATGTGTGGAGTGCCGGTGTAATTCTGTATATAATGCTGGCCGGAATTCCTCCTTTTTACGGCGATTCAACGACGGAGATCTTCGAGGCGGTCATCCGCGCGAATCTGAGGTTTCCGACTAGGAATTTTCACTCGGTGTCGTCGGCGGTTAAGGATCTTTTACGGAGAATGCTCTGTAAAGACGTTTCCAGAAGACTCTCCGCCGAGCAAGTTCTCAGTGAGTACATGTTACCTCCGTTGCTAAAAGACGGTAGTTTAAGGTTTTTACATGTAGCTCAAGAAATTATTTAATAATTAAAATTAGTATGAGATTGAGAATTAGAGAAGGTATGACTATTATAGAAAAATAAATAATTTATTTTTAAAAAAATTTATAAATCATAAATAAATTAAAATAAATTTTTTTTAAAACGATAATATTTTAGAAAGTAAGGCGGTAGTAAACTACTAAACTCTATTTAATGCTGTCATTAATTTGTGCTTTATTGTGATTGTAGTTCATGTGAGCAATTTTGTTTGTTTTCCCTTTATCAAACTCCTACTTTAGTCCTTTTTTTCTTTTTCTCGTGAGTTCTCTTTTCCTTTTTGTTTTTGTTATTTTTTTCACTTGACAACATTATTGTAGTTTCTGCTTCTTCTTTTTTGTATTTTTAGCTTTTCTGGGGCGACAGGAAGCCCGGTTCAACTTTTTTTTTCTTTTCACTCCTAAAAATATTATAATATTTATTTTAATTCAATTTTTTTTTTACAGAATTCAATAATTTTAATATAATTTGAATATTTATACCCTATACCCTAAACCTTAAACTCAAAATATTTATAATATTTTTTTAACTCAATTTTTTACAGAAGTGAATGATTTAAGTGTAATTTGGATACATCTAAAAAATAGAGCCAAATTATACCTAACTGATTCTGTAAAAATTTGAGTTAAAAAAATATTATAAATTTTTTGAGAGTTAAAAGGAAAAAAAAAAATTGGGTCGGTCCCTAGACCAGTCCTAATTCCCGTCCCCTTAGGAATTTTTTTTTTGTTGGAACTATACCTTGTTGTGGTTGCTTTGAGCTAGTTCCATTCACATCATGAATGCTTTAAATAGTAGGGTGGAAACTGCTAGTTTTACGAAGAAATTTTTAAATACACTTTCAATAGAAAACATAGGTGTTAACGCCAAGATCTTTGATGACGTCCCAATCACGTAAGACGCCCTAATCCTGCACAGTAAACACGATCAACACCAAAAGCTTGACGGCTGGACCGTCGGGGGATAGCTCCGGCGTGAGAGTCAATACAGGTGTTCAAGGTTTAACAATGGAGGATGTAAAAATGTCTAGTGTCTTGAGCTAGACGGAAAGTGTATGCGTACCTTTCGTTAGGAGACCCCCTTGCTCGGTTATACTCTCATATTCGGTTTTTTGTGCCACCAACCACGATCTGACACAGCCCCCTGTTTCTCTATGGTCTCAGCCGTGTGCATGCAGGTTGTCACCTTTTTTCCACTGTTTCTGCCGCCGGCCGGATAAAATCCCATCCACATTAATGATCTGCAGACTTTTTGTCAACTGCTCTCCTTTTTCATCATTACCAGTCAAAGTCTTAGATATTAAAAGATTTTATGGACCGGCCGCTTGATCCAGCCCAATGTTTAAGGAGAGACAATAAAGATAGGGTAAAGGTTAAGCCCAATGATTATAAGATTTAATAGTGAAGGTCCATTAGGCTAATTAAATAGGGAGGCCCAATCTGTCCGGCCCAGTAGAGGAAATATCGTGACCCAACATTGCCCCCCAGTCTTTTATTAAACAGGATGTTTAATGAAAGAGTATAAATAGCATCGGGAAAGAGTATAAATGGCATCGGGAAATAGTATAAATGGCATCGGGAAATAGTATAAATGGCATCGGTCCAAGGCAAAAGGATTTATAATAAAGTCAATAAAGGCCCAAAATATAGCTTACCGAAGCCCATCTGATGAACATCAAATAACAACATAAATTAAGATTGGAAGTCCATTTAAAGAGCCTACTCCAGCCGAACATACAACAACAAATATTTCACCGCCTCCCGAACAATTCAGACCTTCGCCACAAAAACCATCCTAATCTGAATCCAGGCCCGAAGCTGTGGCGACACCGATGATCATCGGTTCGGCAATAATTCCATCATGGAACTGATGGGTGAAGGAGTGAAATATCATATTAAAGGAAGTTGGTATTTGACCATCAGTTTGAACTGATTGATTAATATTGACCATCTGCAAGCAAACGCTATCTTCGGATACCTCCGTCTCAAATACAAAGAAGCCGAAGAGGATACCGAAGAGAATGCCGAAGAGAATGCCGAAGAGAATATCGCCCGAAGGGAGAAAGACATTCTGAAGTCTATGTTGGCAAAAGAAAGAAGCAACCTTGACATTGCTATTCTCAACAATGAAGGACTTCGGAAGGATCTCGACAAGGTCAAAAAAGAGTTAGAGACGATCAAGGCCACACATCGGGTCATCACAGATATAAATGTCGACCTGTTTCCGAAGAATGAAATTTTGACGAAGAAGAATGAAGATCTAGCCGAGTCCAATCAGAGCCTGGCGAAGCAAAATAACAATATCCATGCTAAAGAGGCAAGATATGTAGCACTTCGTCAAAAGATTTGAAGAGGGACTCCGATAATTTCGGGCCCTTGGGAACTTGGATCTGCCACTGACCGAAGATATTTGTAAGGAGATCCAAGCAGAATACAGAAAACCCGCCGAGCTGAACGATGAGATCGTCCATATATATGCCAAATGATATGAAATCTGCCGAAGTAAAGGCAAGAAAAAGCTCGGGCAAAGGTAGATCCATCTCTTCTAGACTCTTCAGATGGTGACGATGACAAGGAAGAAGCCTGAAGATGACCTCTCCTCATCTTTAGCTGTAGAACTTTCTGTAAAAATTCTAACTGGTTGTGAACAGTTAATATTAAAATATCAACTTCATGCCTTATTACTTCTGAGTGAACATTTCTTGTCAATAATTGATCATCAATTAACTTGAAAACTGTTCAAGTGCCTCTTATCTTAAACCGTTAGTCAATAATCAAGCAAATTATATAACAGTTAAGAAAAATGACAATATAATCCGAACTCAACACTTGAACAAAATAAAGTAATGCATACTTATCGTTACCGAAGTGTGAGACAGATCAGTCAATAAGGTGAATTCGGCTGATCCTCCTTGCACCATTAAGATCTTGTTTACCACTCGGGGTAGAACAAGTATATAAGGATCCAGGATTTCGGTGACCATTGCTTTACCACCTTTGGTAAATACAATATAGGATCCAGGATTTGACTACCACGCGGGGTATCAAATAAATTGGCTACCATCGAATGGCCAGCGAGTCCTACCATACGTCCTTACTTCGGTGACCATTGATTTACCACCCGTGGTAAAAACAATATAGGATCCAGGATTTGACTACCACGCGGGGTATCAAATAAATTGGCTACCATCGAATGGCCAGCGAGTCCTACCATACCTCCTTACTTCGGTGACCATTGATTTACCACCCGTGGTAAAAACAATATAGGATCCAGGATTTGACTACCACGCGGGGTATCAAATAAATTGGCTACCATCGAATGGCCAGCGAGTCCTACCATACCTCTTTACTTCGGTGACCATTGATTCACCACCCGTGGTAAAAACAATATAGGATCCAAGATTTGACTACCACTGCTTTACTACGTCTTTCAGACTGGACATAATTGGACGCCTCGTCCTTCAGCTCTGCCATCCGAAACATCTGCTTCAGCTCTGGCATCCAAAGGATCTGCACCGACTTTTCCATCCGAAGGACCTGCTCCAGCTCTGCCATCCGAAGCATCTGCACCAACTTTGCCATTCGAAGGACCTGCTCTAGCTCTGCCAACCGAAGGATTTGCACCAACTTTGCCATCCGAAGGATCTGCACCAACTCTGCCATCCGAAGGACCTGCTTCATCTCTGCCATCCGAATGACCTGCTCTAGCTCTGCCAACCGAAGGATCTGCACCAACTCTGCCATCCGAAGGATCTACACCAACTCTGCCATCCGAAGGACCTGCTTCAGCTCTGCCATCCGAAGCATCTGCACCAACTTTGTCATCCGAAGGACCTGCACCAACTTTGTCATCCGAAGGACCTGCTTCATCTCTGCCATCCGAAGGACCTGCTCTAGCTCTGCCAACCGAAGGATCTGCATCAACTTTGCCATCCGAAGGATCTACACCAACTTTGCCATCCGAAGGACCTGCTTCAGCTCTGCCATCCGAAGCATCTGCACCAACTTTGTCATCCGAAGGACCTGCACCAACTTTGCCATCCGAAGGACCTGCTCCAATTCTGCCATCCGAAGGACCTGCTTCATCTCTGCCATCCGAAGGACCTGCTCTAGCTCTGCCAACCGAAGGATCTGCTTCATCTCTGCCATCTTAGCCAATCGGGAGGTCTTCTCGTCGTGGTCTAGCTGTTTCCGGCCGCGACCGGACTCTTTATCCGTCGTGAAGATTAACTTTCTCTTAGCTTTGCCCACGGCCCTTGGACGAGAATCTCCATGCAACCGCTTGGAGGCTGTGCTAGCATGAGCACTTAGTGTGGGCCCCAAAAGATCTCTAACAGAAACTCGTGGTGGTGAATCACCAACAGTCATCGGTTGTCCCTCAGGCGTGTCTGCTCTGCTCTTCCCCATCCTTGAGAGCGTGGAACAAATGAATATTTGTGATTGAAAGCTCTGGAACACTAGAACTCAGCCCTCCTTCTAGCGCCAATGTTAACGCCAAGATCTTTGATGACGTCCCAATCACGTAAGACGCCCTAATCCTGCACAGTAAACACGATCAACACCAAAAGCTTGACGGCTGGACCGTCGGGGGATAGCTCCGGCGTGAGAGTCAATACAGGTGTTCAAGGTTTAACAATGGAGGATGTAAAAATGCTAGTGTCTTGAGCTAGACGGAAAGTGTATGCGTACCTTTCGTTAGGAGACCCCCTTGCTCGGTTATACTCTCATACTCGGTTTTTTGTGCCACCAACCACGATCTGACACAGCCCCCTGTTTCTCTATGGTCTCAGCCGTGTGCCTGCAGGTTGTCACCTTTTTTCCACTGTTTCTGCCGCCGGCCGGATAAAATCTCATCCACATTAATGATCTGCAGATTTTTTGTCAACTACTCTCCTTTTTCATCATTACCAGTCAAAGTCTTAGATATTAAAAGATTTTATGGACCGGCCGCTTGATCCAGCCCAATGTTTAAGGAGAGACAATAAAGATAGGGTAAAGGTTAAGCCCAATGATTATAAGATTTAATAGTGACGGTCCATTAGGCTAATTAAATAGGGAGGCCCAATCCGTCCGGCCCAGTAGAGGAAATATCGTGACCCAACAATAGGTATAAAGAATCTACATGTTTTAACATTTAATTGAGTTCTTGATTTTTTTTTAAAATAATTTTTGGTAGTTTAAATTATAATTTAAACACACCCAACTTTTGTCGTTGGCAAGGTTTGTAGACCAAGGTTTAAAACTCAACCTTTTTAGTACACAAGGGATGAAGGTAACTATTCTTTTCGTTGAGTTCTTGAATTCTTTTTCTCTCTATTGTTGATAGTAATAGTTCCAATGAAATAAAAAAACACCAAAAGACAAACTTGATTGAACATAGTCTTTGGAAAGTGTGTATCTTGGTTTGGTCTGCTTTCAAAATATTTTTAAATATATACTCCCTCCGTCTCAAATTATCTGCTGTTTTAGCAAAAAAAATTTATCCCACAATATCTGCTTTTTTAAGATTTCAATGCATTTTTTCCCTTTGTTTTCCAAGTTTGCCCCTTTACCCTAATTAATGATAGTTATTACTCTCATTTATGCCTCTCCTCTTTTTTAAGCATCTTTTCATATTTCCACCAATAAGGATTCATGCGCAAAAAACAAAAAAGTCAGCACATAAGGGTATTTTAGTATTTTTATCACACATATTAGTATGTGTGTGAAACTCTAGAAAAGTAGATAATTTGGGATGGAGAGAGTATTAGGGTCGAACATAAACACATGAAATTTTGATTAAGCTGCTTTTAATATTTATTTCACATTATCCTCTGGTTTGTTAAAAATATATATTAATAGGGGGTTGTTCTGTTTATGGTGTGGTGATGCACAGGGCACCCATGGATGGCAAGCAACAGAGAAACAGGTGTTTGAGTTTGAAATTTGGCTACTAATATTAAGATAAAGAGTAATATCATAAGGGCATATATAGATATAGATAGATATTGTATAGGCAAGGCACCTTCTTTGGATAATATTAATTCTCACCTAAAACTAACTTCTCTTCCTGTATGTTTCAACAACCTGCTGAAGCTTGTAGCTTAATTTAAAATAGAAAGCAGAGTTCAGTTTTCTCCTCCTTTTCTTTCGTACCATGTTTTGTGGGGTGGATAGATGAACATGTTTGTTAAGATGACTATTGTACTTGTACTGAATGTACATATGGATTTTGGAATGAACAGTCCAAAAAGTTTGGCTACTTATCCTTCTGTTTTTTTATCCACAAAATTTGATATGATAAATATTCATATGCCGCTAAGGCTTCTAATGCTTTATTTATTGTTTTTATTATCATATCTGATTAACACATGAAAAAAAGGAATAAAATTCCCTGTCCTTGTATACTTGGTTATATACTCTTGAGGAATAAAGATGTGCTGAACCAGCTTTGGTGCATAACATTCTCTTTTATACTTCTATGTTGGTATTCTTTGAACAAAGTGTAATTGTATCCCTGCTTTCTGTTTTTTATTTTTTAAAATAAGTACACGTTTGGGTTGTATCTTCAAAAGAAAATATTTATATATAAAAAAAGTGGGAATATAGAAGCGAAAACTAGTAATTTATTAAAGAAAAATTGATTATTTTTTAATACGTCTCTGATAAATCAGAAACTCAAATGAGACTATCATGTTCAAACAAAGGGAATATCAAACAAGTGATGAGTCTAATTATTTCATGAAATAATTAAAGTTTAGGGCCAAGCCCAAAAAATATTGTAAATTAGAACCTAGATTTACCGGAATTTTTATTCTCTAGAAAAGTTGTTTGTTATGTGACTTGATTTATTTTCTCCTTCTCCTTGTGCTTCTCTTGTCATCAGTCATCATTCCATCTTTTAGACTTTTAGTTATCACTATTTTTCTTTTCTAGTGGATGCATGAATGAAGCCATTAAAAAAATGAAAAAAAAACACTTATATAAATTAAAATGTATGATTATTATGGTATCCTCTACCTAGTGAAAAATAAACTTATATAAATTAAAATGTATGGTGTCTTAAATGTTCCCTTGTATTCTAAATTTTATGAATTTTTTTCTTAAGAAAGTGATATATACACATATATGTAAATTTAAGCTTGGCCAAAATTAATTTACATAAAAACTTTCTTTCCCTTTTCTCCCTTCCATGTATAACTTCCGAGAGGATATTAGTTAAAAATTTAGTCCTACCAGTTTAGTTAATTTACCTGTGACCGCTATAATTATTATTTTTTAAAAAAGATCGGTCTACATTGTAGGTTTCCGACTAAATTCCAAATTTAATCCTAGACTTTAACGCAAAAATCGATTTGCACCCCAAACTTTATTTTGAATTAAATACACCTTAAATTTTGAGTTTCAATACAATTTCCACATTTCGCACTAAAAGTGTAGGGTGCAAATTGATGTAGAGGATGCGGAGGGTGCAAATCGTTTTAAAACTCAAACTTTAGGGTGTATTTAATTTGAAATAAAATTTAGGGTGCAAATCATTTTTATGATTAAAGTTTAGGGTCCAAATTGAAGAATTTCGAGTAAACAAGTTTTCAACTTCAAAAGCGAAGTAGCGACTGAGAACAAATAAATAAATATATTTAATTTTGTTAGAGAGATGTGTAATAACTGTGTCCTTCTTAATTCTTTCAATTCTATGTATTGAAAATTTTTGCAATTATAATTTAAGTAAATTTATCATAAATTTATAGCAGGACTCATTTCAAATTCAACATAGTATAATTTATCTTGCCACCAAATGACAGAATGACTTCAACAATAAGCAGACCAGGAAGAGCTTATTTCATTCTAAGCTACGTGCTCAAGAACAAACAAACTCAAGTACCCCAGAGCATATAATATATACATAACCACATAATTAAACTGGAACGGTCCTAGTGTCATTACCAACCGGAGGCCTAGATTCCATTTCCATTTCCATTTCCTCTTCATTTTCCCTGGACATTTCCTCCAATGATTTTCCCTTCGATTCGGGCACCAAAAATGTAAACATCATCCCTAAGAAGTTAACCACGCCGAGAACTATAAGCGAGTTCTTCACTCCAATACCTGGAGGATACCCTTTATCAGTCAGAGTCCTGTCCTTACTCTGAGCTGCATACAAAAACCCGAATGCCCCTACCATTGCCCCGGCCTTTCCAGATGCTGCAGATATACCATGGCACGTTGACCGTAGCCTAGCAGGGAAAATCTCAGCAGGGACAACAAATGTGGTTGCGTTTGGACCAAAATTCGCAAAGAAAAATGTCAAAGAGTACATAATCACAAATCCAATTCTGTTTTCCTTATGAGTCCAGTGATTATATGGAATAGCCAGAGCGAACATAAACACTGTCATGAAAAAGAACCCCATCAATTGAATGGCAAATCTCCCCATTTTATCAATAAATGCCACGGTAAACCAATAGCCAGGGACAGTACTGCAAAGAGCAATGAGTGTTTGAGCCCTTGCTATTTTGTAAACCTCTTCAATTGCGTTCATAGTTTTGGCTTTGGGAAGCCAACCAATAGCGCTAAAAATGTCCTTTTGGAAAAGATTCTGGCTATAAAACGCAATATCCAACAAGAACCATGTACTAGTTGTTCCAAGCAAATGTAAACCATGTCGACGAAGAAATTCCTTTGAAAACAAACCAAAAGCACCCTTTGGCTCAGTAGTTGATGCAACCTTTTCTTGTTCTGCTTCGATTTCCACTTGCAATACTTTTGACATATCGGCAGCTGCCTGTTTTGCATTTTTGGCCACTAAGGCTGTGTAACGAGCAGTTTCGGGCATTTTCATGCGCCAGTAATAAGTCAATGCGGCAGGAATTGCTCCAAACATTAGAATTATGCGCCAAAGGTAATCAGCTTGCGAGACAGTAGAGCCAAGTGCATCAACTTCATATGCAGGAGCTGGATAACTAGCCTTAAAAGCCGCTGAAACAATGATTGCAAACACCCCACCGGCCATAATTCCAAATCCCTGCATAGCAAACACTGCTGCAATGAACGCCCCACGCGTCTTTTTGTTGGCGTATTCGGACATGATGGTGGCTGAAAGTGGGTAGTCACCGCCTATCCCAAAACCTAACCAGAAGCGAAAAAAGCACAATGTAACCATGACAGATTTTGGGTCTTTGCCAAAGGAAAGGCCCGAGGCAATGGAGCAAATGACCATGATCATAAGTGTCATGCCATAGACTCTTTTTCGGCCCATTTTGTCACCAAGCCACCCAAAGAAGAGCTGGCCAGCAAGAGTGCCACAAAACGCGACGCCATTGACCGCGGCCGAGACATTTGGGGGCAGAGTTCCTGGCTTGGGGTAGCCATCTTCGTGGTAGTATATGCGGCCTAGTAATTTAGTGACAAGAGATATGCAAAACAAGTCATATGCATCTGTGAAGAATCCCATTCCAGCAATGACTATTGCTGTGAAGTGATACAATTGGGTTTTGGCCACATCAAGTGCATTAAGCACTTCCAGTTGTTCTCTAGCCATTATTAGGCCTACTCAAGATTTTACCAGTCCTGCAAAAAGCATAGAACAGAGAAGAGAATTGTTAATATATAGGTCAATATTTATTGATTCTTATAACAATTCTAGGAAAAGGGTTACTTGATACAGAGCAGTCGATCAATTCTTGATTGTGTTAATTCATATTGGGATATATATGGTACTCTCAGTGGGGTGTGTATATAACAGCATCTTAAAAATATCTGAAAAGCAACTAGTTAGTATTACTTAATTCTCCACCAAAGTCTTGGAAACAAATACAAAACAATTATTTTTAATTACGTATTTTTGCAATCTTATACTCTGTATATATGTATCAAACTAGATAAACACTTCTACGACCGACTTTTTACTCGATTTGTCTGAAATTTAAGTAATAATATGTTAAAGGTTTTACGTCACTTTACAAATTAAAATTAGATAATTCTAAAGGGGGGTGTGTGTGTGTGTGTGTGTATATATATATATATATATATATATATAATTTTGGAACAAAAGCAATATATAATACCCATAAATAATAGTATTTATTATAAGACAAAGTACATTTGAATATAAGACAAATGGTAGGTTAGTTATTCCTAAAGAGATGGGAAACCTCTTTTTAAGGTAATTCAAAGATGGTGACCCAAACTATGACCTCTATGACTATGATATTTATTGAATATGACATCTTGGAGAAGCATGTAAAAACAATACATGGCATTATAAGAAGTAAAATAAATTCATAAATAACTATTGTTATAATAAAAACACTAAATAACAGCTGTAGCCCTAAATTACAATACAATAAAATGGATTCATAGAGATTCTCTTTGACTTGTAGTGTGTATGTAATTTAATGCATGTCATGTGGGATAGAAAACTTAGGTGTATATGTAGACACGCATACGCAAAGAAGTCAAAATTTGATTAAACATGTTTTGGATCTTGCTTCCCCTATTCTAATGGAGTAGTATTAACTATGCACCACTCTTTGGTGGAAAAGGTCAAAGACAAGCTTTTGTATATATATACTCATCAAAAGTACAAAGTTCATAGCAAATAACAAAAAATTTCATTAAAAAAATAGAAAATATTAAATTTTACTTGTAAAATATCAATTTCTTTTTCTTTTCTTTTTTGAAAGGTAAAATAACGAAAAAATATCAAAAATGAAAAGAGAAAAACTTTTCATCTAACATATATATATATATATATATATATATACACACACACACACGAAACGTTAACATGCGAGTGCAATTGAATTTAGCAAGTCCCATGAACAGAGAAAGTGTATTATTGAAGCTGAATAAAATCTATCCAAAAATTATATGAATTGAACTCCTACCACATAAAAAATTTCGAAGAAACAATCCATGCATCTTCCATTTAGAAAATCGAAAACAAATTTTGTTCTTCATAAGGGTATATATATATATATATATATATATATATATATATATATATATATAACCTTTCATTTCTTACATATTAATTATATATATGCTTCCCCCCCCCCCCCCACAGTCCCCACCACTTTTTACAACAACAAACCTAGCTCTTTTTTTTTACTACGTAAATATAAACTACTCACACACCATGCATATTCTAAAGACATACTAGCTATAAGAATCAGAAAATTGAAGAGCATTTTATCTCACCTCAAAAGGGGCAGGCAAAGAACTGATAAGCAAGCACTGGACTTGTTGATGATAATCAAATAAATGGCAGAAGATGATTAAGGTTACACTAACTGTATTTTACATTATATATATATATATACGTATATATAATCGTACATATTATATATGTATGTATCTTTGTATCTATAGGTATATATAAAGATTGATGAGATTGTATAGAGAGAGAGAGAGAGAGGGGGGGGGGAGTGGTGTGGGGGAAAGTAGAAGGAGTGAATGCATATTTATGTCCTTCGGAGACTCTTTGGTCTTGGTATCTTTGATAGCATATTCCCTTTTTCTTTTTCTTTTTGATTTCGATTTCGATTTTGTTTCTGTTTTTGTTTTCACAGGCTGAACTTGACTTCTCAACCGTTGTGATTATTCCGCGTGGTGTTTCGGGTTACCTTAAGGCCCATTATTCTTACGTGGCAAGATCTGGATGGGTTAAGTTACTCTCAGTGTACGTCCCTTTGTCAACTATCTGGATGCAACTTGCAAGTGTCTGTTTGGCGCGTTGTCATATATACAGTAAAATAAAATATTTTTAAATATAAAATTTAAAACTATTAATGAAAATTTAAGAATAGTTTGTACTTTACAATTTTATCAATAGTGATAGTGATTTAGGCAAAAACACAAAAATTTCAATTTAACTCGACGTGTTTTTTAATCCAAATTTCTATTATTTAAAAGTGTTTTAAGACTCTAACACACACTAAAATGTTTTTATTTTTAATTTAAAAGTGTTTTTAGTCCATGCACTTAAATGATCCGCTCTAAAAATTGTAAACTGACTAAAAGTAATGTTAATGTAATTTTTTGTTTTCCAAATTTAATTGAATTCACATCTTCAAATCTTAAGATTTCGGTTATTAATTTCTTCAAGTCAATATATATATATATATATATATATATATATATATATATATATATATATTGTATTTTGGAATGAGTTTGTTAATATTAAACAATCACATGTAAATATTTACAATATATATTATTTCTCAATCTCAAAATTACACGGTCAATAATATAGATCTACCTTTCACTAATTTTCACCCGTTCAACAAAATTTTATATATTCATGAATAAAAATTTGTATTGC
Organism: Panax notoginseng; assembly: GCA_016801055.1. Taxonomy (NCBI): domain Eukaryota; kingdom Viridiplantae; phylum Streptophyta; class Magnoliopsida; order Apiales; family Araliaceae; genus Panax; species Panax notoginseng. Next base: position 149,323,323 of record CM029023.1, read on the forward strand.
GAACAAAATATATATTTCTGATGGGGATAGAATATTTAATTGAAAAATTAAAAATCAATATTTTTTATGCTCTAAAATATAATATTAATAACTACATTTTTTAAAAAATTTTAAATTTCTCACATTGATTTATCCACAAAAGATTTGTCACGGTGGGGTTGAAATAAAAAGCAAAATGAAAATGACAAATTTTATATATGGGGTCTTTTAAATCTTTCCCAGCAGCTACCTATGTACCTAACTAAACTTCATATTTAATACTACTTGTGTTTGTGGCATAAACAAGTCCACACATTACACATATATTCCTAAAGAAAAGGCTTCTTTTAAATAACAAATTATATTTATTCAATCATTTGTAAGGAGGATAAGGAAACTAGTGCTGTGTATATATATTTGTTCACAGTTTGTCAATACTACGCTGTTTTAATTGATAAGTTTTTTTTTTATAAATTGTTCGGGAGTGTTTTTCCGACCCTCTTTTGGGCTGAAGGTTTGGGTCGGGTCAAAAGAGGTCGGGCTCGTATGTTCAGAGATGTAAGATCGGGGTCGGTTACCCGATCCCAATAGGCTGGGGCCCGTGGTCATCGTGAGGGTTGAGTTCGGGCCTATTGAGTTTGGCTATTGGTTTGGGCCTGAGCGTATGAGCAGTCCACATGCAGAGTTGGTGCGACAAGAAGTTCACGTGATTAAGGGTATCAACCCTAATCCTACGTCAACAAGGTAACTCTGGATGTAGTGGTGGAAAGGGATTCCACTTGCACTTTTTAAGGAGATTGTGTTGGACCCAAATATGGTAGCTAACATATTTAGGAGTCCTACTCTAATCCAAAGAAGAGGATACCAAGGTGGTGGGAGCTCTATAAATACAAGGCCAAGGTTACAATTAACAGGTAATATCTACTTTGAGCACTAAACATATAAACCTCCATTGTTAAACCTTGTGAACGGCCTGTACTTATTCTCACACCGGAGCTATCCCCCGGCGGTACGGCCGTCAAGCTTCTGTGTGATCTGTTATTGTGCAGGATTCAGCGCGTGGATTTTGTGATTGGACGCGCAGACGAAACTTGGCGTTAACATTGGCGCTAGAAGGAGGGGCAGTGCTTCTTTGCAACCACAAATACTTTTCTTCGGCAGCAATCATGGCGAGTAAGGATAATATCGCTGTCTCGGAAAGGGCCAAGACCCAGCAGTCCCACCAAACCACTCAGGCGAGGGGGTCAGTGAAGGACCGACTGGGATCTAAGGTCCAGGAGGTAGAAGAGTTACCGGTCCATGATCTTCGGCGGAAGCTCTTCCCCGAGAGTCAACACACGCCTCATCAAGCGAGTCAGGCCGACGAGAGACACTCTCAAGCCCTCGTGAGGCAAGACCGAGGAGCAGGAAGCCGAGACCAACGAGAGTTTCTCTTGCAGAAGAGACTGGACCAGAACAAAGACGCCATGTTGGCACTCCAGCTACAACAAGTGGAGTTGGAGAGACAGATGGCCTACATGGCCGGTGATCAAGAAGCGAGTTCCAGAAGGCGTAGGAATCGAAGCCGGTCCCGATCGCCTCGGCGGGGAGAGGCAAGAAGAGAACAGAGCAGGCACAGGAGTCGCTCTAGAGACGGAAGGAGCAGAAGAAGGAGTCCTTCGGCCGGGCGCCGATCAAAACACCGAGGCAGGACGGGGCAGACAGGAAGGGAAGCGTCTCCCGATTATGGGAGGGACAAACCTCGATCGTCCCCTCATAAGGAAGGATCCGACCCCCTTACCCGGAGAGTGGCTGAATTAGAAAAGTTGCTAGGGACAAAAAACTCGACGGGGACATCTTCGGCAGGTTTAGGATCACCCTTTTCGCCCGAAATCAACCGGGTGATAGCCGATCCAAAGAAGAAGATGCCCCCGATGGAGACATATGACGGATTGGGAGATCCCTACGACCATTCGGATGGATATGATCGGCTGATGTCATACTATGGGCATTCGGATGCAGCCAAATGCCACATGTTCGCTACAACCCTCAAGAAGAGTGTCAGGGAGTGGATGGGGACCCTGGCACCAGCATCAATCAGATCATGGAACGATCTTCGTGAAAAATTCCATGCTCGGTTCGGAAGCAACCGAAGACGAGGGAAGATCACGGCGTCCCTCATGCAGGTACGGCAGAAATCAGATGAGACCCTAAGTCAGTACGTCAAACGATTTCGTGAGGCAGTGGGATCGGTAGCGGAGCTGAATTCCCCACAAGCACTGTGATTTTTTACGACCGGCTTAGACATCGGGAGATCTAAGAAGCTGGTAAAGGATTTGGTGATTAACCCTCCGGCAGACTTGACCGAGGCCTTTCATCGGGCAGAAGGGTTCATCGCTATAGAAGAAGCTTTGGGAAATTTCAAACCACACCAACAACCTTATGAGAAATCGAAAGATCGGGAAAAACCGACCTACCAACGTTCGGACAACAACCAGTGGAAATCAGACCGAACGGAAAAGAAAAACTTCAACGGGGGAGGTTCAGGTAGCAACCGACCTCCACTACCCAACCGTAACGTCAGCAAGGTCTATACTCCCCTCACCGCGGATCGGTCGAAAATCCTGCAGGAGATGAAAAACCAACCATTCTACGAGCCATGCCCCAGGCGAACCAAGCCCGGAAGGCGTGGTCGGGATAAGTATTGTGAATACCATCAGATTACCGGATACTCGACCGAAGCATGCGTTAATCTGATGGATATGATCGAGAAAAATGTCCAAAATGGACAACTGTTACAATATGTGGCAGGCCGGGGAAATGCAGAGGTGCCCAAAGAGGAGACCACAGATCAGATCCCGGATACCCAGACGCCGCAGAACCCCCCAGCCCGAGGTGTAGTTGATGTCATTTCGGGGGGTTCCGTTAGACGGGTATCGGGAAGAAAAAGAAGTGGGACTCTGGAAGCAGTGCTATCTGTTGCGGGGTCAACCCCTAGAAAGGATCGGGCATATCCGGGAACGTCTATCTCATTTACGGACGAGGATTACCCGACGGATCTCATCGAGCCCCACGATGGTGCGTTGGTAATAACGGCTCAGGTCGGGATAGTGGATATGAAAAGAATGATGATAGATAACGGGTCTTCGGTCGACATCCTATATTCTCACGCCTATCAGAGGTTAGACCTACAAGGAAAGAAGATGGATTTGGGAGGAGAAGGACCCTTGTACGGATTTAGTGGAGATCCGGTGCTTGTGTCGGGCACCATCGAGATGCCAGTCAAATTCGGCACGGCACCTAATCAAGTTGAAATAGTGGTGAGATTTTTTGTCGTCCAAATAGACTCGGCATACAACGCGATCCTCGGAAGGCCTACCTTGGCGGCCCTGCAAGCAGTAACATCGATACCCCATTTTAAAATCAAGTTTCCAACACCGAACGGGATCGGGGAGGTAAAAGGAGATCTAGATATAGCCCGAAGGTGTTACCGAAACAGCTTGATTTCTTCAGGGGTCGGGGTCTGCAAACAGAAACAGATAATGACAATTGAGATCGAACCATTCACAGAGGGCAGCACAGAGCCACTTGCTCTTCCAGCCGAAGAAACTGATGATGTAGAATTGGTACCGGGGCAGGAAGACAAAATAATTAAGATCGGGTCAGGGTTATCAGAACCCTTCCGGACAGGGCTGATAGAATTACTCCGAGTCTACGCCGATATCTTTGCATGGGAACCCAGCGACATGCCTGGGGTAAGTGAATCAGTGGCTCTACATCGGCTGCACGTGGACCCGGGCAAGAAACCGGTCATACAGAAGCGGAGGATTTTCGCCCCAGAAAGACAAAAAATCATCGACGAAGAGATTGCCAAGCTCCTGGAGGCCGAATTCATCTTCGAGATTGACTACCCGGAGTGGTTGGCCAACGTGGTATTGGTCCAGAAGCAAAATGAGAAATGGAGGTTGTGTATCGACTACACGGATCTAAACAGGGCGTGTCCGAAAGATTTCTACCCTCTGCCCAACATAGATCAACTCATCGACGCCACGTCGGGATATGGTATGTTGAGTTTTATGGATGCATTCTCTGGGTACCACCAGATTTCGATGAACAAGAAAGACATCCCGAAGACAAGTTTTATCACACATCGGGCGATATACGCATACAGGAAAATGACCTTCGGGCTACTAAATGCCGGGGCAACTTATCAACGAATGATGAACCTGGTGTTCACGAAACAATTGGGGAGGAGCATGGAGGTCTACGTAGACGACATGATCGTTAAAAGCATGTCAGTCCGTGAACATCTTGAAGATCTGGAGGACTGTTTCGAGACGGTCCGAAAACACAAGCTAAGGCTAAACCCGACCAAGTGCACTTTTGGGCTGGGATCGGATAGATTTCTAGGATACTTGGTCAGCAAAAGGGGAATCGAAGCAAACCCAGAGAAAATCCAGGCAATCCTGGATATGAAATCCCCAAAGTCATACAAGGATGTGCAGAGGCTAGCGGGTCGGATAGCGGCCCTACGAAGGTTCGTCTCTAAATCAGCTGAGAGGTGCCTTCCATTTTTTGACTCCTTGAAAGGACCCAAGAATGAGAAAAGCTTCCAGTGGACCTCAGAATGCGAGGACGCGTTCCAAGGGATCAAACAATATCTTTCTTCGGCACCTCTGCTGATGAAACCAATCCCTTCAGAACCCCTATATCTTTATCTGGCGGCGAGTTCAATGGCAGTGGGAGCAGCATTGGTTCGGGACCAAGGGAGAAATCAGTTCCCCGTGTACTACGTCAGCCACGTACTTCGGGACGCAGAACTCCGATACCCGAACCTGGAAAAATTCGCCTATGCTTTAATCATTGCAAGCAGAAAACTTCGGCATTATTTCCAGGGTCGGGTGGTGGTGGTATACACCGATCAGCCGTTGAAGAAAATTCTACACCGACCTGAGGTTTCGGGAAGACTGGCGGCATGGGCAATGGAGCTAACACAGTTCGCGATAGAGTATCATCCCCGAACGGCAATCAAAGGACAGGCGCTAGCAGACTTCGTCGTGGAATGTTCGTTCTCGGAGCCAGATGTGGGATCGGTGGCCGAAACGCAACACATAAAGACTTCATGGACACTATATGTCGATGGCTCGTCAACGTCAGACATCAGTGGTGCAGGGGTCATACTGACGAGCCCCGAAGGATTCAAGGTCCAACAAGCTATTCGATTTAAGTTCAGAGCGACCAACAACGAAGCAGAATATGAGGCCATTCTAGCCGGGTTAAAATTGGCCCGAAGCCTAGAAGTACAAAACTTGGTCATCTACAGTGACTCGCAGCTGGTCGTCAAACAGATATCGGGAGAGTATGCGGCTCGGGGCGCCAGAATGACGAAGTACTTAGCCGAGACAAAGAATAAACTGACATACTTCCACTCGGTCAGCTGTCAGGGAGTTGACCGATCCGACAATACAATAGCAGATGCCCTGGCCAGACTGGCGACAACCGAAGCCAACTCCTTCAACGGTTCGGTGCATTATGTGTTGATCGGCTGGACTGTTGGCTTACGCCCTACATCTATTATTTGGCTGACGGAACATTACCATCAGACCGCATCCTAGCAAGGAAGATCAAGCATCGAAGTTCGAATTTTGTACTGATTGATGGAGATTTGTACCGAAGGGCCTTCAGCTCTCCCTTACTTAAATGTTTAACACCGTCAGAGGCAAGCTACGCACTTCGGGAGGTACATGAAGGGATCTGTGGGGATCACATGGGCGCCAAGTCACTGGCGCATAAAATTCTAAGACAGGGGTATTACTGGCCAACCATCTACGCAGAGGCCAAGGAACTTGTTAAAAAATGTCCCAAGTGTCAACTGAACAGCAACATCCCACATCAACCCCCCGAAGAACTCTACTCGGTCTTATCCCCGATCCCCTTCGCAGTATGGGGAATCGACATCCTAGGACCTCTGCCGAAGGCCAAAGGGCAAGTCAGCTTTATAATAGTGGCTATCGATTACATGACAAAGTGGGTCGAAGCCAAACCACTGCAGAAGATCACCGAACAGGAATGTCTTAAATTTGTGAAAGAAGGAATAGTTTATCGGTTCGGCATCCCGATGGCTGTAGTAACGGATAACGGTAGACAGTTCGTGGGGTCAAAATTTGAAAGCTTCCTGAAAGAGTTGGGAATTCAACACCGGAAGACCTCGGTTGCCCACCCTCAGTCAAACGGTCAAGTGGAAGTGACAAATCGAACCCTACTCAACGGCATAAAAAGAAGATTGGATGAACTGAAGGGTCGGTGGCCCGAGGAACTACTCAGCATTTTGTGGGCATACCGGACGACCCCAAGGACAACCACTGGAGACTCCCCCTTCCGGCTGGCCTATGGGACCGATGCACTCATACCGGTAGAGATTGGGTCACCCACTCTTCGGGTCAGCCAGTTCAAAGAACTATACAATGATGAAGGTTTGAAAGTAAATCTGGATCTGCTAGATGAAGCTCGTGACGCCGCGGTGTTGAGGTTGGCCATTTATCAGCAGAAGACAGTCCGACATTACAACCAGAAGGTGAAGTTGAGGAGGTTCGAGATAGGAGATTTGGTGCTTCGGGAGGCAGAGGCGTCAACCCCCCAGAACACAGGAAAATTAATGCCTAAGTGGGAGGGGCCTTATGAGATTTTAGAAGTGCCGAAGCCAGGGACTTACCGACTTCGAGCAATGGATGGGTCGGAAGTAAAGAATACATGGCATGCTGGAAGACTCAAGAGATATTACCAGTAAATACATGCCTGTTCTTTCCCGATAACGGTGTAATTTATACGATTTATCAATGAAATGAAAACTTCTCTCAAGAGAGACGTTTGTACTTCGTTTTAATCTTGCACTGCTTTACCGATCATATAAGCTTCGAGCGTAAGACGATCAGACGGTCCTAGAGAACTTAACTGATCGATAAACGCCACAAGTATAACTGATCGACAAAGATACACATCCGATCAGATAAGCTTCGAGCGTAAAACAATCAGACAGTCCGAAAGAACTTAACTGACTGATAAAATGCCACAAGTATAACTGATCGATAAAAGTTACATATCCGAGACAGTACACTTTAGACACAAAAGGACCAGACGGTCAGAAATGACATAACTGGGCGATAAAAATAAAGTTAAACTGATCGAGATAACTACTTAGAAATCTTTTGTCTTCATTCATATTATAAAGGTTTTACAGTTCCCGATCAGATGGGCTTCGGGTACATACACCGTCGGCCTCTCTGGTCAGGTTGAATTACAAAACTTAGAAAAGAAGAAATTACAAGTATGAACAAGTTCAAGAAAATATTAAGGGGAACCAGCATCGGCTTCGGCCTCGGACTCCTCGTCGGAAGAATCAAGGATCGAGGCGTCCAAACCAGCATCAACAAGCTTCGCTCGGGCCTTCTCCCGATAAGCTTCGACACCCTCGGCAAACTGGGTTATGATCTTATCGGTTAGGGCAGGCGATTCTTCGTATTCTCTGATGGCAGCCTGTTTGATGATGGCCTGTTCGGCCATCAAAGTGTTGTTCGCGTGGATCAAGTTACTCAGCTGAGCGTGAACCCCCGCGAAATTCCCTTCGATGACCTGAAGGTTTCCCACCAAGGTCCTATTCTCTTCGACCAGAAGTTCCTTATCCTGCACCAGCTTTTTGGCATGATCGTTGAGACCGACGAACTCTTGTTGAAGTAGGGAATTTTGTTCTTCGAGTTCGGCAATCCGGCGATTAGCCTGGGATACTTTATTACGGGTATCAGCATGGAGATCCCGATCCCTCTTCAGCTCCGAATCCCGACCCGATAATTCGGCTTGGAGAAGCTCCACGTCGGTTCTTAGCTGGACCTCTCTCTTGGTAGATCGGGCAAGGGGAGCGATAGCTCGAGCGAGGATGGCGTTGGCCTAAATACATAGGCGAATTGGTCAGACAACAAAGAAACAAATGAAGACATATATACAAATGAGGATAAATACCTGAGTCTGGGCTCGGAGATAGGTGACCAGAAAATCCTCTGACGAAAAGTTCTTGAACCGCTCATCATCACCGGAAAGCCTGAATTGATCAAGCAAATGGAAAGGAAATTTGTCAGCTGGGCTCTTCGGTCAGCAGGTAGTTGGGGATCCTCCGGAAGAGCTAGCCTTGGACTTCGGGGAAGAAGCATTGATCGGGGCAACGACCTCCTCGGCTTGGGAGGGCCCCTCGACCAACCGCGGCTTCTTCGAAGCGGGTTCCAGAAGCTAATCTTCAGTACCCTCCGAATCTTCGGCCACCGTCACTATGATCGGAGGTGGGGGAGTTGATTTCAGAACAGGCTTCGGCGGGGTCACAACGATGGCCTTGGGGGGAGCTCGAACAGAAGATCTTTTCTTTGACTTCTTTAGCAAAGCCATCTTGTCGGCCCCCTTCATCTGCAACACACTTTTCGTGGAAGCATCGGCCTTGGAAGGTTCGGGAAGAGGACCTGTTGACGAACCGACAGACATCTCGGCAATAAGAACAGCCTCGTCTGAAGGAGAGTCATCAGCGACTGGGAGATGGATGGGCTCGATGAGGATCGGGAGTGGGGACAGAGCCACTTCAGCATTCTCAGGCTTGAAGATGGTCACTACAACACAAAATAAAAGGATCATTAAGAAAATCGAAGTAAAGGATCGGGAGAATAAGAAAACAAGGTCGGATAGATTAACTTACAGCCGTGTTCGTAGAGCCAGGATTCGTTGGATACGATTCCTAGACCCCAGTTGGTCTGCTTCAGAAGGGCGTAAAACTTCTTGAAGGCTGCCGAACGACTCTTCGAAAATTTGTTGACCTTCATGGGGACGTCTTCGGGACCGGCCCAGTTGGGGAGTAGGTTGAGATCGGTTCCCCTCATGAAGAACCATTGTGAATGCCACCCCTTGTTACTGGATGGGGTCTTCACGAAGGTGTCCCGTCCAGGAACACGGTTCAGATGGCGAAGGCCGGGCTCTTTTGACCGACCAACCGAGAACATGACGAAGAAGAAGTCCAGCTCGGGGGTGATGCCAGCCTCCTGGCATAGGGCAATGAAGCTGATCAGCTGGATGTAGGAGTTGGGAGCCAGCTGGGAGAACCCGATCCCTACCAGGCAGAGAAAAGAAGAGATGAATTCGTGGAGGGGGAACCGAACCCCGTACCTTAGGGCATACAGATGGACGGCTACCCATTCGCCCTCGGGTCGGTGGTACATCCTCTCGATGGCCTCGGGAACCCGAAGCTTGTATTCTTTGGGGATGTTGAATAAGGTTTGGATGTCCGACAGTTGAGAGGGGGTGATGGAAGATTTGGTGTTGATGACAGCGTAGTCGGTTTCCGAAGCGTAGAGTTGGCGAATTCTGGTTTCGGCGTTCTCCACGGAGAGTTCGACCGGAGCAGCCTCCAGCTCGATTTGGAGAAGGTCGCCGGAAGTAAGAGTGGGAGTGCCGGCTGCTGTGGTGGGTGTGGGACGAGAATCGCTGGAATAAGCCATTTATGGTGGTTTGAAGGGAAGAAAGGTACAAGACAAGAGCTTAGTGGGGAAATGGCACGGACTGAAGAAATCTGGAAAAATGAGTGTCTCGTCGGAAATCTCCCTTGCCGGAAAAGTTTGACAGAGATTCAAAATATTAAAGACTCGAAAAAGTGACGCTGATGAATGTTGGGGAGCTTATATAGTCCATCTGGCACGGCTTCCAAAGGCGGTTATTTATGGCAGGTGGGCCCAGTTATGAAAATACGTGTACTAGCTCGCGGACCGAGGAGAAACCGCTTAGATTCCTGAGACAACTCATCATTATGGCGTGACTATCAGAATTCATGTCCTCTCAAGTCTCGTGTCATAAATATCTTATAACAAGAGACTGGGGGGCAATGTTCGGGAGTGTTTTTCCGACCCTCTTTTGGGCTGAAGGCTTGGGTCGGGTCAAAGGAGGTCGGGCTCGTATGTTCAGAGATGTAAGATCGGGGTCGGTTACCCGATCCCAATAGGCTGGGGCCCGTGGTCATCGTGAGGGTTGAGTTCGGGCCTATTGGGTTTGGCTATTGGTTTGGGCCTGAGCGTATGAGCAGTCCACATGCAGAGTTGGTGCGACAAGGAGTTCACGTGATTAAGGGTATCAACCTAATCCTACGTCAACAAGGTAACTCTGGATGTAGTGGTGGAAAGGGATTCCGCTTGCACTTTTTAAGGAGATTGTGTTGGACCCAAATATGGTAGCTAACATATTTAGGAGTCCTACTCTAATCCAAAGAAGAGGATACCAAGGTGGTGGGAGCTCTATAAATACAAGGCCAAGGTTACAATTAACAGGTAATATCTACTTTGAGCACTAAACATATAAACCTCCATTGTTAAACCTTGTGAACGGCCTGTACTTATTCTCACACCGGAGCTATCCCCCGGCGGTACGGCCGTCAAGCTTCTGTGTGATCTGTTATTGTGCAGGATTCAGCGCGTGAATTTTGTGATTGGACGCGCAGACGAAACTTGGCGTTAACATAAATAAATCTGTCAAATTAACTTAGTTTTGATAGGCTGTGCACGAATAAAATATACACAACTGTATATGACCATATTACCCATATATATATATATGCTCAATTAGATTAAGACAATAATATTTTCATTCACTTCTGATTCCCCGTGACGAATAAGTACCCATCCACAAATTCACGGAAAAATAAGTCGAATTTAACCTCGTCGCTGTTCATTTTTCTATTGAATACTTGATTAATTTGTTTAGTTTTTTTTGATATATTAATACATATATAATTAATCTCATGGATTAATATTAATTGCTTATATATACTCAATTAGATTAAGACAATAATTAATACTACAAAAGAGTAGCTATTTGTCATTTTCATCATGAAATTACGTAGGAAGTTGGAAACAAAATATGATCTAATGTTAGAAAATTAAATAAAATATGGACGAAATATAAATCACAAAAAGAGCGAGGTTCTACGAATGAAATTATTATCAGTAATCATTTTAATAATTAATAGTTTATCGAAATAAGGAGATACTCTCTTCAAAAGAATGAGTCACTACAAGAAAATGAGGATGTTGCCGAGGAATTAATTCCTTCATTTTCTAACGAGAAAATTAAAATTCAACAATAATATAATTCTTAATTAAAGAAATATCCTTGGCAATATATTTTTTTCTCTCGCAAATCTGAGATGGTGTGTAAATAATTGGCGTGTTGAAAATTTGTGAAGAAATATTTATTCACAATTTATTATTAGTTGGGCCCACATTCCATGAGCATTGCATTCAAAGTCTAAGTCAACGGACCCTTATTGTTTGGGTAATACTCCTATAAAAATGGGACACAATGGGAGCCCGCTCTATGAAAGTGACTAGTCATGGATGTGTTATGGATTTGAAAATAATTTTAATGAGAGAGTTTTGGGTTTTAAACCTTTTCTAATAGAAGTTAAAAAAAATAAAAACCCTACGTGGATATGAAAAATAGACATAAAAATTAAATATGAATGTATTTAAATTTTATTTAATTGTATTTTAATCTCTAATAATGGATAAAAATATAAATAGATAAAATTTAAATACATTTATGTTCAATTTTCATATACAATTTCTATGTCCACATAGAAGAACTCTAAAAAAAAATCTAATTTTGACATAATCAGAGCGTAAAAACACTTGTTCTTAAATTGCTGAATTAAATTAAATTAAATTAAAATTCCTTCAATAAATATGTATAGTTTTGTCTTTTATTTGTTTATTTATTTACAATAGTGTAACAATACACTATTTTAATTTTCTCACAATATCACTTTTGAAAATGTTAATTTTAAAATATTTTATCTCACTGCCAAGTGTCACTTATACGGATCGGGTTAGCATGAAGTTCGTAAGTTGGTCAATTGGCCAATAAAATATTGATACACATTGAGTATCGCCTGCTTGTCAGTACTTTATTAACCAATTGACCAATTTATCTAAAAATAAATTTCATGCTATCCACTTACCACTTATACTATTTCTGTTTCTATTACAAAATTTTAAGATTAAAATCCAATTTGCACTTCATAAAATATTTTTCGTCGAAAATTGTTTTGCACCTTAAATTAGATTTTTGATTAAATGCATCTTAAACTTAAATTCAGACAATTAAATATACTCTTCGCTCGTTTTCCGACCAAATCTTCACCAGAAGTTTGATGATATCAATTAAACTTGTCGCTCGTTTTTTTAAATTTACTTTTTATTCTTTAATTTTGAATTTTTTTTTACTATTTTTATTATTTTTTAAACAGTTTAGGTAGCTTTTCTTAAATATTAATTAGATATTTTGAATTTCATCAAACTTTTGGTGAAGATTTGGCCGGAAAAACGAACGGAGGGTGCATTTAATTGTCTGAGTTTAAGTTTAGGATATATTTAATTTAAAATTTAGTTTAGGGTGCAAATCGATTTTTGACGAAAAGTTTGGGGTCTAAATTGAATTTTACTCAAAATTTAAAGATATATTTAATTATCTATACGTATCATAAAATGTATAAATCCTTAGTTTAATATCGATAATATAATAATTAAATTCTAATAATAATTTAAATTTTTTGAATGAAGCTTCTTTCGAAAATGAGGAAATTGTTAGGATATCACGAGTGATTTGGATTCTTGCATCGGAAAAATAATGAAAAAGTGAAAGATTAATAAACACGAATGGACCCAAAACCTAAATCTTGTGTACGAACACGACGCGCGGGCTCCCCGCTCCTCCCCCCACAACTGGTCATCTAACCATGAGTTTTAATATCACTTATAGTAAAATTGTACGATCTATCATCTAACCCCCATCAATACGTCATACCAATATATGCTAAGACTTTATCATCACATAAAACCGCTTACATATCGTTCACATATACTCAAGTTATTTTAATGAACGTTATGTAAACGGTTTTATGTGATAGTAGATTAATTTTTTTAAAAAAAATTTAATTTTAAAATAATTATAAACTTTTAACCTCTCCCATTAACTCAAGTTAAATGGTAGGAAGTATGTCAACGGATCCATAACACATCCATGAGTCACTTTCATAGAGCGGGCTCCCATTTTGTCCCATTTTTATAGGAGTATTACCCAAATGGTCCGTTCACTTAGACTTTGAATGCAATGCTCATGGAATGTGTGCCCAACTAATAGTAATAAACTAGATACAAACCCCCGCGTTGCGACGAGATTATTCAAATTTTTAATAATAAATATGTGCGTACAATTAATAAATTAAAATATAATAAAAAAATAGTATATTATTGTGTGATGATCAAATTTTACATAGAAAAACAAATGAATATACATATTTCAAATCCTGGTGCTAGTAAATAGTAGCATTTTATAATCAATTAATAAAAGGGAAAGTATATATTTTTGTTCTGTGAAGTAAACAATCATGCTTACTATAAAAGTTTTACTGCAAAATGTGTGAGGGAAGCTTGAATCAAGCTAAATAAACATTGATAAAATCATATTGCTCTGTCCTGCAACAAGTGCGAAGTAGGACATTGATCCCAAAATTTCTGTAAGAAAAATTAACACTTTCAAAGCCTTAATATCCTTAATCTTATCAAACTCTTAAATCTGATCAAACATACTTATTTATGTGACTTAAAATGAAGATACTAAATGAATATACTAAATAATCAAATTAAGAAATAAATCCAGTTCCTTACTGTTGATATAAGAAACGTGAATAGCTATAATCTAAACACAAACTTTTCAATCGAAAACTCACCAAAATTTGCAATTAAACACGATTGACAACACAAATATCAGATCAATCAAATCAATTGCAAACATTATTCCGCATATCAGCAACTAAATGCAAATGCAATAATCTCAAATTTTAGCACATAATATCTAAAAATTTAGAAAATAGGCAAACCAATGAAATAATTCCACCTGCTTTTGGGTTATGTTTCACACTCCTGCATATAGCTGTGACCTGTAAATAATAATGTGTGTATTTAATAGAAGAAAGACAGAGAGACAAAACGAAAAAGAAGAGGAAAATTGACCATGAAGAAGAAGAAGTCATGATTTCTATTCACTTATGAGAATAAATAATTAGCCTAATTAATATACATATATATATATATATATATATATATGTATGTATGTATGTATGTATGTATATGCATGATGATTAGGTCAGGTGATCATTAACATTATTTTAAACCCTAATTCAGTTAGGAAGTTTTATCCATATAAAATTTTGTTCATTGGTTGTTAAAGAGATTAAATTCTACTTGGTTTGTTATTATTTATCCATAATTTAAAAAAGAATATGCTATAATTAAGATAATTAGTTTGTTATTATTTTTTCATAATTTTAAAAAAGATAGGATATAATTAAGATAATTGGGACATAATTAAAATTATTTAAGATGGACATGTGTTGAATTTGTAAAAGGATATATGTCAATATATGGTGCCATGTACTGTGATTTATTATATATAATAGATTGGAAGAATTTTTGGAAGCTAATAGATTGAAGTTTTAAAATGAATATGAAAATAATTTTTAATTGTATGGAACTATGAAAGTAATTAATTAATCATAGAATAAATTTATTAGGCACATGAAAAGTAGGTAAAATAAATAAAAGTCTAATATTAAAAGAAATTTACTTTTCAAATAATTAAAACTAATTTTTCATAAAAAGCAAGTTGGTCCTATCGTGTTTAAATTGATCCAATCTGGTTATTGCCTAAGAGAGTTATCTAATTAATGGATCCTAAAATAATGTGGCTGTTGATAACATCCATAAAATAAGGTGATCAGTATATAATATCCTAAGTAATTGTCAATTGTATTTTTATCAAAGGCAATAAGAAGCATTAATTAAAATGGACATGTGTTAAATTTATAGAAGGACATGTGTCAATATATTGTGTCATGTACTGTGATTTAGTATATATAATAGATTGTAAATAAAAAAATTCTTTCATTAATCATATTTTTCTTCACAAATTTTCACACCATCTCAAATTTTCGAGAGAAAAAATATATTGTGAAGAATATTTATTTCGTTAAGAACTATATTAGAACTATATTATTATTTCTTTCATAATATCAAACTTCTGGTGAAGATTTGACCGGAAAAATGAACGGAAGGTGCATTTAATTGTATGGGTTTAAGTTTAGGATGCATTTAATCTAAAATTTAGTTTAGGACGCAAATCGATTTTCGACGAAAAGTTTGGGGTCCAAATTGAATTTTACTAAAATTTTAAAGAAATATTTAATTATCTATATGTATCATAAAATGTATAAATCCTTAGTTTAATATCGATAACATAATAATTAAATTCTTAGTTTAATATCAAAAATGAGGGAATTGTTAGGATATCACGAGTGAGTTGGAATTTTGCATGGAAAAAATAATGAAAGAAAAGATTAATATACATGAATGGACCCAAAACCTAAGTCTTGTGTACGAACATATGACGCGCGGGCTCCCCGGTCTCCCTCCAACAACAGGTCATCTAACCATGAACATTGATATCAATGTAGTGAAATTGTATAATCCATCATCTAACCCCCATCAATACGTCACACCAATGTATGTTAAGGCTCTATCATACTTATTAACCATTCTATATTATTGAATCTATCCGATATGAAATTCCCTACGTGAAATATCCCAACAAGAGTAACACAAGCCTCAATATTTATATTAATAACTATATCTTTACCCACAATCTTTTCAGTTGTTTATTTTCTTCTTAATATTATTTTATAAAGATTCTTGTAAAGAATAATAAAGAAAACAAGTACGGGTTATATAGACCTTATGTCTCATTTGAATAATATTTGTTGTTACTTACCAAATACCAATTTGGAGGGTGAAAAAGGAGGATTAAAAGTTCAATTCATTCCTTATGATTTACATTACATGAGTTAGGTTGTGTTTGATAAATTTGAGAATTAAGATCTGAATAATTATGATGTCTTAATAAATTAGATCATCTGAATGGTTATGAGGTCTGAATCTAAAAAATTGTTTGATAACAAAAAAATAAGTTGTCTCTTAATGACACTATTTTACCATTTTAAAGGGTAAAATTTTGTTTAATAATTTTAAATATTCAATTTAATAAAAATGAGTGCATAATATTGTTGAATATATTTATATAAAAAAAATTATCAAAAAAATTTCATTAAGAGGTACCTCTTAATTATTAAGATTTCATTTTCTGTCTTACCGATTAAGAGGCATTCAGAGGTAACAAAAAACAAAACAAACAGCATCATGTCTCTTAGCGAATAAGAGGCAGTCCATTAAGAGGCAATCAGATGTAAACAAACAACACCTTAGTGTCCTCTGATAGTTTAAAAGATCTCCCATCAAATGACATTTTGCTGCCCCATTTCTCCTGTTGCGGTGGATGGAAACAAGGAGAAACGTAGAAAGTTGGGCACTTATAGTAAGCTACCGTCAGTTTCGAATTCGTGTTCTATTTGTTCTTCTATTTTGAAATCAAATAAAATTATTGTAATGACTAATTAAAAAAATTATTGTAGTTACTCGGTCCAATCCAACCACAAGCTCGAATTAAGTCTCAATCCACTACCCAAGATTACCATAATACTCTCATGAATAATCTTTATTTTGTAAAAAAGAACGTAATTTAACATATGTTTGTTGAAAAGAATGGAGTCCTATCTTTCCTTGTGTAGCGGAATTGTACGATCCATCCCACATCAATTCATCATCACTGCAGCGCGCATGCACCTGTGTAGACCGTCCCAATAAGTATGTTGGACCACCTCCTTACCTAAAAAGTTAACCTATTATGTTGAGCCTCTACCAATGTATAATTTATGTGAAATATCCCAACAATCTCCATCTTTCACTTGAATACTCATCCCAAGTATCATACTAGAGTATTTACCATTAAGCACACCTTCTTTGAATCCTTTCAAGAGCTCTGCTCGACTCTAATACTACTCCACCACGCCAGAGCCAAACGTGTCTCAGTAATTTCCTAGAGACATCCTGAGCCCTACTCCACCCGATTCAAATACTTCACCTTTGAGTCCTTCAAGAGCTTTGCTTGACTTTAATATTACTCCACCACGCCCAGGGCAAACGTGTCTCAGCAACTTCCCTAGAGCCATCATAAGTCCGCTCTACTTGACTCAAATTATCCCGTGCTCCACCTGATTCAACTCTATTTACTCCACATACGAGGCTTGCGAATTTATCATCGTACTCCCCTCGTATCTTGGAGTTGATACTTGGACTTTATTTGCTCTACCCACGAGGCTTGCGAATTTTTCCTCGCACTCCCCACGCACCTTGGAGTTGTTCTTAGACCCATCGAACCATGAGCTCTGATACCATTTTGTAGCGAAATTGTACGATCCATCCCACATTAATTCATCACCACTGCAGCGCGCACCTATGTAGACCGACCCAATAAGTATGTTGGACCATCTCCTTACCTAAAAGGCTAACCTATTAGGTTGAGGCTCTACCAATGTGGGATTCATGTGAAATATCCCAACACCTTGTGAGCTATTGCATTAATATGCCAAGTTGACTTTTCATTTGATTGTTAGCATTTGTCTATTTTCATGAAAGAATCATCACAACTAGAAGTTCATACCTCCTCCTTCGTGTATATTAATTCTTCTATATTTTTTTTATAACTTCTCTCATCAACTTTTTCTAACTCATATGTTAACGCTAAATTTTAATTGCTAATCGAATCACCAAACAACGAACAAAAAATCTATACAGGAAACAAAATATATACCACACTGAGAAGCAGGGGCGGACCTTTGCATGAGCAATATAGACACCTGCCTATGTAGTTTTTTTATAGGTATAGGGATAGAGACACATGTAATTTAATAAATTTAAGGGGGCAGATTAATATAAGAGTTAAACTGAGACAAAAAAAATTTCATTAGTATGTACAAGCTACTATGGTCTATGATAGTACCTCTTGACTTTTAAAAGGTAACTAAATTAGGGCTTTTTTTGTTTGATAATTTAAAATTTGTAGTTTGTTTGAATGTGTTGTTGGTTGGAGACTTGGGGTTAAGCCCAATTTAATTTATTTGATGTATTCAGACATGAATCAACACATTAATCAAATAAAATGTTTTTGCAATAAAGTTCATCTTTTTAGTTCCTAGTTTTGAAATTTATGGGTATTTTGGTTGTTGAATTATTTGTTTTGGGAATTATTTATCTTATGTGATTTTTGATGTAATTTTGGGATTTCAAATTTTTACCACTCCAACTAGCTATTGGACCCAGTTTTGATTTGTTTCTTGTTCATATAATTTTCTTTTCTTCTGACCCATTTTCTTCGGTTTCCTTTTAATTTTTACTAATAACTGATTTTATATTTTTATTGCACCAGATTACACTAACCAAAGTAACCAAGAAGTGGCTTCATCATTGATTTGAAAGAGGGAATTTTGTTGCTCAATTTTAGCATTTATTCTTCAAATACTAAATTTAAGTAGGTCAAGAAATCAGAAGGGTTAATCTTTAGGAGGTAATTTATCATTTCATTTTGTTTCAACATCTGGGATTTATTCTGCAATTGTCTTTTAATATTGGGAGTTAATTTATTATATAACTTGAGGCATCCAAATCGTTTTGTTTCCTCCAGTTCTTTCATCGACGTGTATTCTATCAAATAGTAGTAGTTTGCATATGCGACAACAATCTATGTGATTGAATTGCTATTGACATGTATCCTTCAGTTCTTTTCGACTGAGGTTACATTTTGTATGGTATGTAGATTATTAGGTGTTTGTTCATTGTGTTTGAGGAATAAGTAGTGATTTTCTTTTCCTTTTGTTGTTGTTGTATGAAGTCATATCCTCTTAGGATATTAGGATGTGTATAATGTAATTGTTAAAAATATCTTTAATGTAAATTTGGGCTGAAGTTTTGAAATTAATTCATGTTTTTATTTGAATATAGAAAACAAATTTGGTTTGAGACATTGAAAAATCCGCCCTCGCTGGGAAACATTTTTAGATCCACCCCTGTTGAGAAGTGTGACGGCCGGGGCCGCCGGAGTATAATTTCGGTGTGAGAATAAATACATACCAGAAACGTCAACAATGAAAGTATTTGAAATTGCTCTAGTGCATAAAGTAAATTGTAATGTAACTGGAACCTGAATTATGACCGTGTATTTATAGTTGATCATATCTCCTCAATTTTCTACGCCCTCCCTAAATAGGACTCCTTATTACTTCAATATTCAATCCTTAAGAATGGGAAGTTGAAATTAATTTGGACTGCACAACCTTCATAATGGAATTAGATTTGATTTCCTTAATAGTAGGAAAATAGGATAAGTAAGTTATAAATCAATTAGGACTACAAATTCCTTAAAATGTCAAGTCTTCTAAGCGAAATATTCTGCCACGTGACACAAATCCGCACAAACCCTTCTAACCTATCAAATCACACCCCAACACCGTAGAACACGAGTTAAACTCCTCTTGTAAGGAATCAATTTGGTTCACAAGTTTATTGGGTAAAAATAGAAAAGAATTAAAAAATATTTAAAGGTGCTATACTATTGAAAGAAAACTAAAGGAATTGAAAATTTATTTTTTGGAGAATTAAAAGAGAAACGACATGTATAAAAATTCTTTTCCCTCTCTATTTCCTTTGGGAAAAGTATGCATGCATTTGAGTATTAATTACTTAAATTTTCGCAGGGATTAGTTTTCTTATCTTCGGGACAAATGTTTTCACACGAATCAAATGCCAAATACTTGCACGCATGTACCGAACTTCAAACCAAATGAAGAAATAGGACACGTGTGACGTATGGATGATCGAACCCATGACGTCATCTTATCAAGTAATTGACACATTTGCTTACGGGTATATGTACTTGATATTAGAAATTTTAGTAATAAAAAGAGCTAATGAAAATATAAAAGGATTTCATAAATGTATATTTATTTTGAATTGAAAATATATCAAATTAATTTTAAAAATTCAAACTTGATTATATAGTTTGAAAATTGAAACGGATGGAGTATTTCTCTATTTCAAATTTCTCTATGTATTACGCAAGTATTGTACTAAAGTCTCAAATAATATCTCCACCTAAATCACACACTTATAATCTTTTTCCCCCTTTATTTTTCAAAACTTTTATGATTATACAACCAATTAAATGTCAAGTATATTACGTTTTACCCACGTAGCTTGTTTTGTCCCATCCTATGTATTAAACGCACAGAAAAGAAGTGCATCAAGTTGACTTGAAAACTGAAGAATTGAGAGTTGAGAATAAAAAAAAATTTAAATTTATTTTTAGTGAACTCGTAAGATTATTTATATAAAATGATAATTTTTTTATGTATTAGCAGATCTCATTAAATGATATATATAACATTAATTTTATGTATCTTAATTCATCTTTTTAAAAATAAAAAAAAATTATATTTTAACTCATGATCTTTAAAACGGATTGGAGCAGGTTGCTTGTTTTATCCCTTGTACGTCAAAGTGTTAGAGAAAAGAAATGCATCAAGTTGACTTAAAAACTGAAGACATGAAAAGTCAGAAGTCAGAAGTCAGAAGTCTGAATTTGTTACATTTACAGCCATGAGTTAGCTTGTCCATTCTTAAGTTGTCCAACATTTCGGCCAATATTTCAGCAGACTTAAGTCTTACGACCTCTGGTACATACTGCAAGTTGATCAATATTTTAAGATCCACTAGAGAAGTCCGAATCTTGTAGGCGGCCGCAAATTATATACGACAATCAACCAACTATGCACCTCTCTAATTAAGGAGCTAGGTTTCAAGCTTGCTTTCAATGTCCATACTAGCTAGAATTATTAGCTCATTTCCTTGATTTTATGAATATAGATTTAGGGTATAAAAGAGAAGGTCAACATTTGGGGTCTTGAAATCGTTCTTGTAATAATTTTCAAGACTTTTGTTAGAGATTAATAATTATTTGGTTGTCCTCTTGATCAATTTGAATGGAATAATTTATATTTCTGTACGTATTTTGATAAGTGTAAACTTGTCAATTTGAATAAACTCATTTAAAATTGTAGGAGAGAATGCACCACTTTATCTTGGTTTCCATCAAATTTTCATTGAATGACATAATTCATTATTTTACAAATCTTTTTCTACAAAAATTGACTTCGGACAAGATTTCACCCATTTAAAAACCCAACTTTGTTCTTGCTAGTCATTCTCCAATCCCATGAGCCTCAATTTGCTAACACATGACTTTACACCGTCTTTACCTATTTTCTTGTTTATATATATATATATATATATATATATATATATATATATATATATATATATATATATATATATATATATATATGCTCTTTGGCTGAAAAAAACTTGGTAGGAATTCCATCTTTCCAAAAGGAAATTTTCTTTGCACCACAAACCCAAAAAAGAAAAAATGAAGCAAATTTTTTGTAAAGTAAGATAAAAGAACTCGAATTTGTTGTTGTGGGTTCAAGTGTAAATTAGAGTTCACATGACCTAATTGAATTAAATGTACAAATTAGGGTTCAAATGACCTAATTAAATGAAAACGAAAAAGTTGAAAATAAATATGTGAGACCGAGAGAAGCCTCCACGTGTTCAGAGGCAAAAGACTCGTGGAGGCGACTCATTTTAAAAATTGATTGAGAGATTGGATTGGTGACTAGAAAGACAGGACGATTTGGGTATTACTCTGCCGACTAAGGGTATTTTTGAAATTTTCCTAAGGACATGTGCCTGACACATGACCACTATCCAAGAAACTTTATAAATAACCCTTCCATTCCATTGAGAATGAACTTTTGACTCTTTTGGACTTTGGACTTTTGGAGCTTGGACATTCTCTCTCAACCCGAAACACTTAAAAAGGCTCTTGGAATACCTGCTACCCTAATAAGGTTTCTGGATTCTAAGAGTTCTGTCACGTGTCATTAGAGTAATCGCTCACCTGTTCTTCTCCCCTCTTCAGTCCATTAATTAATTTCGTGCTTTTCGTGGATTTCTCTCATCCTCATCCAACACGAAACCCTAACCCTAGCAAGACACGATTTCCTTGCCCACAGTTGTCTTGTCTCATATCTTATCTAATGACCTATCAACAAATAGATAAGAATTAGGTGACAATAATATATATATATATATATATATATATATATATATATATATATATATATATATATATATATATAAAACAGTAGGACAATAGAATGAGATAGAAATTGCAAAAGCGGAATTGAAGTCATTCTATAAAGCATGTAGTACAAGTAAAGTTGACAAAAAAACAACTATTATGGCCAAGGCAAACATGTTAAACCTTACATGCGCATCAACAAGTATTGAAAAAAGAAGTTACAGCTCAAAATACATGTAAGACCCCAATTTTTATAAATAAAGATGAATTTTCTATAAATATCATTTTTGAATATTATGGAGTTAATTTGATATAATGTTATAGTTGTGGGTAATATTTATAAATTTTGCAAAGTACACAAGTTGTTATATAATATTCGATTGGTCGGAGAATATTCGTTTTAACAGGGAATATTCGTACAACGGCACAATCATTGGTGGACCCCACAACGAAATTATTGTCGGATTGAGAAAACGACAAAAATATTTTTTTAAAAATAACGGCGGAAGTTTTACCATTGATACTGTTGAACTACTCGGTAGTAAAAGTACAGTAATACGTGTGGTTGCATAGTAGGACACGGTATTAATTATTAATGCTTATGTGAGAAGTCACTCAGTTTGATTCAATTATTGTCAGTTAATAATATGAATTATTTAGCGATAATGAAGTTTTGTTTTATTCGTATTATTAACGTAATAAAACAGAAGCATCTTTTTATATAAAACAAAATACTTTATTAAAGTTATTCTATAAATAGAATATATTATATTTTATTTAAAAAATTTTTCTTTAAATATGGACCGTCAGATTAAAGTAATCAAACTAGACCGTTCATGGATTAGTTACTATGCATTTTATTTTTCTATAAATAGCAGCTCATTCCTTCATTATTTCTTACGAATTCACTGAACTCTAGAGAGAGAAACTATAGAGAGAGAGAAAAAAAGTATTCTGCTACTTAACAACTTCCTTATTTCAGTTCTTCTTTAAAATGGTAAGGGGTGTTATTCTTTCTTATTCATAAAGAGAACTGTTGTTATTCCATTTCTTATTATTCTGTTGGAATAACCTGTATACGCGGTCTACCCTATACTTGGTGACATTCTTCTGATATTCTGTTGGAACATTCTGTCTGTGTGTTTTACACCGGACCTGGTTCCGTCTTGTTATTATTCTGTTGGAACATCCTGTCTGTGTGTTTTACACCGGACCTGGTTCCATTATTTATTATTCTGTCGGAATATCCTGTCTGTGCGTTTACGCCGGACCTGGTTCCATTATTTATTATTCTGTTGGAATAATCTGTCTGTGCGGCCTATCGCATGCCGGGTGATTTCTTTTGTTATTCCATTCTTTATTATACTCAGTTGGTTAAGTTTTAACTTCTATACTCCATGAAATTAGTGGAATATCCTTGATAATTGCGGTTCATCTAGTATCTTTTCATGAAAATATTCTTCTACGCATTCTTGAATTTTACTCCATAAAGCAGTATCATGTTGACAATTTGGATGTTAATTCTTGGATAAATTAATTCTTGAACTTATTTTATTGAATTCTTATATCATTGTCATCATCCTCATGTTTATAAAATGTTGAAAGTCATCTGTGGCCTGTAGTGCATAGATGAACTTGGTATGATTATGACCAGGGATTATTCGGTATAATCATGACCGTAATGTTACAAATGATGTGGTAAAAGTCCTCATTGGCCCGTAGTGCATTGATGGACAGTTGTTGGCATGATCATGACCATTAATGAATACACGAATATCCTTGGCCGTAGTGCAGGGGTGATTCGATGATTTGGATTATTTTATTAAGCTGAGTCCCAGCAATAACAATATTGAAAAACCTTTTAAATCATAGAAGATAGTAGATTTTATTCTCTACTTGACTCTTTTAATGGATTGCTTGTTCCGCTGCAGTTAAATTTGATGTTCGTTATATTTTATCAGTTTAACACTGTTGAAGGCTAATGATAATTTATTCTGCATTATCTTAGTCATAATATTTCTTACTGGACTAGTTGAGCTCACCCTTTCTTTCACTGTTCTCTTCAGGAAATTAGAATATAGCTGGGACGAGTCAGGGAACGGAGTGATGGACCAGATGATAGTATTAGTAGTCCTCACTATTATATTAAATAGTGTGACAATAATTGTAATGAGGACTCCTTTTGAGTTTGTGTAGTCTCTAGTAGACAATAATTGTATTCAAACTCACAGTTATGTTTTGTTGTATTGTACACGACAGTTGTATTAGTAAGTTGTATTTGTATTCTGTACCATGTATCTGACGACCCAAGATGGGTGATGTATACCTAATTTTGGGGGCGTCACAGTTGGTATCAAAGCTTAGGGATATGATCCCTGGCTAAGATGTGAGAATAGAACTAGGAGGGGAGAGACAGGAAATTCCTTCGCTAGTATGACCTACCTAAGTTTATTTGCATGGTATTTAATTAGTCGGTCATAATATAATGATAATATATGACATATCAATTAACTTTTATTTTGTGGCAGTATCTAAAAACGGCATCTGAGAATATTGAGAATAGCAATGGAGTACAGGCGACTGTTGATTCACAACATATCAATAATCAGGATAATGTGCATCAGGAAGGTGACAATCCTCATACAAATAACAACACTAACCAGATGATGAATGATGGATTGTTCAGAAGCTTTATGCAGTTCATGCAACAACAGGCGAGAGCGGCTCCTGTCCAAAATATAGGTGGAAACACTGAAAACTCTCGGACGGTCACCGCTAAACAGTTCAAGGAGCTGGGACCACCGGAGTTTAAGGGAGAGCCAAAACCATTTATAGCGAAAACATGGATAAAGCAGATCACCAAGATATTTGATGTCTTGGGATGCTCCGAGGATTAAAAGGTTCCCTTTGCCGCCTTTATGTTGCGAGGAGAGGCAGATTACTGGTGAAAATCGATTAAGCGTACTCAACCTGCCGCACTGAAGATATCTTGGGAGAAGTTCCAAGAGCTGTTCAATGACAAATACTTTCCCAAAAGTGTCCATCACATGAAGGAGGTGGAGTTCATCAAATTGGAGCAGAATAATATGACCGTGTCGCAGTATGAGGCTAAATTTGCTGAGTTGTCCCGGTTTGCGTCCCACTTGGTGGATAATGAAGAGCGAATGACGCGAATATTTTTGCGAGGTTTGAAACCTGAGATACGTCAACATCTTATTTCTCATAAACTGTGTTTATATTCAGATGTTGTGAATATGGCTCAGTTAGTGGAGCGCGATAACGAGTCAACGCAACCAAAAGAGAGCAGACAGCAAAATGATAATATCAGTGAGAGCAGTAATCGAAGCGGTAACAACAAGCGTGGAGGGAATCAACATGCCAGAAATGGTAACCACTTCGGTGGTAATCAGGGCCAAAATAATAAGAATGGTCATTTCAAGAAGAGGAGATTCAACAATGATGGAAAGACGTCAGCACCAGCACCCGTTGTTAAGGAAGGAAAACGACCACCTATCATATGTTTCAAATGCGGAGGGGAGGGGCACATCAGTCCAAACTGTGTGATGCCGTCTAAAGCATGTTATAATTGTGGAAGATAAGGTCATTTAGCTCGATTTTGTCGTTTACCAAAAATAAGTTCAGCCAGGATGGAGGCACCAAAGGCCGTCCCAGAAAAGTCAAAACCGGTAGTGCAAGGAAGAGCGTTTGTTGTGACCTCCCAGAAAACAAGGAACCCGAATGAGGTCATCACGGGTAAGCTTACCATAAACTTTAACGAAGTCTGTACTTTATTTGATACCGGCTCTACCCATTCTTTTATTTCTCCTACTTGCGCTCATTGATTAAATTTGACTCCGGAGAAATTAGACTTTGACTTATCTGTTGAAACTCCATTAGGAGAAACCTTCATTACATCCACGGTTTATAAGTCTTGTTTGGTTCAAGTTGGTACCCACACATTACCTGTCGATCTTATTTCATTAAAAATACTTGCATTTGACGTGATTCTAGGGATTGATTGGTTAACTACTCATCATGCAAAAATTGATTATTTTCGTAAGGTTGTTAGCTTTCATATTCCAAATCGACCTATTATGCGAATTCAAGCAACCAAACCATTAAAATCAATCGCTGTCATCTCAAGCCATAAAGCTATTCGTTTATTGAAAAACAGATGTCAAGCTTTCTTAGCTCATGTCACGGATCTAAACAAAAATACGTTAGTTTTGAATGATATTTCTATTGTTAATAAATTCTCTGACGTATTCCCTGAAGAACTTCCTGGCCTACCCTCAGAGCGTGAAATTGAATTTTGTATTGACCTTGAACCCGATACAAAATCCATTTCCAAAGCCCCATATCGAATGGCTCTTATTGAATTTCAGGAGTTAAAGATCTAACTGCAGGAATTGTTAGACATTGGCTTTATTCGTCCTAGTACTTCTCCTTGGGGTGCTCCTGTTCTATTCGTGAAGAAGAAAGATGGAAGTATGCGACTTTGTATTGATTATCGGGAGTTGAATCATGTCACCATAAAAAATAGGTACCCATTGCCACGTATTGATGACCTGTTTGACCAGATGCAAGGAGCACAATTCTTTTCAAAGATCGATCTTCGTTCTGGATATCATCAACTGAAGGTTAGAACTGAGGATATTCCGAATACGGCTTTCAGAACTCGGTATGGGCATTATGAATTCCTAGTCATGTCCTTTGGATTGACTAATGCTCCTGCTGCCTTCATGGATATGATGAACCGGGTATTCAAAGAATATTTGGATCACTTTGTGGTCGTCTTTATTGATGACATCCTTATTTGTTCCAAAAGCCGTGAAGATCATGAGCAACACTTGAGGCTGATACTCCAAAAGCTTCGTGAATACAAGCTTTATGCCAAGTTGAAGAAATGCGAGTTCTGGCTGGAGGAGGTAGCATTCCTTGGGCACGTAGTATCAAGTCGTGGAATATCGGTTGACCCGGCAAAGATTGAAGCTATTCAAAGCTGGGAGCAACCTAAATCAGTGACCGAAGTACGTAGCTTTCTTGGTTTAGCTGGTTATTATCGGAGATTCGTGGAAGGATTTTCTCGAATCGCTACTCCATTAACTCAGCTGACTCGGAAAGATACAAAGTTCGGTTGGAGCGAAGAATGTGAGAATAGTTTTTAAGAACTCAAAAGGAGACTCATTTCAGCACCTGTTCTAACAATACCATCTGGCTCGGAGGGATTTGTCATCTACAGTGATGCTTCGAGCAAAGGGTTGGGATGCGTTCTCATACAACATGGAAAAGTCATAGCCTATGCATCAAGACAACTCAAGAAATATGAGAGGAATTATCCTACTCATGATCTAGAGTTGGCAGCTGTTGTCTTTGCACTTAAAATTTGGAGGCATTACTTATATGGGGAGAAGGTGGAGATCTTTACGGATCATAAAAGTCTCAAATATTTCTTCACTCAAAAGGAACTCAACATGCGACAACGACGTTGGCTTGAACTGTTGAAAGATTATGATCATACCATTCAATACCATCCTGGAAAAGCGAACGTGGTAGCTGACGCATTGAGTAGAAGATCATATGCAAGTACGAGTGCGATATTGTCAACACAAAGGCCCATTTTGTGTGACTTGCAAAGGATGGAGATAGAGTTAAAGACTTCAGGGACCCATGTGATGATGGCTAATATACAAGTAGAACCGACTTTAATCGATAAAGTTAAAGCTGCTCAAGCTACAGACCTAGAGCTGATGCGTATGAGGAAGAAAGTGCAAGAAGGTGCTATGCCGGAAGAAAGAATCGATGAAGAAGGAATACTTCGAGTCAACTGCAGACTTTGTGTTCCTAACGACCCTGATTTAAAGTATGAAATCATGATGGAGGCGCACAACACACCGTTTGTAATCCATCCTGGAGTACGAAAATGAATCATGATCTTCGTCATACATTTTAGTGGAGCAATATGAAGCGAGAGATAACGCTGTTTATCTCAAGGTGTCTAACTTGTCAACGAGTCAAGACGGAGCATCAAGTACCAAAAGGTCCATTGCAACCACTTACAATTCCAGAATGGAAGTGGGAGCACATTACCATAGATTTCGTTACCGGTCTTCCTAAGGTTTCTCAAGGTATAGATGCGATTCGGGTCATTGTTGATAGATTGACCAAGTCTGCTCATTTCTTACTGATACGAGAAATTTATACACTTGAACGTCTTGCTCGTATGTACATAAACTAGATTGTAAGACTGCATGGTATGCCAGTATCCATAGTTTCTGACCGAGACCCAAGATTCACTTCACGATTTTGTGTTAGTTTACAAAAAACTATGGGCACGAATTTACAATTTAGTTCGGCATATCATCCTCAGACGGACGGACAATCAGAGAGGACTATTCAAACTCTAGAAGATTTATTAAGACTCTGTGTCCTTGACTTCAATGGAAGTTGGGACAAGTTCTTATCATTGGTGGAGTTTTCCTACAACAACAGTTATCAAGCAAGTATTGGCATGACTCCATTCGAAGCATTGTATGGAAGAAAGTGTCGTTCTCCAGTATGCTGGGATGAGGTGGGTGAAGCAACGTTGTTGGGACCGGAGTTGGTACGTATGACTACAGAAAAGATTCAAACGATCCGACAACGTATAAAAACCTCACAAGATCGACAAAAGAGTTATGCTGATATTCATCGAAAGGACGTGAAATTTGATATAGGAGATCATGTGTTCTTGCGTGTTGCTCCATGGAAAGGAGTTACGAGATTTGGAAAGAGAGGAAAGCTCAATCCTCGATTCATCGGTCCATTTTTAATCCTCGATCGAGTAGGAACTGTGGCTTATAGACTCGCTTTACCACCAAGTATGTCTCGTGTTCATAACGTTTTTCACATATCCATGTTACGTAAATATGTGGAAGACCCGAACCACATTATTGAGTTAGAACCGGACGAAATAGCGGAGGATTTGACGTATGAAGAAGTTCCTGTTCAAGTCTTGGATAAGAAGGAACATATTCTACGCTCCAAGGTTATACCTCAAGTCAAAGTTTTGTGGAGAAACCACGATGTTGAGGAAATGACTTGGGAGTTAGAATCTGAAATGAAATCAATGTATCCTTACCTCTTCGACATACCAGGTACATACCTTAATTTCGAGGGCGAAATTTCATAAGAAGGGGAGGTTGTATGACCCCAACTTTTATAAATAAAGATGAATTTTTTTTAAATATCGTTTTTGAATATTATGGAGTTAATTTGATATAATGTTATAGTTGTGAATAATATTTATAAATTTTGCAAAGTACGCAAGTTGTTATATAATATTCGATTGGTCGGAGAATATTCGTTTTAACAGGGAATATTCGTACAACGACACAATCATTGGTGGACCCCACAACGGAATTATTGTCGGATTGAGAAAACGACAAAAATATTTTATTAAAAATAACGGCGGAAGTTTTACCATTGATACTGTTGAACTACTCGGTAGTAAAAGTACAATAATACGTGTGGTTGCATAGTAGCACACGGTATTGATTATTAATGCTTATGTGAGAAGTCACTCAGTTTGATTCAATTATTGTTAGTTAATAATATGAATTATTTAGCGATAATGAAGTTTTATTTTATTCGTATTATTAACGTAATAAAATAGAAACATCTTTTTATATAAAACAAAATACTTTATTAAAGTTATTCTATAAATAGAATATATTATATTTTATTTAAAAGATTTTTCTTTAAATATGGACCGTCAGATTAAAGTAATCAATCTGGACCGTTCATGGATTAGTTACGATGCATTCCATTTTTCTATAAATAGCAGCTCATTCCTTCATTATTTCTTACGAATTCACTGAACTCTATAGAGAGAAACTATAGAGAGAGAAGAAAAGTATTCTGCTACTTAACTAATTCCTTATTTCAGTTATTCTTTAAAACGGTAAGGGGTGTTATTCTTTCTTATTCATAAAGAGAACTGTTGTTATTCCATTTCTTATTATTCTGTTGGAATAACCTGTATACGCGGTCTACCCTATACTTGGTGACATTCTTTTGATATTCTGTTGGAACATCCTGTCTGTGTATTTTACACCGGACCTGGTTCCGTCTTGTTATTATTCTGTTGGAACATCCTGTCTGTGTGTTTTACACCGGACCTGGTTTCGTCTTGTTATTATTCTGTTGGAACATCATGTCTGTGTGTTTTACACCGGACCTGGTTCCATTATTTATTATTCTGTCAGAATATCCTGTCTGTGCGTTTACGCCTAACCTGGTTCCATTATTTATTATTCTGTTGGAATAACCTGTCTGTGCGGTCTATCGCATGCCAGGTGATTTTTTTTGTTATTCCATTCTTTATTATACTCAGTTGGTTAAGTTTTAACTTCTATACTCCATGAAATTAGTGGAATATCCTTGATAATTGCGGTTCATCTAGTATCTTTTCATGAAAATATTCTTCTCAGCATTCTTGATTTTTACTCCACAAAACAGTATCATGTTGACAATTTGGACGTTGTTAATTCTTGGATAAATTAATTCTTGAACTTGTTTTATTGAATTCTTATATCATTGTCATCATCCTCATGTTTGTAAAATGTTGAAAGTCATCTGTGGCCTGTAGTGCATAGATGGACTTGGTATGATTATGACCAGGGATTATTCGGTATAATCATGACCGTAATGTTACAAATGATGTGGTAAAAGTCCTCATTGACCCGTAGTGCATTGATGGACAGTTATTGGCATGATCATGACCATTAATGAATACACGAATATCCTTGGCCGTAGTGCAGGGGTGATTCGATGATGTTGATTATTTTATTAAGCTGAGTCCCTACAATAACAGTGTTGAAAAACCTTTTAAATCATAGAAGATAGTAGATTTTATTATCTACTTGACTCTTTTACTGGATTGCTTGTTTCGCTGCAGTTAAACTTGATGTTCGTTATATTTTATCAGTTTAACACTATTGAAGGCTAATGATAATTTATTCTGCATTATCTTAGTCATAATATTTCTTACTGGGCTAGTTGAGCTCACCCTTTCTTTCACTGTTCTCTTCAGGAAATGAGAATATAGATGGGACGAGTCGGGGAACGGAGTGATGGACTAGATGATAGTATTAGTAGTCCTCACTATTCTATTAAATAGTGTGACAATAATTATAATGAGGACTCCTTTTGAGTTTGTGTAGTCTCTAGTAGACAATAATTGTATTCAAACTCACAGTTATGTTTTGTCGTATTGTACACGACTGTTGTATTAGTAAGTTGTATTTGTATTCTGTACCATGTATCTGACGACCCAAGATGGGTGATGTATACCTAATTTTGGGGGCGTCACAATACACATATATGTGATAGTGTGAATCACATAATTAATTAAACACCAAACAAATAAAACAATATATCTGCATAGACGAGGGACGAAGCCATACTTTCTCTCTATAATTTCTCTCTATAGTTTCTCTCTCTAGAGTTCAGTGAATTCGTAAGAAAATAATGAAGGAATGAGCTTCTATTTATAGAAAAATAGAATGCATAGTAACTAATCCATGAACGATCCAGATTGATTTACTTTAATCTGACGATCCATATTTAAAGCAAAATCTTTTAAATAAAATATAATATATTCTATTTATAGAATAATTTTAATAAAGTATTCTGTTTTATATAAAAAGATGTTTCTGTTTTATTACGTTAATAATACGAATAAAACAAAACTTCATTATCGCTAAATAATTCGTATTTTTAATTGACAATAATTGAATCAAACTGAGTGACTAATCACGTAAGCCTCAATAATCAATACCGTATGCTACTACGCAACCACACGTATTGCTGTACTTTTACTACCGAGTAGTTCAATAATATCAACGGTAAAACTTCCGCCGTTATTTTCATAAAATATTTTTGTCGTTTTCTCAATCCGGCAATAATTTTGTTGTGGGGTCCACCAATAATTATGCCGTCGTACGAATATTCCCCGACAAAAATAATATTCCCCGATTAATCGAATATAATACAACAACTTGCATACTTTGTAAAATTTATAAATACTACCCACAACTATAACATCATCTCAAATTCACACCATAATATTTTAAAAAAATATTTCGAAAAAAATTAAATCTTTATTCATAAAATCTAGGGTTTCACAGCTTGGGTTATAAATTAGTGTGAACAAAGTATTATGCAGGTCATTGGAGTGATAAGATTAAAAATTATGGCTAGAACCATATCTAAACAATTAAGAAATCTGGAAATTTAAGCCACGCATACAAGATGTTTGAAATTTTGCCTCAATGAGAATTTATGCTTAAAAATCGAAAAGTAAGTAAATCTTGGGGATAAGTTACCTTTATATATGGGTTATAATGTTAACTAAGTTGATTGAGTGAATCAAATCAAGCCCAAAACGAGTTTTAAAGAATTTCTAAAAACTTAAATTTGAAGAAAAGAGTGGCCAACAAGGCATTTTCAAGCCTCTGTAATACCATCTTAACAAACCCAACTTGGTCATGCTATATTTTTATAAAATACTATGATATACCATGTGAAACATATCAAAATTTTGAAGCAATCAGATGTGTAGGTTGAGAGATATAAAATCACAAAGTAGCCAAGAAAAGAATTAAAATTTGGGAATTCTAGGCAGCCCCCTACTCCAGCTTCTGATTTCTTGTGTATATGGTTGGTACTTGGTAGCCCAGGATGGAAAAAATTCTTGGCTTCACCCTTGGTATAGACTGCATGCGTTATTCACCATTTTCAAAACTTCAACAACATATATATAAACCTTGACATTAACTTCTTCATACCGATGCAGTCTTGTTAGAAGAAGTAACATTTTCTTCTGTCGTATCTTCCCCATCATTATTGTAAGACCCTAACTTTCATGAATAAAGTTTTTTTTTCTTGAAATAAATATTTTAATATTATGATGTGAAGTTGATATAATGTGGGTTATTGTGACGCCCCCAAAACAGGTATACCTCACCCATTCACTACAAGAAAAAAGCTTAAGTCTGACGGAATAATCCGTCGGACATAAGCCTATTCAGTCGAAACTATATTATTCTCGACGGAAATATCCATCAGATATTCGGTCATAAATATTCGCGTCGAAAATAAGATCCTTCAAAAATTCCGTCGAAAATTCATTATACTCGACGAACATATCTCCGACGGCTGTTCGTCGAACATTAACTATTTTCGACAGAATATATAGGACGAAACTTTTCGTCGAATATAACAACACATATTTTCGACGGATATATTCCCTCGAAATTCTCTTATTTTCGACTGAAAACTAAAATAACTCACTATTCATTAAAATTGGCTAATTATTAACTTTGACGGAATTTGCGTCGGAGATAGAGTGTTTACGATGGATACGTTCCGTCGAACATAACGTATGTTCGACTGAAATTCGGATATTTAAGCATTTATTAAAAATTGATTATTTGTTAACTCCGAGGGAAGTTCCGTCGCAAATACCCTATTCCGTTGAAATTAACTATCCTTTTTTTAATTGCAGCTTTTAAAAGTTCAGTTTCTAGGTGTTTAAACCCATTAATGTACCTGTAACCTGTCACAACCAAATACACAGTAATATAAACCTGTATCTCACATTCAAATATGCAACGTAGCACTAAAACTTAATCTTCAACTCATTATCATTCACATTCGCATTCAAATATCCACCAAAACGTATTATAAGTTAACCAATTATAAATATAAGCTAATGTTCCATAAATGTTAAACAATATTATTTACAATAGTTGTACAGACGCAATTAGATAATACAATATATACAAAAGTTCTACAATAACATGAATATATACAAATGAACTATAAACTAGTAAAAGTATCATCATCAGCCTCGTGCTCCTGCTCATCATCGCCAGCCTGGTCGCCATCGCCACCCTGTTGATAGAATCAAAAATATAAATCATTAGTCCATATATATATATATATGTGTGTGTGTGTGTGTGTGTGTGAGAGAGAATTAACAAACTAGCCTTAATTGAAAAACATAAACAATAAGAATACCTGAGTAGGTGGGGGCGGACGAAAAGCCTCCTCCAAGAGGGTAATCACCATCCGGAGCATCTCGGCGCTCCAAGTGTCGAACTGCTCCCGTGGTAATCCCGTACTCTCTGCAGAGGCCCTGCTATAATATCCTGAGCAATCTGGTGAAGACGAGAATTGGAAGGCAACTGCTGACGTCGAAAGACCGGATCGGTATGGAACCTATCCGACACGGCCCCTATCAGCCGCCGGAAGATATCGTCATCCAAGCCAGCGCCCGTATGAGATGGTCCGACATGTGGTCTCGGACGCTGGCGCTGGCTGGAGCCTATAAAGAGATACAAATTCGATTACTAATAATAATTTATATAATGTGATAAATTCGGATAATTTCGTGAAACATTAAAAAATATTACCTCCAGGAAGTGTATATGCGGGTATCCTCGACAGACCCAACACTCGATATCTGCCGGTACTGCTAGTAGGGGGATCCTGAGACGCGACCCATAGTCTCAGCTCCTCATCCCGATCTAATACAATATCGGGAAGAGGGGTGGCGGAATCTAACAGCTCAGAACCCCTCCTAATAGTCTCCAGCTCAGCTATACGCTCGTCCCGAAGCCTCTGAAATCGGTCATGTAATGTATTCCGTATACGTATGTTAATTATATCATTTTAGTTACGATTGAATATTATTAAAAGCTAAATAGTAAGATGAGTTTTACCCGTATAGATAAAGCTGCCTGAGACAAAGCACGCTCGTCCTTAGGCGTGTGGGCTCGATCCCAAAACTGTAGAATGGTAGGATCACGGCCCAAGGTCCTCTCCAATGCCTAATACAAACAATCATAAAACAGGTCTTAAGTATTTGTGTGAGAACTTGACACATAAATAACTAAATACAACGCACTTACCTTCTTCGCCTCCTCGAACGACTGAGAACCAGTGGTATGTACTATCCGGAGCTGACCACGATTCTTCTTCGCCTGCTCGGACTTTTTCTTGAAGTCATCTGCCTCCCAGTGCGCACACATAGCCTCCCAGGCTAAATCGGAGACTATGCGGGGCTGATGATCTCTGATGGTGGTCCCGGGCTGGTCCACAACTGCCCGGGCTGCCTTCTGTCGCATCTCATACAGCCATCTAGAGTAATTCGCAGCGACGTGATACTTAATCACAACATCGCCAGCTGACTGAGAGATGCTCGGGTCAAATCGATAATAAACCTATAACAAAAGATTATTTAAAATTAAGAACATTTGACGAACTGACCAATACAACTATGCGGTGATAATATGCTTAACTTACATGGAACTCCCACAAGATGGTATGCCTAAAAGTGGCATCGTACCGTGCATACTGACTGAACCGCATGCACCCTCTCGGGAGATGCGTCAAACAAATCGCATGTAGGGTGTGCTTAGCCACCGGGTCTAGTATACTACAGAAAAAGTATAACAATATGTGTTATGTGAATTGTGTTTTGCAATAACTGATAGAAATAGTGCCAAAAATATTAACACCTACTGCTAGGAAATGACATCCACCAGTACTGTAAGTGGCACTATTGACGGACGACCAAAAATACCGAGGTT
This sequence comes from Panax notoginseng, assembly GCA_016801055.1. Taxonomy (NCBI): domain Eukaryota; kingdom Viridiplantae; phylum Streptophyta; class Magnoliopsida; order Apiales; family Araliaceae; genus Panax; species Panax notoginseng. Next base: position 149,359,139 of record CM029023.1, read on the forward strand.
CATCCCTCGGTGTCGTCGATGAGGTGCATCTATAATAATTGTATTTAACATAGTACTTCAATAATCATTGTAATTAATGCAGCTTGAGATATATTTAAATCCTAGTTAAGATAACTTACTCGCGCCTGAAGAAGAGCCTCCATCGTGGCTACCATCTCCAGTACCGGATCACCCACCACCTCGGCGACCTCCACCGCTATGTGTAACCATGAATATCCTACTGCAATAACAAAATTGGTAGATTACGAATATGTAAGGTTTAACAATATGTGGTAAGGACTAATATGAAAGCTCATTTTTAATTACGCACGTCATCAAACCCATCAGAATCAACGTATATATCATTCTCGGATTCGGTATCTTCTTCATCCTCAGTTTCGAGATCAGTTTCGTCATCGTTATCATCCTCAACGACTACATAATCATTCATGTGTACGGTGGCGTCGACATCCTCATCGCTAGGTATGTCAATGACATCAGTACTCACCACATCTTCAGCATGGAACACTACGGACAATGGGTTGCTCACATCTTTTTGCAATGCCTCATCCATACCAAACATGTTATCAGCATTAAATGAACGTGTTTTAGTAGTGACTACTGTGTACCAGGGGCTTCGAGTATTTACGACATTAGGAGCGTAATGCACTTGAGTCATTTGACTTGCTAACACGTACACGTCATCAGAATTTAACACCGACTTGATATCCACGGTTGTGATTCTATTACGATAAACTTTAACCCCCTTTTCAGTATCAAACCAGCTACACTTAAATGTAACTAACTTTTTGCCACCGTGATAATTGAGCACAACTACATCCTATAAACGATCATAGTAATTGGACTCAGAATCTTGATAGCAGCTTCCTAACACCACAACCCCAGAATTGACTGATGTGAGTTCATGTAAGTCATCGACTCTAAATCTATACCCATTCACGGTGCAACCAGGAAAAGAACTAACAACTTTGTAAGGTCCTTGGATTACATCTATAAAACGCTCAGAAATACTCTCTGCTTCAACCCTTTTCTTAAACCATTGTTGGAAATTAGCATTAGTGAATGTTTCCAAGTCTGCTGCAGTCAAAGTTGGGTTCGAAGCATACGCTTCCTCTTCGAATGAACTGCGATATTAGTAAAATGTCTTTAACATATATAGAGATGACTACACTTGTAAATTGTACTAACTGGAGAAAATAAGCTTAAACTTACGTGATGTATGATGATACTTCGGGCATATTTAGAAGCACGTATGTAGATACAATCTTCAACTCTTTGTCGCTTAAGTAAGTCAGAGTCTCAGGACCAAATGGTTTAGCCGGATATGTGAATACAGCTAACTCATCATCAGCATGAGTTATTGGACCAACAAACAACCTCATTCCTTCCTAAATGGTTGTGCTTCGTTGAGACAACATCGTCAAAATACAATAAGCAGAAGTTGACAAGCTTTTCCTCTGTATATCGTTCAGCAATAGAACCCTCTACACGAGCTTTGTTCTTGACCTTTTGTTTTAATCGGCGCATATACCTACGATAAATAATATGCAGATTTAGTGAAGTATTATTAATATGAGCAGGATAGAGCAATATATAGCAGTTTATATATTACCTCTCAAAAGGATACATCCACCGATATTGCCCCGGTCTTCCAAGTTTGAGTTTATACGGCAGATGAATAGGCAGATGTTCCATCGAGTCAAAAAATCCTGGAGGGAAGATCATTTCAAGCTTGCACATGGTGAACACAATATTCTTCTCCATCTGCTTGACATCACTGTGCTTAATTATAGTTGAGCAAATATCTCGAAAGAAATTTGACAGTTTGGTCAATGCATCCATAACTTTTCTGGGTAACATCTCACGAAATGTAATTGGAATCAACTTCTGCATGAATACATGACAATCGTGACTCTTGAATCCAGAAATTTTTAATTGCTCAACCTTACAACAACGTGTTATGTTAGACGCATATCCATCTGGGAGCTTTAACCCACTAACCCACTTACAGACGTCTTCAACTTGTTTCTTAGTAAGACTAAATGGAGCTTTAGGTTTCGTAGTGTTAGGGCGAAGCCACAATTCTGGCCTAATGCTCAATGTCTCCAAATCTTTTCGAGCATTGTCATTGTATTTAGTTTTACCACTCGCATCTAACACGGTGTAAAACAAGTTCTCGAAAACATTCTTTTCGGTATGCATGACATCTATACAGTGACGAACTGAAAGTGTGCCCCAATACGGCAACTCAAACCATATAGGCAAATGTGTCCAATTATGAGTCTTCCCGTACCCGACTGCTCTCAATTTACTGTGTTCCTTCCCCGGCAAAGAAAAATCAAGTTGATTCAACCACTCCAAGACATCACTGCCCGACAGCCGACCAACAACCCCCTTCTTCTCTATCTTTCTGTTGAACTGTGTAGACATCTTTCTATAATTGTGATCAAGAGGCAAGAATCTACGAGCAGTACCAAAGAAATTACATTTTCGCCCATGCTGTAACTGGTTGCCTTGCACATCCCCCATACACACTAGACAGGACAGCTTCCCGTGAGTTGACCAACCACTAACCATCCCAAGAGCCGGAAAGTCAGTGATAGTCCATAACAGGGCTGCTTTCATCACAAAATTCTAGCATATCGATTTATCATACGTCTGAACCCCTATCTCCCACAACATCTTTAGTTCATCCACTAACGGTCGAATGTACACATTAAGATCTTTTGTAGGACATTTATTCCCCCGGAATGAGTAAAGTCAAAAACAAATACGGATCCCTCATGCACATTGCCGGTGGAAGATTATAAGCGACCATAATAACTGGCAAAACTGAGTACGGCTGGCTAAAATTATTAAAAGGGCAAAAGCCATCAGTAGCCATGCCAAGCCTAACATTCCTAACTTCTTCCGTAAACTCGGGATAATTTACATCAAATCTCTTCCATTCATCTCCATCCGCTGGGTGAGTCAGCTGACCAGGCACGACATCCCTTGTTCGATGCCAACTCATATGTTGAGCCGTATAAGACGACATGAATAGCCGCTGAAGTCTCGGTGCAAGTGGAAAGTACCGTAAGATTTTCCTGGGAACATGTTTCTCCTTCCCCACACGTTTTGTAACCTTGTAGCACGATAAGCTCCATATATCACACTGTCCCTTATCTCTGTCCTCCCCATAGTATAACATGTAATCTTGCTCACAAGCATCGATTTTCTGATACCCCATATTTAACCCCTTGACCATCTTCTTCACTTCGTAATAATTCGCAGGAAGAGTATGATCCTTGGGTAAGAACTGTCCAATTATAGCGAGTAAATCATTGAAACCTTTCTCACTACAATCGTGCTCATTCTTGAAGTGTAAGAGCTTCGTCACTGTAGAAAGCTTGGTGTCCGTATCATTTCCCGGATACAACGCGACCCCAGATTCAGATAGCAACTTGTAAAAGGCAGCAACTGTATCATTTAGCACTTGCTTCGCACTGCTTGAAGAAGGTTCATATTCATCCCAGTCAATAGTAGTAGGGCCATAAGCATCGACCAACATCTCAACTGGATCATAGTGTTCGACGTATGAAGCCTGTGAAATTGGTTGTTCCACAATATTTTCAATCACTTCTGATTCCCCGTGATGAGTCCATACGAAGTACCCACCCATAAATCCACGAGAAAATAAGTTGAATTTAATCTCGTCGACTTTCTTCCAGATCAGATTTTTACACTTGACACACGGGCATCGCATCTTCCCATTCAGATCATCCGTATGTTCTAGTGCTTTGTTCAAGAAATCTAAAACCCCAACACGATAAGCTGAGACTAATCCCCTCCCATCACTGGGTATCCTATGGTACATCCAACTCTGGTCGGCTGACATTTTTAACTACACAGAAGTACGCATTAAGTTAATTTGGATATTCATGCGTGAATTATATTTACCTAGTATCTCTACAGGACAGGGGTAAGGCTTCTATCCCGTTATTGGATGTGTCTTGTCACTAGTGCAAACACGTTGAGTACGTTTCATGAGTTTCAAGAAAATTTTGACAGCACCTCCCCATGGTCTCTAAGCACACGAAATAGACTAAGATAACTTAATCTAAGTATGCACTCGGAGAACATATAGAGATAACTGTAACACCCTAGTCTCACATCGAAAGATAGGGGAAAAATTTGTCTGTATATGAGGAATTAAGTAACTACCAATAGTACCTTCAAGTCATGACCTTTTGGGAGCCTGTGGTGGGCTAAGATAACCCATGAAGATACTATTGTCCCAGCGCCAATTTCACGCCCCAGCGCCAGTCTATAGCTTAGTCCTCGCGCCCCAGCGCCGGATTTGTGGTCTGACTTGGATAGTTTTGACCTCCTGTAGTAAAATAATCATAACTTCCTTATATTAACTCCAATTGAGGTGATTCAAGATGATCCGGAACGAGGACGAGTAGACCTACAACTTTTGTTCTTCAAGTTTTTCAATTTAAGGTCATTAGGATGGGTCAAAATGGTCATCTTTAGGACTATTGTGTTTTCGGAGGCAATCGGAGGGTGTCGGGCATGAACATATGCATGTGTAGTGCTTCAGACCATAAAAGATGATGTCCTAAGTTACAAAACATGAATAATAGTAAATATAATGATGCTTAACATTAATAAATAATGTATTAGATGAGTTATAGAATCATAGTAAGCATACACAAGAGAGGCAAATCTGGCGTGTGACGAATGAACGTCGAAACGCCGTGCCAAGTGTTAATGAACATAAAAAGTGTTTCAATTCAAATGAAATAAATATTATAAGATAAGGAATGGATTTAATATAAAACCAATAAGTAGTCCTAGCAAGACTTAAACACTTGAATGAACTGCGAATATGAAATATAGTGAGATATAAGTTGAAAGTTAACACAATTAAGTTGAACATTGTGTATTTATTAATAGGAAAGATTATGAGACATAGAATAGAGTTTATATTACAATTACTATGTGTTGTTATGTGACTAATATTTGATGTATATGATTATATAATTGCGTAGGGCACGTGAAGTGCAGATAGCTGTAAGCTGTTAAACTGTTATTGGTAAACAACGATCAAGACAAGTCTTTCGGTTCCTATTTTCTACGTGGACTTAATGAACTGTTTTAAATTACATGATATGTTATGCATGTTGAAATCATGAAATGTTAAAGTCAATATATGACTGCATTGTTTTTGGCTAAGTAATGATGATTGAGTAAGGAACTCAATCTTTATATTTGTTATGTGAATTAAAAGTATGTATGCCATGTTACTTTAATGAGATGTATATCGAGCATGTTATTATGTGTTATGTGATGCATGAAAATTGTTAGACTTTGCTGGGCTGTCGAGCTCACTCTTGCAAATAACCACTTTTGCAGGTCAAGATTTTAAGGTAAAGATACGTGCTATGTGTAAGACCCCGAATTTTATGAAATAAAAGTATTCAATTTTTCTATTCAGTAAATGGTTAAATTGATAAATGTTAAAGTTAAGGGTGATATATAAAATATTCATTGTTGTCGGGGAATATTCGTTTGGTCGTGGAATATTCTTTCTGTCGGGGAATATTCGTACGACGGCGCAGCTATTTGTGGGCCCCATAACGAATAACTGTCGGATGAAAAAAAAACGACAAATTTGAGTTTTTACAAATAACGGCGTAGTTGTTACTGTTAACACTGTTGGAATAGCCGGTGGTTAAAATACAGTAATACGCGTTATTGCACAGTAGCACACGGTATTGCATAGTATTTTTGAAATTATTGATTCTTACGTAAGAAGGCACTACTCAATAATTGTTACAGTAATTACTGTTCAATATTTTATTTTATTGATTCAATAATTGCTACGTTGAAATTTTGTATTATTGTTGTTCAATAATTGTTGCTGCACAGTATTTTCTATTATCAGATCAATAATTCATATTATTTGAATAGTATTATTAGATAACATTATTGACAATGTCTAGAAAGTTCTGTCTAAGGAGAGGTTTGGTCATCTAATTGCGCGCCAGTAAGGAAAAATTCTTATTGGAAAGCCCCCTCTTTCCTGGGAACGGCCTGGTTGTCATAAATGTGATTCTATAATATTATTTATGAATAATTAATTATTGATTCATATGATAAGGAAATATTTATTTTATGTGGATATAAACGAGGGATATATTTTTGTGGTTAAAAATGAAGGAGTTAATGTTAAGGTTTTTATCCGTATTTTTGTCGGAATGGAGGTATTAAAAATCAGGATTTTTGAGATATTTTGCAGGGGTTAGAATTTTTAATCCGACCGTTGGATCGTGGTAATTTTTTGGATATGTTATACATATATAAGTTGAGTATATGCCCACAAATTTTGAACCGTTAAAAATGAACGTATGATTTGTTATGAATTTTAAAAGGTGGCTGATTCAGAAATCAGGTTATAAATCATTTTTGGTGGAAAATTCTAGAATTGGTGGGCCCCACTTGTGGTTGGTGAAGAAATGTGCTGAATTATATTTCAAATGTGGTGGGTGGGAATAGTAGCAGGTAAAGCCATCAGGTTACAGGTCAAACCTACCAAAATTTTCCTATAAATAGAGGGCTAAGTTAGAATTGAAAATCACACCAAAAACATAAGCTTTCTCTCTTTCTCTCTCTATATTATGAAGCATATTTTGTGAGTATTTAGATACTTTGAGAGTTGCTATTCAGTGCAAGTTTCCTTCGACTTTACATTCCGGTCAGAAGTACTGCTGTTTTGAGGTAAGGGATAGTAAGGGATATTAAGGGATTTTAAGGGTTGTTATGATTTTCAGTTTCGTAATTTTTCTGATCTTCAAAAATTCTGAAAAAATTTGAAATGATATTTTGATGAGTTTTCTTGATTGTGTCCAAAAATGGTGATTTTTGGATGTATAGATTGAGAGTTATGAATTTTATGAGAAAAGACTATTTTAAAAGTAACAGCTTATAATTCCTTGTGGTTAACTCTAAAATTGATGAAATTTTTATTGGGAGTACATGTATATGATGGAAGTATACTCTGTTAATTTCAGAATTTTTGGACAAAAGTATAATTTTTGATAAATGTCTAAATATTCGGCTGTTTTGGCCATATGAAAAATAGTAAATGACTTTTAAAAATTCTGAGAAAAATATATGTTCACTATGGGACTATATTATGTTAAATCCCAGAAAAGAAATATTTTTGAAAGTGATTTGGTATTTTTTTTATGAAAATGGTCTAGTTGTGAGTTAATGAATTAAATATATTTTGTGAAGAAAGAAAATTGGAAAATAGGATTTTATGGCTTGAGAATCCTATATGAGGTATATGCAGATTTTTGATGAGGGTTTTGGTTATTGATGATGAAATTATAAGAGTTGGCATTTTATGATGATTAAATGCATTAATTAGTAAAGTGTAAACAATTAAAATAAACTGTTTATAAATTTAAGTAATGTTATTCTTTCAATATCATTATATCAAAATATTGGTATGGATTTTATTGTGGAATTTCTATCTTTTGTGTCGGGGTTACTATTCATGAGTTACTATTCACGATTTACTATTCATGAGTTACGAATATTACTCTTGAGATTAAAACTATATGTTGATCATATTATTTTTATCATCATATATAACATTTTTATAACCCTGATGTTGAAATTCTCTTTCACTGGAGTGTAAAGATGGGTAGATTATTGGTATGATCATGACTAGGGTTCTCTTTGGCCTGTAGTGCAAAGTTGAATTGTGACTGGTATGATCATGACCATTGAATTTATAATTGAATATCTTAAGCTTAAGTGCAAAGGTGAATTGATCAACATGGTTATAATTATTGTTTATATAAATTCTAAAATGATTATAATTCTTTGAGATATTAATATATTTGGCATGTAGTGCAAATATGAACTGTTGATGAATATATTTGGCCTGTAGTGCAAATATGAATTGTTGATGAATATCTTTGGCATGTAGTGCAAAGATGGCCTGTTGATGAATATCTTTGGCCTGTAGTGCAAAGATGAACTGTTGTTGAATATCTTTGGCCTGTAGTGCAAAGATGGTTTGTTGATGAATATCTTTGGCCCGTAGTGCAAAGATGGATTTGTTAGTATGATTATAAACAGGAACTGTGATTTGGTTTAACCATGATCTTTGATGTTTCAGGTAAAGACAGGTGATGAAAATATTCTTCGTCCTGGGTGCGAAGAAAAATTTATAGTCACAATTATGATTATGAGTTATTCATATGATTGTGGAAAGGAACTGTTGAGTGATGTTACATGGATAAAACATTGTTGGTGGATTTTTAACATGGAGAGATAATGGACTTTATGGTCTATTTGACTCTTCTAATGGATTGCTCGTTCCGCTGCAACTATGGTTGAAATTTTTATCATTTACCATATGTTCTAAATCTCTGATTTATTATTGATGAAGACTATTGATAATTTATTTATCTTTAGTCATGATATTCTTTACTGAGCTAGTTGTGCTCACCCTTTTGCTTCACAATTCCTTTCAGGTAATAAGAGTGTAGCTGGGTCGAGCGGGGGTAACGGGGAAATAGAACGGTGGTCTCTAGCTGTGGATGTTCTCCCGAAGCAGTATAGAAAAGTTCATTTAGTAGTTTTATTTGGTGAATCCAATAGGGTAAGGTGTACCCAACGTTGGAAGGGTGGTTTGCCACTATCATACAAGATGTCTAACGACATACAACCTCGTGTCATCATAAGACAGGGATGTGCTCATCCACTTGCTGAGTATATATACGAGCACTACCTATATAATCTTGGTGTTTGTTTGAAGTATAATTCTCAATTAGAGACAGTGGAGATAATGATAAGTCAAGAGAAGACTCACCATTGGGAAGAATATGATAGTAATCTTCTCATTTTTCTTTGGGGTCTATTGGGTCAACCAAGGATAATTCTGTGGCCATATGATATCTATCATAACCTAGACGCGTGGCCTCCCATGTACGAAGGTTTCCTTGAGCATTTCCCAAAGATTCTAATTTCTAAAACAGTTTTTGACTATACCTTTATGTAAGGTACCTTTGTGAGGTGCTGATACATGATGGTGTCCAATGTCACATTTGGTATATATTTGTATCCAAACTCACAGCATATGTGTTGTTGTATTTTACACGACAATTGTTGTAATAAAGTTTTAGTTGTTTTCTGTACCATGTATTTGACGACTCAGAATGGGTTGGGTGGAATGAACCTATTTTGGGGTCGTTACATTTGGTATCAGAGCTTAGGGATATGATCTTTGGCGGAGATCGGGGAATATAACTAGGAGGGGAGAGATGAGTAAATCCTTCGCTAGTGTGTCCTACCTAAGCTTATTTGTTGGTCAGTCATAATATCGAGATATTATGTGATATGTTAATTTGTTAAATTAACCCTTGTTTTGAAGCTGTATTCTAGAAAGATTTCTGAAATACAGAAGATGAGCAGTGGAGAAATCATGATGATAAGGAAGATGGAATCTGAAATGAAAGCAAGGTATTCTCAACTCTTTGAAATACCAGGTACGTAAATTTCGGGGACGAAATTTCATAAGGAGGGGAGATTGTAAGACCCCGAATTTTATGAAATAAAAGTATTCAATTTTTCTATTCAGTAAATGGTTAAATTGATAAATGTTAAAGTTAAGGGTGATATATAAAATATTCATTGTTGTCGGGGAATATTCGTTTGGTCGTGGAATATTCTTTCTGTCGGGGAATATTCGTACGACGGCGCAGCTATTTGTGGGCCCCATAACGAATAACTGTCGGATGAAAAAAAAACGACAAATTTGAGTTTTTACAAATAACGGCGTAGTTGTTACTGTTAACACTGTTGGAATAGCCGGTGGTTAAAATACAGTAATACGCGTTATTGCACAGTAGCACACGGTATTGCATAGTATTTTTGAAATTATTGATTCTTACGTAAGAAGGCACTACTCAATAATTGTTACAGTAATTACTGTTCAATATTTTATTTTATTGATTCAATAATTGCTACGTTGAAATTTTGTATTATTGTTGTTCAATAATTGTTGCTGCACAGTATTTTCTATTATCAGATCAATAATTCATATTATTTGAATAGTATTATTAGATAACATTATTGACAATGTCTAGAAAGTTCTGTCTAAGGAGAGGTTTGGTCATCTAATTGCGCGTCAGTAAGGAAAAATTCTTATTGGAAAGCCCCCTCTTTCCTGGGAACGGCCTGGTTATCATAAATGTGATTCTGTAATATTATTTGTGAATAATTAATTATTGATTCATATGATAAGGAAATATTTATTTTATGTGGATATAAACGAGTGATATATTTTTATGGTTAAAAATGAAGGAGTTAATGTTGAGGTTTTTATCCGTATTTTTGTCGGAATGGAGGTATTAAAAATCAGGATTTTTGAGATATTTTGCGGGGGTTATAATTTTTAATCCGACCGTTGGATCGTGGTAATTTTTGGATATGTTATACATATATAAGTTGAGTATATGCCCACAAATTTTGAACCGTTAAAAATGAACGTATGATTTGTTATGAATTTTAAAAGGCGGCTGATTCAGAAATCAGGTTATAAATCATTTTTGGTGGAAAATTCTAGAATTGGTGGGCCCCACTTGTGGTTGGTGAAGAAATGTGCTGAATTATATTTCAAATGTGGTGGGTGGGAATAGTAGCAGGTAAAGCCATCAGGTTGCAGGTCAAACCTACCAAAATTTTCCTATAAATAGAGGGCTAAGTTAGAATTGAAAATCACACCAAAAACATAAGCTTTCTCTCTTTCTCTCTCTATATTATGAAGCATATTTTGTGAGTATTTAGATACTTTGAGAGTTGCTATTCAGTGCAAGTTTCCTTCGACTTTACATTCCGGTCAGAAGTACTGCTCTTTTGAGGTAAGGGATAGTAAGGGATATTAAGGGATTTTAAGGGTTGTTATGATTTTCAGTTTCGTAATTTTTCTGATCTTCAAAAATTCTGAAAAAATTTGAAATGATATTTTGATGAGTTTTCTTGATTGTGTCCAAAAATGGTGATTTTTGGATGTATAGATTGAGAGTTATGAATTTTATGAGAAAAGACTATTTTAAAAGTAACAGCTTATAATTCCTTGTGGTTAACTCCAAAATTGATGAAATTTTTATTGGGAGTACATGTATATGATAGAAGTATACTCTGTTAATTTCAGAATTTTTGGACAAAAGTATAATTTTTGATAAATGTCTAAATATTCGGCTGTTTTGGCCATATGAAAAATAGTAAATGACTTTTAAAAATTCTGAGAAAAATATATGTTTACTATGGGACTATATTATGCTAAATCCCAGAAAAGAAATATTTTTGAAACTGATTTGGTATTTTTTATGAAAATGGTCTAGTTATGAGTAAATGAATTAAATATGTTTTGTGAAGAAAGAAAATTGGAAAATAGGATTTTATGGCTTGAGAATCCTATATGAGGTATATGCAGATTTTTGATGAGGGTTTTGGTTATTGATGATGAAATTATAAGAGTTGGCATTTTATGATGATTAAATGCATTAATTAGTAAAGTGTAAACAATTAAAATAAATTGTTTATAAATTTAAGTAATGTTATTCTTTCAATATCATTATACAAAATATTGGTATGGATTTTATTGTGGAATTTCTATCTTTTGTGTCGGGGTTACTATTCATGAGTTACTATTCACGATTTACTATTCATGAGTTACGAATATTACTCTTAAGATTAAAACTATATGTTGATCATATTATTTTTATCATCATATATAACATTTTTATAACCCTGATGTTGAAATTCTCTTTCACTGGAGTGTAAAGATGGGTAGATTATTGGTATGATCATGACTAGGGTTCTCTTTGGCCTGTAGTGCAAAGTTGAATTGTGACTGGTATGATCATGACCATTGAATTTATAATTGAATATCTTAAACTTAAGTGCAAAGGTGAATTGATCAACATGGTTATAATTATTGTTTATATAAATTCTAAAATGATTATAATTCTTTGAGATATTAATATATTTGGCATGTAGTGCAAATATGAACTGTTGATGAATATATTTGGCCTGTAGTGCAAATATGAATTGTTGATGAATATCTTTGGCATGTAGTGCAAAGATGGCCTGTTGATGAATATCTTTGGCCTGTAGTGCAAAGATGAACTGTTGTTGAATATCTTTGGCCTGTAGTGCAAAGATGGTTTGTTGATGAATATCTTTGGCCCGTAGTGCAAAGATGGATTTGTTAGTATGATTATAAACAGGAACTGTGATTTGGTATAACCATGATCTTTGATGTTTCAGGTAAAGACAGGTGATGAAAATATTCTTCGTCCTGGGTGCGAAGAAAAATTTATAGTCACAATTATGATTATGAGTTATTCATATGATTGTGGAAAGGAACTGTTGAGTGATGTTACATGGATAAAACATTGTTGGTGGATTTTTAACATGGAAGAGATAATGGACTTTATGGTCTATTTGACTCTTCTAATGGATTGCTCGTTCCGCTGCAACTATGGTTGAAATTTTTATCATTTACCATATGTTCTAAATCTCTGATTTATTATTGATGAAGACTATTGATAATTTATTTATCTTTAGTCATGATATTCTTTACTGAGCTAGTTGTGCTCACCCTTTTGCTTCACAATTCCTTTCAGGTAATAAGAGTGTAGCTGGGTCGAGCGGGGGTAACGGGGAAATAGAACGGTGGTCTCTAGCTGTGGATGTTCTCCCGAAGCAGTATAGAAAAGTTCATTTAGTAGTTTTATTTGGTGAATCCAATAGGGTAAGGTGTACCCAACGTTGGAAGGGTGGTTTGCCACTATCATACAAGATGTCTAACGACATACAACCTCGTGTCATCATAAGACAGGGATGTGCTCATCCACTTGCTGAGAATATATACGAGCACTACTTATATAATCTTGGTGTTTGTGTGAAGTATAATTCTCAATTAGAGACAGTGGAGATAATGATAAGTCAAGAGAAGACTCACCATTGAGAAGAATATGATAGTAATCTTCTCATTTTTCTTCCGGGTCTATTGGGTCAACCAAGGATAATTCTGTGGCCATATGATATCTATCATAACCTAGACGCGTGGCCTCCCATGTACGAAGGTTTCCTTGAGCATTTCCCAAAGATTCTAATTTCTAAAACTGTTTTTGACTATACCTTTATGTAAGGTACCTTTGTGAGGTGCTGATACATGATGGTGTCCAATGTCACATTTGGTATATATTTGTATCCAAACTCACAGCATATGTGTTGTTGTATTTTACACGACAATTGTTGTAATAAAGTTTTAGTTGTTTTCTGTACCATGTATTTGACGACTCAGAATGGGTTGGGTGGAATGAACCTATTTTGGGGTCGTTACACTATGTGAGTTATAGAGATCTATATTCACGAAGATTACTTAAGTTTTATGAGAAATGTATTTCATATTTTGAACGTAACATGTCATTGAAATGTAAGTTGAGCTATCCAATGTATATGGATATTTAGTTATGATGTAAGACTTTGTATAGTCATTTTGTTGTAACGATTCATGATATAAGATTGAATCAAAGAGATGTAATGTAAAGATTGCGATTCAGGGCAAGAAAGAAGGAAATGTATAAAAGTTTTAAATATTCCGCAATTTTATTAAGTTTAACATCAAATAATGATGTATTATTTAGAGGTTGAATGTATGGTTAACGACTGAAGTCGAGATTTAAATTGTATAGATTTTGGGGTCGTTACAGTTTTGATGGATTTGATTCAATTCGGACTTGGAATTTGACCCGAGATTTGTTCCGGACTCGGAATCGAACTCGGGTTGTTTCAATAACAGTCGATTAATCCTCAAAATAACATAAAAATGTACCGTTTCGTATTTGCACCGGCCTAAGTGAGAGACATAGCATCCAATAACAGTCCCAAACTAGGGACTGTTCGACATTCACCCCTACTGAGTGTATGTCAAATGGGTTTCTAAGTTTCAAAGTATAGTACATATATAATTGAAAATGCTACTTAGTTTATGCGAATTGTTATGTGGAATCTCTACTTGAGTCGGCAACTGGTAAAAAAAAAAGGGTCGTAGTTCCTGTTGTGTCCTATACTCGAATAATAAAGGTAATTGAATTACTGCAAACATTCCTCACTGTTCCATCATAACAGATGGCAACATCCAGAAGGAGTGCCAGTAAGTTATTGAACAAAGTTCTAGGTTAAGCAACTCTCTAGATAAACGAACGATCACTTCTCTGCTAGGAATGAATCATCTCCCCATATGGGTCTAATCCATGATATAGACAACTTATCACCACTCCGAATTTCTCAAATGGATAGTTCTCATACAAGAGGTGAGACGTTCTGTGAGAACTACCCATCTGAGGAATTCAGAGTGGTGATAAGCTGTTTATATCATGGATTGGACTCATATGGGGAGATAATTCATTCCTAGCAGAGAAGTGATCGTTCGCTCATCTAGAGGGTTGCTTAACCTAGAACTTTGTTCAACAACTTACTGACACTCCTTCCAGATGTTGCCATCTGTTATGATGGAACAGTGAGGAATGTCTGCAGTAATTCAATTACCTTTATTATTCGAGTATAGGACACAAACAGGAACTACGACCCTTTTTTTTTTAAATTGTTGCCGAGGAACCGGTTGGAGTACTATTAGCTGCAACTGCTATGTCAAAACCTGCATACAAGAAAGAGTACATATATGTAGGGAGAGTGTTATTGCATTTATATATTGAAAATTGTGACAAACTAAGCAATTGCTACTTAGTTTATTTTGCCAATAATAATATACTAAGTAAGTGGTACTTAGTTTATGAAAATTGTTATTTAGAATCTATAGAGAATATATATTGTTCGACATTCACTCCTACTTAGTTTATTTTGCCAATGTGAACTAAGTAAGTGGTACTTAGTTTATGAGAATTATTATTTGGAATCTATAGACTACTGTTCGACATTCACTCCTACTTATTTTATTTATTTAAATTTAAATTAATTTAATTTACTTTAATTTAATTTAATTTAATTTAAATTTAATTTAATTTACTTTACTTTACTTTAATTTAATTTAGCCTTAATTTAATTTAATTTAATTTATTTAAATTTAATTTACTTTAATTTAATTTACTTTAATTTAATTTAATTTAATTTAATTTAATTTAATTTAATTTAAATTTAATTTAATTTAATTTAGCCTTAATTTAATTTAATTTACTTTACTTTAATTTAATTTATTTTATTTTATTTTAATTAAATTAAATTAAATTGAAATTATTTGATTATATTTTATTTTATTCTTTATTGAATTGAATTCTATTTGTATTATATTATATATTTGTAAATATTTTTTTTAAATTAAATAAAATTTGTTTGATTTTATTTAATTTACTTCAAATTAGTTTATATTTTAATATTGGGACTAATTACTAATATTATCAAAATAATTCTGACAAAATCTTGCAAATGCATACATCTGACAGAATTTCTGTCACAAATTCTGTCGAAAATTGCAAATATATCAAAATTAAAAACAGTCCAAAAATCAGTTAAGTTCAAGATTGAAAACTAATTAAATTACATAAACAATACAAACAATATATACTGCATAATTATCCATTCTCAATCAAAATATATACCAAAATTTAGCCCCAAATTTCAGCCTCAAATCCAAATTTCAGTCAAATATATAACAAATTTTTAACCATATACCAATTTCAGCCTTAAATCCAATTGCCAAAGCCAAATTGATGCACATACAGTAACCAATTAAGGAATTTACCAATTTTTAGACTCAAATCAATATATACATACAATATAAAAATTATTCAATCTACTGATTTTGTACATCATCATCAAAATGAAATAATATTTGAACTCATACCTTTTGGAGCTAATAAACTATCTGGCGTGTGGTGGTGGTGGTGGTGGTCGGCGGCTAGAGGGGCGCCTGGCGGTGGGGGAGAACTGATCGATCGCGAGAAGGGGGCACGCGGCTGGTCGACGGTGGAGGTGTTGGTGGCAGGTGTGCGCCGGAGATAAGAGAGAGATGAGAGTGAGAGAGGAGAGACTGAGATGAGAGAGTGAGAGTGAGAGAGTGAGAGAGTGAGAGAGTGAGAGGGGAGAGATATAAAACTTAAAGAATACGGGGAGACGCTGGCCTGAGTCAGTCGAATAGTTTTTATAAGCGATTTCCGACGGACTATTTGACAGACGAAAGTCCGTCGAAATTACAATATCTTCGACATACAGTCCCTCGAAAATAACCATAATTTCGTCGAATTTAAGTTTCGCGCTGGCGGAAAATTTGGCGCCATATGAGGTCTTATATTCCCGACGGAATTTCCTCGGAAATAAACTATTTTGGACAGAATTATTTTCGACCTAATATTGCGTCGAACTTATATTATTTTCGACTGAATGAAGTCCGTCGAACTTAGCTCCGTCGGGATTAGTCGGTTTCCTTGTAGTGATTCTGAGTCGTCAAAACATGGTACAGAAATAACTACCACTTTATTAATACAATTGTCGTGCAAAATACGACAACACTTAAACTGTAAGTTTAAATACAAATATTGTCTTCTAGACAATTTTCACACCCAAATAAGTCCTCATTACAGTTGTTGATACATTATTTCACAAAAAAGGTGAGGACTACTAAACAACTTTCTAGAACCATCATTCCATACCCCGACTAGTATTTGCTACATTCTCGCCTCCTGAGAAGAAAAATAGAACAAAAAGGAAAATGGTGAGCTCAACTAGCCCAGTAAAGGATATTATGACTAAGATAATATAGAACAAATTATCGTTAGTCTTTAACAGGGAAAAATCAGATAAAATACAATAGACAACAAGTTTTAAATCAATATTCGCAACGGAAATAATAATTTATTAGAAGAGTTAAGTAGAGAAAGAAATCTACTATCATCTATGAATTTAAAAGTCCATCATCGATATTTTATCCCTGTAACATCAATCAATATATATATATATATATATATATATATATATATATATATATATATATATGTAAGACCCCGAATTTTATGAAATAAAAGTATTCAATTTTTCTTATAATTACTATTCAGTAAATGGTTAAATTGATAAAAGTTTAAAGTTATGAGTGAAATATGATTTTTTTTCAAAATAAGCAAGTGGTTATAAAATAATCATTGTTGTCGGAGAATATTCGTTTGGTTGTGGAATATTCTTTCTGTCGGGGAATATTCGTACGACGGCGCAGCTATTTGTGGGCCCCATAACAGAATAACTGTCGGGTGAAGAAAACGACAAATTTGAGTTTTTACAAATAACGGCGTAGTTGTTACCGTTAATACTGTTGAAATACCCGGTGGTTAAAATACAGTAATACGCGTTATTGCACAGTAGCACACGGTATTGCATAGTATTTTTGAAATTATTGATTCTTACGTAAGAAGGCACTACTCAATAATTGTTACAGTAGTTACTGTTCAATATTTTATTTTATTGATTCAATAATTGTTGCGTTGATATTTTATATTATTGTTGTTTCAATAATTGTTGCTGCACAGTATTTTCCTTTATCAGATCAATAATTCATATTATTTGAATAGTATTATTAGATAGCATTATTGGCAATGTCTAGAAAGTTCTGTCTAAGGAGAGGTTTGGTCATCTAATTGCGCGCTAGTAAGGAGAAATCCTTATTGGAAAGCCCCCTCTTTCCTGGGAACGGTCTGGTTGTCATAAATGTGATTCTGTAATATTATTTGTGAATAATTAATTATTGATTTATATGATAAGAAAATATTTATTTTATGTGGATATAAATGAGGAATATATTTTTGTGGTTAAAAATGAAGGAGTTAATGTTGAGGTTTTTATCAGTATTTTTGTCGGAATGGAGGTATTAAAAATCAGGGTTTTTGAGATATTTTGCGGGGGTTATAATTTTTAATCCGACCGTTGGATCATGGTAATTTTTGGATATGTTATACATATATAAGTTGAGTATATGTCCATAAATTTTGAACCGTTAAAAATGAACGTATGATTTATTATGAATTTTACGAGATGACTGGTTCAGAAATTGTTGAATTTTCGGAGTTTAACATTTTGGTGGAAAATTCTAGAATTGGTGGGCCCCACTTGTGGTTGGTGAAGAAATGTGCTGAATTATATTTCAAATGTGGTGGGTGGGAATAGTAGCAGGTAAAGCCATCAGGTTGCAGGTCAAACCTACCAAAATTTTCCTATAAATAGAGTGCTAAGTTAGAATTGAAAATCACACCAGAAACATAAGCTTTCTCTCTTTCTCTCTCTATATTATGAAGCATATTTTGTGAGTTTTTAGATACTTGGTGAGTTGCTATTCATCAGTGCAAGTTTTCTTCAGCATCATATCCGATATCCAGTCAGAAGTACTGCTCTTTTGAGGTAAGGGATTGTATGGGATTGTGAGGGATAGTAAGGGATAGTAATGGATTTTATTGTGGAATTTTTATCTTTTGTGTCGGGGTTACTATTCATGAGTTACTATTCACGATTTACTATTCATGAGTTACGAATATTACTCTTGAGGTTAAAACAATATGTTAATCATATTATTTTTATCATCATATATAACATTTTTATAACCCTGATGTTGAAATTCTCTTTCACTGGAGTGTAAAGATGGATAGATTATTGGTATGATCATGACTAGGGTTCTCTTTGGCCTGTAGTGCAAAGTTGAATTGTGACTGGTATGATCATGACCATTGAATTTATAATTGAATATCTTAAGCTTAAGTGCAATGGTGAATTGATCAACATGGTTATAATTATTGTTTATATAAATTCTGAAATGATTATATATTTATTTGAGATATGAATATATTTGGCCTGTAGTGCAAATATGAATTGTTGATGAATATCTTTGGCATGTAGTGCACAGATGGCCTGTTGATGAATATCTTTGGCCTGTAGTGCAAAGATGAACTGTTGTTGAATATCTTTGGCCTGTAGTGCAAAGATGGTTTGTTGATGAATATCTTTGGCCCGTAGTGCAAAGATGGATTTGTTAGTATGATTATAAACAGGAACTGTGATTTGGTATAACCATGATCTTTGATGTTTCAGGTAAAGACAAGTGATGAAAATTATCTTTGTCCTGGATGAGAAGAGGAATTTAGAATCATAATTATGATTATGAGTTATTTATATGATTGTGGACCAGAACTGTTGATTGATGTTACAGGGATAAAACATTGTTGGTGGATTTTTAACATGGAGAAGATAATAGACTTTATAGTCTATTTGACTCTTCTAATGGATTGCATGTTCCGTTGCAACTATGGTTGAAATTTTTATCATTTACCATATGTTCTAAATCTCTGATTTATTATCGATGAAGACTATTGATAATTTATTTATCTTTAGTCATGATATTCTTTACTGAGCTGGTTGTGCTCACCCTTTTGCTTCACAATTCCTTTCAGGTAATAAGAGTGTAGCTGGGTCGAGCGGGGGTAACAAGGGAATAGAACGGTGGTCATCATTTAGTAGTTATATTTGGTGAAGAAAATAGGGTGAGGCGAACCCAACGTTGGAAGGGTGTTTTGTCACTATCATACAAGATGTCTAATGACATACAACCTCGTGTCATCATAGGACAGGGTTGTGCTCATCCACTTGCTGAGTATATCTATGGGCACTACCTATATAATCTTGGTGTTTGTTTGAAGTATAATTCTCAATTAGAGACAGTGGAGATAATGATAAGTCAAGAGAAGACTCACCATTGGGAAGAATATGATAGTAATCTTCTCATTTTTCTTTGGGCTCTATTGGGTCAACCAAGGATAATTCTGTGGCCATATGATATCTATCATAACCTAGACGCGTGGCCTCCCATGTACGAAGGTTTCCTTGAACACTTCCCAAAGATTCTAATTTCTAGAACAGTTTTTGACTATACCTTTATATAAGGTGTTATTGTGAGGTGATGTCCACGGTTAGAACATGAGTCACATTTGGTATATATTTGTATCCAAACTCACAGCATATGTGTTGTTGTATTTTGCACGACAATTGTTGTAATAAAGTTGTAGTTGTTTTCTGTACCATGTATTTGACGACTCCGAATGGGTTGGATGGAATGGACCTATTTTGGGGTCGTTACATTTGGTATCAGAGCTTAGGAATATGATCTCTGGCGGAGATCGGGGAATACAACTAGGAGGGGAGAGATGAGTAAATCCTTCGCTAGTGTGTCCTGCCTAAGCTTATTGTTGGTCAGTCATAATATCGGGATGTTATGTGATATGTTAATTTGTTAAATTAACCCTTATTTTGAAGCTGTATTCTAGAATGATATCTGAAATACAGGAGATGAGGAATGGAGAAATTATGATGACAGGGAAGATGGAATCTGAAATGAAAGGAAGGTATTCTCAACTCTTTGAAATACCAGGTACGTAAATTTCGGGGACGAAATTTCATAAGGAGGGGAGATTGTAAGACCCCGAATTTTATGAAATAAAAGTATTCAATTTTTCTTATAATTACTATTCAGTAAATGGTTAAATTGATAAAAGTTTAAAGTTATGAGTGAAATATGATTTTTTTTCAAAATAAGCAAGTGGTTATAAAATAATCATTGTTGTCGGAGAATATTCGTTTGGTTGTGGAATATTCTTTCTGTCGGGGAATATTCGTACGACGGCGCAGCTATTTGTGGGCCCCATAACAGAATAACTGTCGGGTGAAGAAAACGACAAATTTGAGTTTTTACAAATAACGGCGTAGTTGTTACCGTTAATACTGTTGAAATACCCGGTGGTTAAAATACAGTAATACGCGTTATTGCACAGTAGCACACGGTATTGCATAGTATTTTTGAAATTATTGATTCTTACGTAAGAAGGCACTACTCAATAATTGTTACAGTAGTTACTGTTCAATATTTTATTTTATTGATTCAATAATTGTTGCGTTGATATTTTATATTATTGTTGTTTCAATAATTGTTGCTGCACAGTATTTTCCTTTATCAGATCAATAATTCATATTATTTGAATAGTATTATTAGATAGCATTATTGGCAATGTCTAGAAAGTTCTGTCTAAGGAGAGGTTTGGTCATCTAATTGCGCGCTAGTAAGGAGAAATCCTTATTGGAAAGCCCCCTCTTTCCTGGGAACGGTCTGGTTGTCATAAATGTGATTCTGTAATATTATTTGTGAATAATTAATTATTGATTTATATGATAAGAAAATATTTATTTTATGTGGATATAAATGAGGAATATATTTTTGTGGTTAAAAATGAAGGAGTTAATGTTGAGGTTTTTATCAGTATTTTTGTCGGAATGGAGGTATTAAAAATCAGGGTTTTTGAGATATTTTGCGGGGGTTATAATTTTTAATCCGACCGTTGGATCATGGTAATTTTTGGATATGTTATACATATATAAGTTGAGTATATGTCCATAAATTTTGAACCGTTAAAAATGAACGTATGATTTATTATGAATTTTACGAGATGACTGGTTCAGAAATTGTTGAATTTTCGGAGTTTAACATTTTGGTGGAAAATTCTAGAATTGGTGGGCCCCACTTGTGGTTGGTGAAGAAATGTGCTGAATTATATTTCAAATGTGGTGGGTGGGAATAGTAGCAGGTAAAGCCATCAGGTTGCAGGTCAAACCTACCAAAATTTTCCTATAAATAGAGTGCTAAGTTAGAATTGAAAATCACACCAGAAACATAAGCTTTCTCTCTTTCTCTCTCTATATTATGAAGCATATTTTGTGAGTTTTTAGATACTTGGTGAGTTGCTATTCATCAGTGCAAGTTTTCTTCAGCATCATATCCGATATCCAGTCAGAAGTACTGCTCTTTTGAGGTAAGGGATTGTATGGGATTGTGAGGGATAGTAAGGGATAGTAATGGATTTTATTGTGGAATTTTTATCTTTTGTGTCGGGGTTACTATTCATGAGTTACTATTCACGATTTACTATTCATGAGTTACGAATATTACTCTTGAGGTTAAAACAATATGTTAATCATATTATTTTTATCATCATATATAACATTTTTATAACCCTGATGTTGAAATTCTCTTTCACTGGAGTGTAAAGATGGATAGATTATTGGTATGATCATGACTAGGGTTCTCTTTGGCCTGTAGTGCAAAGTTGAATTGTGACTGGTATGATCATGACCATTGAATTTATAATTGAATATCTTAAGCTTAAGTGCAATGGTGAATTGATCAACATGGTTATAATTATTGTTTATATAAATTCTGAAATGATTATATATTTATTTGAGATATGAATATATTTGGCCTGTAGTGCAAATATGAATTGTTGATGAATATCTTTGGCATGTAGTGCACAGATGGCCTGTTGATGAATATCTTTGGCCTGTAGTGCAAAGATGAACTGTTGTTGAATATCTTTGGCCTGTAGTGCAAAGATGGTTTGTTGATGAATATCTTTGGCCCGTAGTGCAAAGATGGATTTGTTAGTATGATTATAAACAGGAACTGTGATTTGGTATAACCATGATCTTTGATGTTTCAGGTAAAGACAAGTGATGAAAATTATCTTTGTCCTGGATGAGAAGAGGAATTTAGAATCATAATTATGATTATGAGTTATTTATATGATTGTGGACCAGAACTGTTGATTGATGTTACAGGGATAAAACATTGTTGGTGGATTTTTAACATGGAGAAGATAATAGACTTTATAGTCTATTTGACTCTTCTAATGGATTGCATGTTCCGTTGCAACTATGGTTAAAATTTTTATCATTTACCATATGTTCTAAATCTCTGATTTATTATCGATGAAGACTATTGATAATTTATTTATCTTTAGTCATGATATTCTTTACTGAGCTGGTTGTGCTCACCCTTTTGCTTCACAATTCCTTTCAGGTAATAAGAGTGTAGCTGGGTCGAGCGGGGGTAACAAGGGAATAGAACGGTGGTCATCATTTAGTAGTTATATTTGGTGAAGAAAATAGGGTGAGGCGAACCCAACGTTGGAAGGGTGTTTTGTCACTATCATACAAGATGTCTAATGACATACAACCTCGTGTCATCATAGGACAGGGTTGTGCTCATCCACTTGCTGAGTATATCTATGGGCACTACCTATATAATCTTGGTGTTTGTTTGAAGTATAATTCTCAATTAGAGACAGTGGAGATAATGATAAGTCAAGAGAAGACTCACCATTGGGAAGAATATGATAGTAATCTTCTCATTTTTCTTTGGGCTCTATTGGGTCAACCAAGGATAATTCTGTGGCCATATGATATCTATCATAACCTAGACGCGTGGCCTCCCATGTACGAAGGTTTCCTTGAACACTTCCCAAAGATTCTAATTTCTAGAACAGTTTTTGACTATACCTTTATATAAGGTGTTATTGTGAGGTGATGTCCACGGTTAGAACATGAGTCACATTTGGTATATATTTGTATCCAAACTCACAGCATATGTGTTGTTGTATTTTGCACGACAATTGTTGTAATAAAGTTGTAGTTGTTTTCTGTACCATGTATTTGACGACTCCGAATGGGTTGGATGGAATGGACCTATTTTGGGGTCGTTACAATATATATATATATATATATATATATATATATATATATATATATATATATATATATATATATATATATATATATATCTGGAATCAAATGTTCATCTTTGCACTACAGGCTAAAGATATTCATCAAAAAATTATTCATCGATCTTTGCACTGCAGGCTAAAGATATTCAATAATATCATCATTTAAGACTGAGGATAATGAAAAATATTTTAAAGAAAACGAATCCAGTGTAACAAAAGAATAAATATTAAGGATTCGTACTTTAAACAATCCGAGTTCAAAAATACTTCATAAATAATCATAGTGAAGTAAAATTCAAGAATGATCAAAACATGGATACAATCAAAGCTAGTATCCATAATAGATATCTTGGACAAAAACAAAAATTTAATTTTTCGGTGAATAGTGCCGTATACGTGAATAGTAACTCCGACACAAAAAATTCTAAATTTGATAAAAAGTTCAGACCAATATTTCGGCATAATAATATTAAAAGAAATAATATCAATTATAAAAAAAAAATAACATCCCTTACCTCAGAAAAGACAGTACTTCTAGTTGAAATACTGGATATAGTGCTGAAGGGAACTTGCACCGTATAGTAACACTTAAAGTATCAAAATACTCACAAGAATACGCTCGATAATATAAAGAGAGAAAGAGAGAGAAAACTTTAGTTTCTAGTGTGATTTTCAATTCTAACCAAAGCACCCTATTTATAGAAATTTGCTTAGAACACCAAAGTAGAAAATTTAATAAAATATAATAATTTTTAAAATTTATCTACGCCAACCTTTGAATTCAGATTTCAGCATGCTTAACAACACATGAGCCCACCAACCAACCACAAAAACGTTTTTCTTTTAAAACAAATTTAAAACTTTTTAAAAAATAATTATTTCGGAACTTTAGAACTTCAATAATTCATAATAAATAGCCGTTTTATCAGAAAAATTCGAACCGCATGTCCTTTCCATAGAAAATTCTATTCTCTACAATTTTACAGAAGAAAGTTTTTCTAAATTCCAAACAAAAATTGACCGAAATCCACAAACGGACGATTTTACAGGCTATAATCAAATTTTAGTCAAGAAATGAGGTCCACCAACAAGAAAAAGATGTTTTAAATATTTATTGCAACAAAAATATTCTTCCTCCTCATATACTCATATATCCCACATTCATTATAAAAATATCACCATTATTATATTATTAAAATATAATAATATATTTAAATGAATTATTTATCAGAAAAGATAAAATATCAATTTTTCAACAATTGCCACTTTAAAATTTTCTCCATCTATATCCACATAAAATAAATATTTTCCTTATCATATAAATCAATAATTAATTATTCACAAATAATATTACAGAATCACAATATCGACAACCAGGCCGTTCTCAGGAAAGAGGGGGCTTTCCAATAAGAATTTCTCCTTACTGGCGCGCAATTAGATGACCAAACCTCTCCTTAGACAGAACTTTCTAGACATTGTCAATAATGATATCTAATAATATTATTCAAATAATATGAATTATTGATTCGATAAAGAAAAATACCGTGTAATGATAATTATTGAAACAACAATAATATAAAATATCAACGCAGCAATTATTGAATCAATAAAATAAAATATTAAACAGTAATTACTGTAATAAATATTGAGTAGTGACTTCTTACGTAAGAATCAATAATTGGTGCAATACCATGTGCTACTGTGTTTTAACCACCGGGTATTTCAACAGTATTAACGGTAACAACTACGCCGTTACTAATAAACAACTTATACTTGTCATTTTTTTCATCCAATCACTTTCCGTTATGGGGCCCACAAACGACCGCGCCGTCGTACGAATATTCCCCGACAGTAAGAATATTCCACGACTAAACGAATATTCCCCGACAACAATGAATATTTTATAAACACTTGCTTATTTAAAAATATTTGCGCATTTGTACCCATAACTAATCACATTAATCAAACCAACCCTTACTATTTTAAAATAATAACTATAGGAAATTCAATTTCATTATAATAAGTTGGGGTCTTACAACCTCCCCTCCTTATGAAATTTCGTCCTCAAAATTGACGTACGTACCTGGTGTTTCGAAAAGGTGAGGATATCTCGCTTTCATTTCCGTTTCCAATTCCCATGTCATTTCCTCTATAGCATGGTTCCTCCACAAAACTTTAACTTGTGGTATGATCTTTCTGCGTAGGACATGCTCCTTTCTGTCTAAAATCATGACAGGTACCTCTTCATACGTTAAGTCTTCGGCTATCTCGTTCGGTTCTAACTCAATAACGTGGTTTGGGTCTTTCACATATTTACGAAGCACGAATATGTGAAAGACATTATGAACACGAGACATACTTGGAGGTAACGCGAGTCAATAGGCCACATTTCCTACTCGATCAAGAATCTAAAATGGACCAATAAATCGTGGATTGAGCTTTTCTCTTTTTCCAAATCTTGTAACTCCCTTCCATGGAGCCACACGTAATAATACATGATCCCCAATATTAAATTCCACGTCCTTTCGATGAAGATCCGCATAATTCTTTTGTCAATCCTGTGCTGTTTGTATGCGTTGTCAAATCATTTGGATCTTTTCTGTAGTAATACGTACCAACTCAGGTCTCAACAATGTTGCTTCACCCACCTCATCCCAACATATTGGAGAGCGACACTTTCGTCCATATAATGTTTCGAATGGAGCCACCCCTATACTTGCATGATAATTGTTGTTGTAAGAGAACTCCACCAATGGTAAATACTTATCCCAACTCCCTTTGAAGTCTAAGACACAGAGTCTTAATAGATCTTCAAGATTTTGAATAGTCCTCTCTGATTGTCCGTCCGTTTGAGGATGGTATGCCGAACTGAATCGTAACTCCATGCCCAAAGCTTTTTGCAAGCTATCCCAAAATCGTGAAGTGAATCTTGGGTCACGATCCGAAACTATGGATACTGGAATACCATGCAACCTCACAATCTCATTTACATTCATACGAGCAAGACGTTCAAGGGAATAAATCTCCCGTGTTGGCAAGAAATGAGCAGACTTAGTTAATCTATCAACAATAACCCAAATAACATTTATGCCTTGAGAAACCGTGGGAAGACCTGTAACGAAATCCAGGGTAATGTGTTCTCACTTCTATTTCAGAATCTCAAGTGGTTACAATAGACCCTTAGGCACTTGATGCTCCGCCTTTACACGTTGACAAGTTAAACACCTCGAGATAAACTTCGCAATCTCTCTCTCTTCATATTGTTCCACCAAAATGTATGCAAAAATCACGATACATTTTGGTACTTCCAGGGTGAATTGCAAACGGTGTGTTGTGTGCCTCCATCATGATTCTATGTTTCAAGTCAGAATCGTTAGGAACACAAAGTCTGGAGTTGACTTCAAGTATTCCTTCTTCATCGATTCTTACTTCTGGGATAACACCTTCTTGTACTTTCTTACGCATCAGCTTTGGGTCTGTGGCTTGAGCAACCTTAACTTTATCGATTAAAGTTGGTTCTATGCATATATTTGACATCATCGCATGGGTCCCCGGAGTCTTGAATTCTATCTTCATCTTTTTGTAAATCACCCAAAATGGGCATTTGTGTTGACAGCATTGCACTCGTTCCCGCATATGATCTTCTACTCAACGCGTCAGCTACCACGTTCGCTTTTCCAAGATGGTATTGAATAGTGTTGTTTTAATCTTTCAACAGCTCGAGCCAACGTCGTTGCCGCATGTTGAGTTCCTTTTGGGTGAAGAAATATTTGAGGGTTTTATGATCTAAATATATCTCCACTTTCTCCCTCATATAGATAGTGCCTCCAGATCTTTAGCGCGAAAACGACTGCTGCCAACTCTAGATCATGAGTAGGATAATTCCTCTCATATTCTTTAAGTTATCGTGAAGCATATGCTATGACCTTCCCATGTTGCATGAGAACACATCCTAACCCTTTGCCCGAAGCATCGTTATAGATAACAAATCCATTTGAACCAGATGATATTGTCAGAACAGGTGCCGAAATGAGTCTCCTCTTAAGCTCTTAAAAACTCTTCTCGCATTCCTCACTCCATACGAATTTTGTATCTTTCCAAGTCAGCTGAGTTAACGGAGTAGCAGTTTGAGAAAATCCTTCCACAAATCTCCGATAATAACCAGCTAAACCCAGAAAGCTACGTACTTCGGTCACCAACTTCGGTTGCTCCCAACTTTGTATTGCTTCAATCTTCGCTGGGTCAACAGATACTCCATGTTTTGACACCACGTGCCCAAGGAAAGCTACTTCTTCAAGCCAGAACTCACATTTCTTCAACTTGACATATAGCTTGTTTTCACGAAGTCTTTGCAATATCAGCTTCAAATGGCGCTCATGATCTTCACGGCTTTTGGAATAGATGAGGATGTCATCAATAAAGACAACAACGAACTGATCTATATATTCATTGAACACACGGTTCATCATATCCATGAAGGCAGCAGGATCATTAGTCAATCCAAAAGACATGACTAAGAATTCATAATGCCCGTACCGAGTCCTGAAGGCAGTCTTTGGAATATCCTCAGTTTTAATCTTCAGCTGATGATATCCAGAACGAAGGTCGATCTTTGAAAAGAATTATGCTCCTTGTAACTGGTCGAACAGGTCATCAATGCGAGGTAACGGATACCTATTCTTGATGGTGACATAGTTCAATTCCCTATAGTCGATACAAAGTCGCATACTCCCGTCTTTCTTCTTTACGAATAAAACAGGAGCACCCCAAGGAGATGTACTAGGACGAATAAAACCGATGTCTAATAACTCCTGTAATTGGACTTTTAACTCCTGAAGTTCAATAGGAGCCATTCGATGTGGGGTTTTAGAAATGGGCTTTGTACCGGGTTCAAGGTCAATAAAGAATTCAACTTCACGTTCTGAGGGTAGACCAGGAAGTTCTTCAGAAAATACGTCAGGAAATTCACTAACAACAGAAATATTATTCAAATCTGTCGTGTTTTTGTTCAAGTCCATAACATGGGCTAAGAAAGCTTGACATCCGTTTTTCAATAAACGAATGGCTTTATGGTTTGATATAACAGCGATTAATTTTAATGGTTTGGTTGCTTGAATTCGCATAACAGGTTGGTTAGGAATATGAAAACAAACAACCTTACGAAAACAATCAATTTTGGCATGATGAGTAGTTAACCAATCAATCCCTAAAATTAGGATTGAGCATTCGGTTATAACCGAACCGAACACACATTTCGGTTATAACCGAAAATCGAATTTATGCTATTTTGAGTATCTGAACAACTACCCGAATTGTTTGATAACCGAATAACCGAATTAATTATTCGGTTATTCGGTTAATAACTGAATTAATTTATACAGCATGAATTTCCAACAGACAAGTGACTGCAGCATAAATACACCAACTGATATACAGTATGATACAGACAACTGATATACACAGCATGATACACACCAAGTCCAACTGATATACACAACATGATACAGACAAGTGACTGCAGCAGTGCAACATGAATACACCAACTGACAACATCACAACACAACTTGAATTTCCAAGTTCCAACAGAGTACAGACAAGTGAGACAACATTCAACATACAAAAGCAACAGAATGATCCACCAAGTCAACAGCAACAGAGAGTCTGAGACACCACCAACTGAGACAACCCCAAAAACATGAATGAGAGTTACAAAAACAAAAACAAAAACAGACTGAGACACCAAAAACAAAAACAGACTGACTAAGACACCAAAAACAAAAACAAACTGATTAAGACACCAAGTCAACAGCAACAGACTGATCCAACACCAACAGACTAACTGAGATATATTACAAAAACATGAATAATCTGAGCCATATTACAAAAACACCAAACTGCAACAAGTCAACAACAATCAATGAGCATGAGATATTCTGAGCCAACTTCCAAACTGCAAATCTGCAATGAATAGAAAGAAAGAAACTACATCAGTTGCAAATACATTATTTTTTGATGCTCATTAAATGTATACAATGAATCAATGTATACAATCAATGTATACAATTATTTTCTCTGTTGTGTAATAGAAATACAATACTAGGTAATATACAAAAGCAATTAAACACAAATTCAATGAACCTTATATGCAAATTAATGAATCGAGAGATGAATTTACCTCATTAATTAAGTTGAGTCATAGAAACATTTGCATCATTAGTAGCAAGGCTCAACTTGGAAATTGCTGAAAAATGAAAAATATAATTAAACACATTATTTTTATAAATTGTTTTATTAGTTCAATAAAATAAACATAAACAATAATTATTACCACACTCAAGTTTATCGGTAAAGTCATTATCTTCCCCCACATCAATGCAATTCTTCTTTTTAATCCAATCTTGAGCACATATGAGAGCTTCCACCATATTAGGAGACAATGAACTCCTAAATGAATCAAGAATGCGCCCCCCGTACTAAATGCGGATTCCGAAGCAACAGTAGAAATGGGAATAGCCAACACATCACGGGCAATAAGTGAAAGGATAGGGAATCTTGCACTATTTGCTTTCCACCACACCAAAATATCGAAAGACTCATCGGCTTCTTCCACATCTTCACTTAAATATTTGTCCAACTCCGATTTTTCTCCAAGTATCACTCCGGTCCGACGCTTTTTGAACTTATCCATAAGTCTATTTGTATTTTGGGATTCCATTGAATTAGAACATTGGGATGACATGTTACTTAAACTTGATGTGCCACTTGGCCCACTTCCTTGAGTTGAATACTTTTTTTTGTACTCATTAAACATATCTTCCATTGCTTTCTTCACACCATCGACAATCTCTATCCCCGTGGCCCTATTCCTTGCTTGATATTCTAAATTCCTATCTTCATTATCAATATCAAAATGAAGATCTACTCCCATACCCACCAATGGATCTTCAACTTCAATTTCATCATCTCCATACATTTCGTCTAAAACAAATTGAACAAAACTCAACTTAGACCGAGGATCAAGCACAGCGAGAATATACAACAACATATTCATCTTTGTAACATTTCCCCAATACTTATCATATTTTCTTTTCATTGCCTTGGCCATTTGTTTCAATTCTCTATCATTGCTTCTTTCCCACTCACTCAAAAGAACATAAGTTTCACTTATTTCATGAAATGCAGTATTTGATGTGACATAAGATGAGCCGGAAATACGCACAGTGAGATTATAAAAATGTTCTAAGAATCTCACAAACAATTTAGCCCTATTCCAATCCGAGTCCGTTGGAACATCTTGGCCCCCCATCTCTTTTACAAAGCCATGATCTTCAAATCCATATCGATCAAAAGCCTCTTTGTACTTTAAGGCTGAACTTAACATCAAGTAAGTAGAGTTCCATCTAGTTGGGCAATCTAGACTTAAGCCTTTCTCGTCTTGAAGACCACAATACTCAATACAGTCCTTAAATGACTTGACCCTAGCCGGGGATTGTTTTGCATACTTCACTGCATGCCTAACATTCTCAACAGATTTCTCAATCAACTTCAACCCATCATTCACAACAAGATTAATAATGTGAGCTATACGTCTCATGTGAATGAACTTACCACCCAAGACATTGGTTTTCCAAGATGAACATCTCTCTCTCAAGTAAGAAGCTGCTGTATCATTTGAGCTAGCATTATCTACAGTGAGTGTCATAACTTTAGAAAGTCCCCACTCTTTTAGACAAGACTCAACCATTTCCCCAATGTCCTTCCCCTTATGACTTGTGATGGTTCGAAAATTTAAGATTTTCTTATGCAATTTCCAATTTTCATTAATAAAATGGGCAGTAACACACATATAATTCAAGCGTTGATTGGAAGTCCAAGAATCAGTAGTGAGGCAAACACGTTCACAATTTTTTCTAAGGAATGCTTTCAGCTTAATTTTCACATTATCATACAAACGAATGCAGTCTCTAGCAAATGTAAAATGTGAAGGTAACTGAAACCTAGGACATGCAGCTTGCATAAGTCGTTTAAAACCATCTTTCTCAACATGTTTGAAAGGAAGCTCATCTACAATAAGATGGTAAGTAACGACTGCCCTAACAACTTTTTGTCAAACCTCCAAGTGGTGAGTGTACCCTCACATGCCCCTCCCTCTCCCTGACCCTCTCTAATTCCTACAAGTTGGGGTTGAGCTTTATCTATGTTGATGGGATTTTTTTACAAGTTCTAAAGTGATTTCTTAAAGCAGTAGTACCATTTGAAGATGAATCAGCAGCTAATTCTTTTCCACAATAAGTACACTTACCTTTGATGACATTACCATCATTATCTTTAACTGGAATGAAGTGCCCCTCAGTCCACACCTTAGATCTAGGTGCCATCCTCTTTCTTTGCACAGTTACATTTTCTGACTGTCCCGTACTCTTTGTAGTTGTGGTTGTAGGGGTGGGGGTGGGAACACTGTCACCCCCCTCTTTCTCATGTCCAATTACATCAAGGTCAGGTTCGTCTGTATCATCCACCATATGTAAATCATTTAAAATACTTCTTGACATCATCTGAAAATTTCAAACAAATTACATTAACAACGAAAGTTTAAAAAGTTTACATAAATCAAAAACTTCAAGCAATTAATATTCAAGCATAAATCAAAAAGTTTACAATGATGACCCAAAATCTTAACATGCACTATATATTCCTATAAGAACCTAAATCTACTTAAGTTGTAATAGAAGTCAAATGATCTGATGTGCTTTATAAGTTGCAGGAAATTGAAGCAGCTGAAAACATCCTGCATGTACTTGGTTAAATAAGCAGCTGAAAACATAGTCTCACTTGTATGTTAAATTGTTACTTTGGACAACTATAATGCTGCAATATGAAAATGGTAGTAGATAAGGGCATTTGCCAAGTCTTTCCCTTGTATATGGTGAGAATTTCACTGGTAATTTAGAGACATGTTCTTCTAAACAAAGGAGTCGAAGCAATACAGTTAAATAAATTAATAAATAAATAAAATAGAGTTAAACCTTAAACAAGGACTGCTTCCTCATTTATCCATAAATCCAAACCCCTAACACACTAAAACTAATAGAACAATCTAATTATAAGGAACAAATATGACATACATTTCAGTTGGCATACATGTACTCTTCCACCTTTGCAATCATTTTACTTCAAGTTTAATCATGCATAACAAATACACAGATAACTACAGGGTGAAAAAGGTATAGAGTTTCAAAAATCACAACAAACGTGCAGACAAAAACCATAGAAGGAAAAAAGCACCACCAAAATAATTAATGCTTACTTGAAAGACAGCGACTCAGTGAGACGGCGAGTCGGTGATGACGAGAGGCGCGAAGAGACAGATAGAGACAGTGACCACTGAGTCACTGACCAGTGAGTCTGAGTCAGAGTCAGTGAGGGTCGAGACGAGAGGCAGAGACCGCACCGGAGACTGAGACGGGGAGAGGTGGAGGCCGCGCCGGAGACTTGTCGAGAGTTGATCGAGAGTGACTGAGTGAGGAATCGAGAATTCGAGTCTTTGAGATCTCAGATCTGGGCAACTAGCGAGTGGGTTAGGGATTGGGGGAAAACTCATAAAACAAAATGGTGGAATACTGATACAGTGATACTCAGTTACTCACTCTGAATCTGATAGTCGAATAGAAGATTAGAAGTTAATAGATAATATAATTAATAATTAAATTTTTTAAATAAACAAATTCGGTTATTCGGGTTACCCGAATAATCTATTTTTGAAAATCAGAACCGAAACCGAATACTGAATAATAATTCGGATATAACCGAAATTCCAAAAAATAACCGAAAACCGAAATAATTCGGTTAAAATAGTTCGGTTCGGTAATTTGGTTTTATCCATTTTTTGCTCACTCCTACCTAAAATCACATCAAATGCAAGTATCTTTAAAAAGATAAGGTCAACAGGTAATGTGATTGTGCCAACTTGGATTAAGCAAGATTTATACACTGTAGATGTAATGAAAGTTTCTCCTAACGGAGTCTCCACAGATAGGTCAAAGTCTAATTTTTCCGGAGTCAAGTTTAAACGTTGAGCACAAGCAGGAGAGATAAAATAATGGGTATAACCGGTATCTAGTATAGTATAAACTTCACAAGAATTCAAGATTAGCTTACCCGTGATCACCTCGTTCGGGTTTCTCGCATTTTGGCCAGTCACGACAAACGTTCTTCCAGGAACCGCTGATTTCGACTTATCCGGGACAGCTTTTGGAGTCACCATCCCAGCTGAACTTAGTTTTGCTACAGAACACTCTCGAGCTATATGACCCTCCTTTCCACAGTTATAACATACCTTGGATTGTTGTGGGCAGTTTGGGCTGATATGTCCCTCTTTTCCACATTTGTAACATACGATCGGTGATCGTTCTCCTCCCCTAGAAATAGTTGATGTTTGTGCTGACGTCTTCACGTTATCATTGTTGTACCTTCTCTTCTTGAAATCTCATCTCGACTCGCTCCTTCTATTATCACGGCCACGATTACCACCAGAGTGGTTACCGCTTTTGTCCGAATGTTTTCCTCCCTGCTGGTTTTTATTGCTCCGATGACTTCCACCACCGGTATGTCCCTGGTTATGGTCCCTCGGTTGAACATATTCATTATCTCGCTCTAATAATTGAGCCCTATTTACAACATCTGAATATAAAAAAATTTATGAGAGATAAGATATTGCCGAATCTCGGGTTTTAGACCTCTCAAAAATATCCTTGTCATACGTTCCTCGTTCTCCACCAAATAAGGTGCAAACCTGGATAACTCCGCGAACTTCGCCTCGTACTGAGACACAGTCATGTTATTTTATTCTAGTCTGATAAATTCTACCTCCTTCATATGACGAATACTTTCAGGAAAGTACTTATCATTGAGCAGCTTCTGAAACGTTTCCCAAGACATGCTGAGTGCGGCTGGCTGGGTACGCTTTACAGATTCCCACCAGTAATCTGCCTCACCACGGAACATAAATGTGGCTAATGGAACCTTCTGTTCCTCCGTGCATCCCAAGACATCAAATATCTTAGTAATTTGTTTGACCCACATTTCCGCCTTAATCAGATCCGGCTTTTCCCAGAATTTTGGTGGTCCGAACCCTTTGAACTGCTTGGCTATGACAAACCGCGTGTTGTTATCATTTCTACCCGTATTCTGCACACGAGTCTCCCTCGTCTTATTTTGCATGAACTGCAAGAAGCTCCTAAACATTTCATCATTCATCGTTTGCCCGGTAACGTTATTTACAGGAGGAATATTGTCAGCCTGTTGCACATTCTCCTGATTGGTAACTAAAGGTATTTCCACGGTCTCATACACTCCATTGTTAACGTTCTCGGTTGTCATTCTCAAATACTGCCATAAAACAAGGGTTAATTAAACAAATTAACATATCATATAATATCCCTATATTATGACCGACCAACAAATAAGCTTAGGTAGGACACACTAGCGAAGGATTTACTCGTCTCTCCCCTCCTAGTTCTATTCCCCGATCTCCGCCAGAGACCATATCTCTAAGCTCTGATACCAACTGTGACGCCCCCAAAATAGGTATACATCACCCATTCTGAGTCGCCAAATACATGGTATGGAAACAAATATAACTTCATTATAATAATTGTCGTGCAAAATACGACAACACAAATACTATTCCCGCTATATTCTCGCCTCCTGAGAAAAAAAGAACAAAAAGGAAAAGGTTGAGCTCAACTAGCCCAGTAAAAAATATTATGACTAAGATAATATACAACAAATTATCGTTAGTCTTCAACAGGAAAAAATCTGATAAAATATAATAGACAACAAGTTTTAGATCAACAACTGCAGCGGAAACAGCAAACCATTAGAAGAGTCAAGTAGAAAAAGAATTCTACTATCTTCTAAGATTTAAAAGTCCGTCATCAATATTTTATCCCTGTAACATCAATCAATATACATCTTGAATCATATATTCATCTTTGCATTACAGGCCAAAGATATTCATTTGTAACACCAGTCGGTCATGTTCATCTCAACACCTCTTCATCTTTGCACTACGGGCCAAAGATATTCATCAGTTAATCATTCATCTTTACACTACAGGCCAAAGATATTCAGTAATATCATCATTTAGGACTGAGGATGATGAAAAATTATCTTAAAAAAACGAATCCAATGAGACAGAAGAACAAATATTAAGGATTCGTATTATAGTTTATCCAAGTGCAATAATATTCCATAATAACCAATTGTGAAGGAAAATTCAAAAATAAAGATCAAAACATGGATACAATCAAAGATAGTAACCATAATAGACATCTTGGATAAAATTTTTATTTTATTTTTCGGTGAATAGTGCCGTATTCGTGAATAGTGCCGTATACGTGAATAGTAACCCCGACACAAAAAGTTCCAATTTTGATAAAAAGTTCATATCAATATTTCAGCATAATGATATTGAAGAAAATAATATCATTTAAGAAGAAAATAATATCCCTTACCTCAAACGAATAGTACTTCTGATCAGAATATCGTATATGAA
Source organism: Panax notoginseng (assembly GCA_016801055.1). Lineage (NCBI taxonomy): Eukaryota > Viridiplantae > Streptophyta > Magnoliopsida > Apiales > Araliaceae > Panax > Panax notoginseng. Next base: position 149,395,364 of record CM029023.1, read on the forward strand.
GCTGAAAAAAACATGTGCTGAATAGCAACTATCAAAGTATCAAAATACTCACAAAATACGCTCAATAATATAGAGAGAGAAAGAGAGAAAACTTATGAATTCTGGTGTGATTTTCAATTCTAACTTAGCCCTCTATTTATAGGAAAATGTTAGCACGCCGAAGCAGATTTGACCTGCAACTTGATGGCTTTACCAGCTACTATTTCCACCCACCACATTTGAATAAAAATTTCAGCACATTTCTGACCAACCAAAAGTGGGGCCTACCAATTCAAGAATTTTCCACCAAAATGATAAATTCCGAAACTTCAACAATTTCTGAACCAGTCATCTCTTAAAATTCATAACAAATCATACGATCATTTTTAACGGTTCAAAATTTGTGGACATATACTCAACTTATATATGTATAACATATCCAAAAATCAAAACGATTCAACGGTCGGATTAAAAATTATAACCCCCGCAAAATATCTCAAAAACCCTGATTTTTAATACCTCCATTCCGACAAAAATACTGATAAAAACCTCAACATTAACTCCTTCATTTTTAACCACAAAAATATATCCCTCATTTATATCCACATAATATAAATATTTTCTTATCATATGAATCAATAATTAATTATTCACAAATAATATTACAGAATCACATTTATGACAACCAGGTCGTTCCCAGGAAAGAGGGGGCTTTCCAATAAGGATTTCTCCTTACTGGCGCGCAATTAGATGACCAAACCTCTCCTTAGACAGAACTTTCTAGACATTGCCAATAATGTTATCTAATAATATTATTCAAATAATATGAATTATTGATCTGATAAAGGAAAATACTGTGCAGCAACAATTATTGAAACAACAATAATATAAAATATTAACGCAACAATTATTGAATCAATAAAATAAAATATTGAACAGTAACTACTGTAACAATTATTGAGTAGTGCCTTCTTACGTAAGAATCAATAATTTCAAAAATACTATGCAATACCGTGTGCTACTGTGCAACCACGCGTATTACTGTATTTTATGTAAGACCCCAACTTTTATAAATAAAGATGAATTTTCTATAAATATCATTTTTGAATATTATGGAGTTAATTTGATATAATGTTATAGTTGTGGGTAATATTTATAAATTTTGCAAAGTAAGCAAGTTGTTATAAAATATTCGTTTGGTCGGGGAATATTCTGTTTGTCGGAAAATTTTTGTACGACGGCACAATCATTGGTGGACCCCATAATAGAAGTATTGTCGTAGTTAGAAAACGACAAAAATTATCTTTCTATAAAATAACGGCTGAGGTGTTACCGTTAAAATCGTTAAAACTGTTGAACTACCCGGTAGTAAAAGTACAGTAATACGCGTGGTTGCATAGTAGCACACGGTATTGATTATTGATGCTTACGTGAGAAGTCACTCAGCTATACTCAATTATTGCTACAGTAATTGCTGCATCATATCTCTTAAATTATTGTCATAGTATCATCTGTATAATATGTTATATTATTAAATCAATAATTGAGACGTTGTGGTAAGTTTGGTTATTTTTATGGGGGGCCATATGTCATCATCTAAGAGTCTCTTCGTCAATAGTAATTACCGTCGTCAATAGTAATTACCGTCGTCAATAGTATTTACCTCGGTCAATAGTATTTATCTTGGTCAATAGTAATTACCTTCGTCAATAGTATTTACCTTGGTCAATAGTAGTTACCTTGGTCAATAGTAATTACCTTCGTCAATAGTATTTACCTTGGTCAATAGTAATTACCTTGGTCAATAGTAATTACTTTCGTCAATAGTAGTTGTCCCTTCAATATTACCAAGAGTCATTTGACCCTTCGTTAAGACCAAGAGTCATTTGACCCTTCGTTAAGACCAAGAGCCACCCTCGGTTTTTCTATAAATAGAGGCCTAGGGCTTCATTATTTTTCACGAATTCATTCAAGCTATAGAGAGAGAAAGTATAGAGAGAATAAGAGAGAGAGAATAAAAGTATTCTGCTACATCACTTTTCCAATATCCAGTTCTTTTAAGGTAGGGAATATTATTTCTTTTATATTCATGAAGAGAACTTCTGTTATTCCATTTGTTATTATTCTGTTGGAATAACCAGTATACGCGGTCTACCCTATACTTGGTGACATTCTTCTATTATTCTGTTGGAACATCCTGTCTGTGTGTTTTACACCGGACCTGGTTCCGTTTATTATTCTGTTGGAACATCCTGTCTGTGTGTTTTACACCGGACCTGGTTCCGTTTTATTATTATTCTGTTGGAATATCCTGTCTGTGTGTTTTACACCGGACCTGGTTCCATTATTTATTATTCTGTCGGAATATCCTGTCTGTGCGTTTACGCCGGACCTGGTTCCATTATTTATTATTCTATTGGAATAACCTGTCTGTGCGGTCTATCGCATGCATGGTGATTTTTTTGTTATTCCATTCTTTATTGTACTCAGTTGGTTAAGTTTTGACTTCTATACTCCATGAAAGTTGTGGAATATCCTTGATAGTTGCGTTTCATCCAGTATCTTTTCAAGAAAATATTCTTCTAAGCATTCTTGAATTTTACTCCACAATGCAGTATCATGTTGACAATTTGGACGTTGTTAATTCCTGGATAAATTAATTCTTGAACTTGTTTTATTGAATTCTTATATCATTGTCATCATCCTCATGTTTATAAAATGTTGAAAGTCATCTGTGGCATGTAGTGCATAGATGGACTTGGTATGATTATGACCAGGGATTATTCGGTATAATCATGACCGTAATGTTACAAATGATGTGGTAAAAGTCCTCATTGGCCCGTAGTGCATTGATGGACAGTTGTTGGCATGATCATGACCATTAATGAATATACGAATATCCTTGGCCGTAGTGCAGGGGTGATTCGATGATGTGGATTATTTTATTAAGCTGAGTCCCAGCGATCACAGTGTTGAAAAACTTTTTAAATCATAAAAGATAGTAGAGTTTATTTTCTACTTGACTCTTTTAATGGATTGCTTGTTCCGCTACAGTTAAACTTGATGTCTATTATATTTTATCAGTTTAACATTGTTGAAGGCTAATGATAATTTATTCTGCATTATCTTAGTCATAATATTTCTTACTGGGCTAGTTGAGCTCACCCTTTCTTTCACTGTTCTCTTCAGGAAATGAGAACGTAGCTGGGGCAAGTCGGGGAACGGAGTGATGGTCCGAAGAATAGTATTAGTTAGTAGTCCTCACTATTCTATGTAATGGTGTGTTAATAAATGTAATGAGGACTCCTTTTGAGTATGAATACTCTCTAGAAGATAATATTTGTATTCAAACTCACAGTTTATGTTTTGTAGTATTGTACACGACAGTTGTATTATTAAGTTGTATTTGTATTCTGTACTATGTATCTGACGACCCAAGATGGGTGATGTATACCTAATTTTGGGGGCGTCACAAGTTACTATTCACGAGTTACTATTCATGAGTTACTATTCATCTAAATTACTATTCACTCTAGTATTATTCACTCTAGTATTTGGGACACTTTTTGTGTCGAAGTTACTATTCATGAGTTACTATTCATAGGTTACTATTCATCTAAATTACTATTCACTCTAGTATTATCCACTCGAGTATTTGAGACACTTTTTGTGTCGGAGTTACTATTCACGAGTTACTATTCACCCGGACAATATATTTATTTTCGGTTCAAATCATTTTTGGGTACAATATTATTCCATGAGGAAATGTGCTAATTTTTCAGACCGTTGGTTGAAATTATATTAGTAAATCAATAATTCATTTAAATATATTATTATAATATTATATTATAGTAGTATAATGTGATTATATGATAGTATATTTTTTTTATAATTTGAATGGTAACATTATTATAGTAAATTCATGGTATACAAGTAAAATGAGGTGAAAGAGAACAATTTAAATTTGAATTCTGATGATGTAAGCGATGATGTCATCGGAACGATGAGGTAAGCAATGATGTCATCAGAAGGATGATGTAAGCAATGATGTCATTTGATCGATGATGTATGCAATGATGTCATCTGATCGATGATGTAAGCGATGATGTCATAAATTATGGCGAAAAGACTATTTTACCCTTACTCTACCAAGCTTATAAATAGAAGCTCATTCCTTCATTATTTCTTACGAATTCACTGAACTCTAGAGAGAGAAACTATAGAGTGAAAGAAGAAGAGTATTCTGCCACTTAACTACTTCTTTATTTCAGTTCTTCTTTAAAATGGTAAGGGGTGTTATTCTTTCTTATTCATGAAGAGAACTTATGTTATTCCATTCTTTATTATTCTGTTGGAATAACCTGTATGCGTGGTTTACCATATACTTGGTGGAATGACATGTATATGCGGTTTACCCAATACTTGGTGATCTTCTTCTGTTATTCCATTCTTTATTATTATGTTGGAATAACCTGTTTATGCGAAGTACCGCATACTTGGTGAAATTCTTTTATTATTCCGTTCTTTACGATTCTGTCGGAATATCCTGTCGGTGTGAATTTCACCTGACCTGGTTCTATCATTTATTATTCCGCATATATTATTCTGTTGGGAATAACCTGTCTGTGCGGTCTCTATCGCATGCATGGTGAATCCTTCTGTTATTCCATTCTTTATTATTCTGTTGGAATAACCTGTCTATGTGGATTGCCACATGCATGGTGAATGATCCTTTATATTCATTCCTTATTATATTATGGAAATGATCTGTATACGTGGATTACCGCATGGCTGGTGAAAATCTATTTGCAGTTTCATATATTCTTTATTATACTCATTTGGTTAAAGTTTTGATTTCTATACTCCATGAAATTAGTGGAATATCCTTGATATTTGCGCTTCATCCAGTATCTTTTCATGAAAATATTCTTCTGAGCATTCTTGACTGTTACTTTACAAAGAAGTATCATGTTGACAATTTAGATATTATTAGTTCCTGGATAAACTAATTCTTGAACTTGTTTAATTGAATTCCTATAACATTGTCATCATCCTCATGTTTATTTTATGTTAAAAGTCATCTTTGGCTTACGTGCATAGATGGACTTAGTATGATTATGACCAAGGATCATTCGGTATAATCATGAACTGTGATGTTATAAGTGGTGTGGTAAAAGTCCTCAGTAGCTTGTAATGCATTGATAGACAGTTTGTGGTATGATTATGACTAGGGATTTTTCGGTATAGTCATGATCATTGATGATTTAATGAATATCCTTGGCCCGTAATACAAGGATGATTAGAAGATGTGGTTTATTTATTAAGTTGAGTCTCAGTGATAAAAGTTGATGAAAATATTTTTAAATCATAGAAGATAGTAGGTTTTATTCTCTACTTGACTCTTCTAATGGATTGCTTATTCCGCTGCAGTTAAACTTGATGTCTATTGTATTTTATCAGTTTAACATTGTTGAAGACTATTGATAACTTATTCTTCATTATCTTAGTCATAATATTTCTTGCTGGGCTAGTTGAGCTCACACTTTCTTTCAATGTTCTCTTCAGGAAATGAGAATATAGCTGGGACGAGTCAGGGAAAGGAGTGATGGTCCAGAAGATAGCATTAGTAGTCCTCACCATTCTGTTAAATAGTGTGATAATAAATGTAATGAGGACTCCTTGGGTATGGATATTGTCTAGATGACAATATTCCTATTAGAACTCTCAGTTTATGTATTGTCGTATGTTACACGACATTTGTATAATTAAGTTTGTATTTGTATTTTGTACCATGTATCTGACGACCCAAGATGGGTGATGTATACCTAATTTTGGGGGCGTCACACATCCTGTATGTGCTATACGCCGGACCTGGTTCCTTCTTTATTATTCTGTCTTTATTTTCAGTTAGAACATCCTGTCTGTACTTTACGCCGGACCTGGTTCCGTCTTTATTATTATTCTGTCGGAATATCCTGTCTATGTGTTTTACACCGGACCTGGTTCCATTATTTATTATACTGTTATTTATTATTCTGTCGGAATATCCTGTGTGACGAACGAGAATTTTATAATTTAATTTTAATATTTATTGAATTAAATAAATATTTTTTGATGATTTAATTATTAGTTTTAATAATTAATTGATGCAATTGTAGAAGATTAATTTAATTATATGTGTTGCATTTATTAATTAATGTAGAGAATTTTATTATTCAATTAAGTGGTTATGTGAGCTTATTGAATTAAATGAATTACTTAATTAAGCACGATGTTACTTTAATTAATTTAATTATTAATTAGAGATTTAATAAATTGTTATTATTTATTAATGAGAAAAATTAATTATGTGACTATATGAATTTATGAGAAAATATTATATTTTATTTATAATAAATTAAATAAAATATTAGAGTTATTTTATAAGGAGTGTGACATTTATTAAACTATATAATAAAAGGTTTATTAAAATAATGAGCTTTGAATTTATTTGTTAAGCCAAACATGGCACTAAGAGAGGTTATGGGCAGTTAACCCATGACTGGGCAACTGACCACATCGCGTCAGTTTTATTTCTTCGACGCTTCCTCCTTCTTCTTCATAATTTCCTAAGTCTGGCATTATTTTCAGAGAGAGTTCAGAGAGAAGGTGAGAATTTTTGAGAGAATTTGTGAGTGTGTAATTACAGGTTATTACAAAAAGGGTTATCTGATCATCTTATACTCTGGGTAATTCTCTCCAAACCCAAATTCTAAATTACGTCTTTTAGTTTTCATAAAATGGCTTTCACATTTTTCTGTAAATCTCTGTATTTGGGAGATATGAGATGATTATAAGTTTATATATGGGTTAATATGTATCAAATCGTGTTTAATTATATATATTGTGTAAACCATAGTATCAGTTTCAGGAAATTACGTAGTATATAATTTTTTCAAAATAAACAGAGTACGTGATATGGCCATATGGCCTTATATGTGATAATTGATGTATTGATTATATATTATCCCTAAAATTTACACCCTTATATTATTGAGCATGTTAATACGAAGTGATCAAGCTTTAAACGAACGGATTTGGCCTTATAACGAATCAGTAGTGTTAAATTATAAGTTTTGTTCAAAATCCTCAAGAACTTCAAGAACAATCCATTTTTATGATTTAAATATGTGATTATTTGTTTTAATGGGTTAAAATCACTTTGTATATGTTGGGTTATGATTATGCATGAATTATAACATGTGGGTATATGTGATTTGGTGAAATCAGTGTTAAAAATGTGTTGATTTCGCTGAACTATGTGTTCTTCGCGAACTGAGATTCAGTTTCTGGGGTCTCGCGCCGCGGCGCCAGCTCTAGAACTGATTTCTCGCGCCACAGCGCTCGCAGCGCCAAGACTCGAGCCACGGCGCCACGGCGCCGCAGCGCCAAGGGCCCGGCCACAGCGCCACCGCGCCGCAGCGCGACTCCTTAGCACATTAGTGGCGCCGCAGCGCCACTCTCCAGAAAATGTCAGAAATGTTTTTTTTTAAATGTTAAAGTCTAACAAGTGTTAGTGGATTGATGTAATGAACATGTAATCATGTTAGAGGTATTATGAGATGATAAAATAGTTGTTTAACATGTAATAAAATATTATATGTGAATTGAATTATTAAATACATAATTAGTTTAATAATTTATGAAGTATAAATTATGTGACAACGTGATAATTTGACTGAGTTTAGTCAATAATTAAAGTAGACAACGAGAATGAGTTTATATTGATTAGTTAATTTATAATTAACTGGTATTGTGTATATGAATGGTATGTAGGATTTAATTCAAAGAACGTGCTTAGTTAAAGTGTAATCTACGCACGAGGCAAGTATCCTATCCCTAACTCCATTCTATTGAGCAAGTTTATTTAAACTTAAACGTTACTTTTATGTCGAGCAAGTTTCCCTAACCCTACTTGTCATTATTGATCAAGTTTATTATTTACCTTGAATAAATTATCCTTGTTATTATTCAAGTTCAAGCATGATATTAAAGATTAATTATCTTTCCAAAGCATGATTCAGTTATACAATAATTGTCCTATTGTATACTTTTGAGATTTTTATTCAAATCAAATATCAATTATTGTTGAACCTTATTAGACTAGTGAACCTTATTGATTCAACTAGTCCATAGTTGATGAGCGTTCTAAATTTCAGAACCCTTATTGAATTATCCAAACCAAACTTCCTTTGGTGCGGACTCAAATGTCAAACTGAGATGAACAACCCTGAAAAAGGGATTCACTTATGCGTTAGCGTTAAGATATTGTGCACAGTATGGTACTAAGGGCTGATCCCCCTAAGTACGAGAAGAAGGTCCATAGTCTTATGACTGTTAAAGGTTTCAAGTATAACCCTTGTTAACCTAGGACATAGTTCAAGGTCTTATGACCCTCAGTATTCTTTTGATTCATGTTATTTATTCTTGATTCAAAAGTTGAGCTTTATTCAGATGTCGTTGATTATTCGCATGCTATTATACTGTTGTTTCATTTTTTTTATATACTTGTGGGCATTTGTGCTCACTCTTGCTTAATAATAACATTGCAGTTAAGAACGAAAGAAGTGATGAACCCTCCACTAGTAAGGGCAAGGGCAAAGTTAGCAAATGATGAAGACCTGCTATTTATTAACTGATGTATTTGTTTAAGACTTGAGTTATGTTGATGTTAAGATTTAATTGTTTAGAATTCCGCACAGATGTTTTAAGGTTAGAGTAACCTGGGATTTATTTATGATTCAATTGATGTAACCCTTAAGGGAAGAGATTTTATTATGATTTCTATCTATTGTATGGTTTGATATTATTTATGGGTAGATAGATAGAAAATGCTTGTACAGTGAACACCAAATCCCGTGGAAATCGAAGTACCCGGATTTGGGGGTGTCACAAGTTGGTATCAAAGCTGTAGGTTATGAACCTTAGGTGGGGGAAACAACCTTAGGTAGTAACCTTATAGAAAGAAGATAGTAAAGGAAAACTCTTATCGAGTTTTAAGAAATGAATTTTTGAAATTCATTGAAGATAATAAAATACATTATGTGTTTATGTGTTAAGTATGCGTTAGATAGTATGACTTAGTAACTAAAACTTAAAATTTTATTTTCAGGATGACGAATGTTGGAGAAGCTAGTCAAGCTGAGGAGGGACCCCATTTACCTATAGTACCTACAGAGGAGGAGACCCGAGACATACATGTTGTTAGGGAACAATTAGTTCAGAGGGAGTCATCTCCATTGATCACCGTTGTTGGTCAGGAGCATGAACCTGAGATTGATCCTGAAGAGGGTCCTGAGGAGGAGTTTGATGAGGAGGAAGAAGAAGAGGAGCTACCACGGTACACTGTTGATGCTGAGATGTATGACACACTATATGATCGTAACGTGGAGTTACAAGATGAGGTTCAGGAATTGACTGAGCGAGCGACTGTTCAGCAGTCTACTTTAGAGGAGAAGGATAGAGAGATTGTGACCCTTCATACACGTTTAGGAAACGTGGAGTGGGATCTGGTTCATGAGAAGGGTCAAACCGAAGATAAGACCGAGGAGATAGAGAAGCTGAAGAAGGAACTGAAGGAAACCTCTGGAAAACTGAAAATAGCAGAGGAAGGATGGGTAAGAGAATCACATCGAGCTGATCGTGCAAAAAATGATAGTCGTGCAAAGAAGGCAAAGCTTGAAGACACGTACGTCACACTTAATCATGCGATGGATGAGGTTCAAGAGCGAGTGTTAAGGTACCCCATCCAGTTTGAAGGACTTCCATCGTATATATTGGATCGCAGGACGATGTCTCGTATCATGAATGAGGAGCGTGGTAAGGCTATTGAGCACCTTGGAAAACAGGAATAGAATCTGTTTGATTATGTGAAAGACTTAACTAGTTTTTAATTGTAAATTCTGACGTGTTTATGAACGACGGAATATGTTAATGTTTTAAATCATGTGGATTCTTTATTCCAGGATAGATGATGTAAATAGCAGTATGCTATAGTTTAATGTTAAAACTTTTTATTTGAATGAAAAGATATCAAGTTGTTTGAGATGATGTGTTAAATGAGTATGTGAGCTTGTTAAGTAATGTCTTGACTAATTAGAGAAATAATAAAGTTCTAATAAGAGTTTACTTAATAGAAAAATGCCGCCAAGGAGAAGACAACAACGTCAACCGGTTCAGGAAGGGTCAACCAATAATAACAATAATGTCAACGTTAATCTAGTTCAACAGCTAGTTAATTTACTAACTGGAGTCATGAATAACCAACCGCAAGCTCCACCTAGCACAACGTTTAAAGATTTTAAGGCGGTGGGACCGCCAGAGTTCAAAGGTTCCAGAAACCCGATCGAGGCTCAAACGTGGGTGATGGAAATGGAGAAGGTTTTCGACGTTGCTAGGGTTCGAGAAGATCAGAAGACCATTTTTGTGACATTTATGCTGAAGTCTGAGGCTAGCTACTGGTGGCAGGCAAACAAGATGCGAGGAGGTGAAGGTGTAATTACGTGGGAGAGATTCAAAGAGATGTTTTTCGAAATGTATTTCCCAGCTAGTTCGCAGAATCAGATGGAGGTGCAATTTCTGGAACTGAAACAGGGAAACATGAGCGTGCCTGAATACGCGGCTAAATTTGATGAGTTGGCAAGGTTTGCCCCGTATCAAGTACACACTGACGAGAGGAAAGCCAGACGATTCGAACAAGGACTGAAGCCTTGGGTATACAGCAAGGTATCAATGTTTCAACTTAACACGTTTGCGGGAGTTTTGGAAAAGGCCATTCTCGCGGAAGGAGGAAGTGATGCAGTGACCAAGTACAACCAAGAACAGAAAAAGAAAAAGAGTGAGAATGAAGGTAATAACAAGACTGGTGGAAGTAGTACTGGGAATAATAATAATCAGAAGAGGAAGTGGACGGATAACTCGACAGCTGGAAGTCAACACGGAGGGCAGAAAAAGAAGATAGAAGCATGTCAGACTTGCGGCAAGGCACATCTAGGAGTTTGTTTGAAGGGAAAGAGAGCGTGCTACAATTGTGGTCAGGAAGGCCACATAGCACCAAATTGTCCAAACCCAAAGAAGGGTGCTTGTTTCAACTGTGGTTCGAAAGATCATTTAGCAAGAGACTGTCCCAAGAAGGGATCGGGAGGATCAGGACAAGGAGGAAACCAGGGAAATAGCAGTGGAAATATCTTAACCATCACCGGACCACCTGCAACAAACCGACCAACCGCCAGAACTTTCAATATGACGGTGCAGGATGCAATCCAGTCTCGTGATGTGGTGTCAGGTATCATTCCGATCAATGAAATTAATGCTTACGTTTTATTTGATTCGGGTGCTACTTGTTCCTTTATATCCGATGACTTTGCTAATAGTTTAGATTTGCTTAAGGATGAATTGGATTATCCCATGATTATAGAAATTGCGAATAGAGAGATAATTCCTGTTAAGCATGTGTATAAGAATTGTAGAGTAGATATTAAGGGTAATATCATGAACGTAGATCTTATCCCTATTCGATTGGGGGAATTCGACGTTATATTCGGTATGGATTGGCTATCCAATTATGGGGCTGTAATTGACTGCCAAAAGAAGCGTATTAACCTTATGACTCCGTCAAAGGTTGTGTTTTATGGTAGCAAGTCGCCTAGACAAGCGAGTTGTCTGACGATGTTGCAGGCCAGGAAGTTATTAAGACAAGGCTGTGTAGGATATTTAGCTTACATAGTCGACAGTCGAAAAGAGAACCCGAAAGTAGAGGAGATACCGATTGTGAGGGACTTCGTCGATGTATTTCCAGACGATTTGCCAGGACTTCCACCAGATAGGGAAGTAGACTTTGTGATTGATTTGGCGCCCGGAACTGCTCCAATATCGAAGGCACCATACCGAATGGCGCCAGTAGAGATGAAGGAATTAATGGTACAACTACAAGAATTGTTGGACAAAAAGTACATTCAACCGAGCGTATCGCCGTGGGGAGCGCCGGTGTTGTTCGTGAAAAAGAAGGACGGATCGATGAGGCTCTGCATTGACTACAGAGAATTAAATAAGGTCACGATTAAGAACAAATATCCATTACCGAGGATCGATGATCTGTTTGATCAATTGAAGGGAGCAAAATACTTTTCCAAGATTGACTTGAGGAGTGGTTATCACCAACTGAAGGTGAGGCCAGAGGATGTACCGAAGACAGCATTCCGAACGCGATATGATCATTATGAGTTTTTAGTAATGTCGTTTGGTCTTACGAATGCTCCTGCAGCATTTATTGGACTAATGAATGGTGTATTCAAGCCATTTTTGGACAAATTCGTGGTGGTATTTATAGACGACATTTTGGTATATTCCAAAACCAAAGAGGAACATGAAGAACACTTGAGGTTAACGTTGGAAGTATTGAGAAGGGAGAAGTTGTATGCTAAATTTTCGAAATGCGAATTCTGGATCGACAGAGTACAATTTCTTGGTCGATAAAGATGGAATTTCGGTAGATCCATCCAAAGTAGGAGCTGTGATTAACTGGGATCAGCCGAGAACGCCGTCAGAAGTAAGAAGTTTTCTTGGATTAGCAGGATATTATAGAAGATTCATACAAAATTTTTCTAAGATCGCAACTCCGTTAACAAATTTAACTCGAAAAGCTGTGAAATTTGTTTGGACGGAGAAGTGTGAGGAGAGTTTTCAAGAATTAAAGAAGAGGTTGAGTACAGCACCTGTGTTATCTCTTCCGGATGATACAGGAAATTTTGTTATTTTTAGCGATGCGTAGCATAAAGGACTTGGTTGTGTTCTGATGAAAAACTGCAAAGTCATTGCGTTTGCATCACGGCAGTTGAAGGATTACGAGAAGGGTTACCCAACCCATGATTTGGAGTTAGCTGCAGTTGTTTTTGCTTTAAAAATTTAGAGGCACTATCTATACGGGGAGAAGTGTGAAATATATACGGACCACAAGAGTCTGAAATATATTTTTACACAGAAAGATTTGAATATGCGTCAAAGAAGATGGTTGGAATTAATCAAGGATTATGACTGTGAGATTTTATATCATCCGGGTAAGGCTAATGTGGTTGCCGACGCTTTAAGTAGAAAGGGTCGTGAGAAATTGATGATGTTGACTGCTCAGCAGGAGCTAATTGCAGATATGGAGAAACTGGAGTTAGAAGTGAAGTATCCTATGGAGATTGATGAGAAGCTATTTCAGATGCAATCTGGTACAACTCTACTAGATAGAGTGAAGGAGGCTCAGCTTCAGGATGGTGAATGCAAAAAGGTAACAACGAAGATATCTGAAGGAACCGAACAAATATTTAAGATGGATAAAGAAGGAATATTGAGATTTGAAAGCAGAATTTGGGTTCCGCCAGTACAAGAAATTAAGGAAGAAATTTTGAGTGAGGCTCATAGTTCAAGATATTCGATTCACCCTGGTAGTACAAAAATGTACCAAGATCTTCGACAACATTTCTGGTGGCCGAATTTGAAACGCGATGTTACAGAATGTGTTGCCAAATGCCTGACATGTCAGAAAGTTAAAGCAGAACATCAGAGACCGATTGGATTGCTACAACCGTTGGAGATCCCAGAATAGAAATGGGAACATATTCCGATGGACTTCGTGGTTGGCCTTCCGACGACTCAGAAAGGCTACGACGCAGTATGGGTTATCGTTGACCGACTGACGAAATCCGCGCACTTCCTTCCTATCAAAATCAGATTTAACTTAGATCAATTGGCAAGATTATATGTGAAAGAGATTGTTTCGAGGCACGGAGTGCCGGTGTCTATTGTTTCTGATAGGGATTCGCGCTTCACATCAAATTTCTAGAAACGTCTTCAGGAATGCATGGGTACACAACTGCGAATGAGTACAGCTTACCACCCTCAAACAGACGGACAGAGCGAACGAACGATTCAAACACGGGAAGATATGTTACGAGCCTGTGTAATAGACTTCAAAGGAAATTGGGATGATCACCTACCGTTGGTAGAGTTCGGCTACAACAACAGTTACCACGCCAGTATTGGTATGCCGCCTTACGAAGCGTTATATGGTAGAAAGTGCAGAACTCCGCTTTATTGGGATGAAGTTGGTGAAAGACAATTGCTAGGGCCAGAATTGGTACAGCAGACGGCAGAAATAGTCAAAGTGCTCCGAGCACGACTGGTAGCAGCTCAAGATCGACAGAAAAAATAAGTTGATCCACATCGTAAAAATATCGAGTTTGAACCAGGTAGTTATGTTTTCTTAAAGGTCTCTCCCTGGAAGGGAAAGATCAGGTTCGGAAAGAAAGGAAAATTGAGCCCAAGATTTATTGGACCCTTTGAGGTACTGCGAAGAATTGGAGAAGTTACGTACGAGGTAGCATTACCTCCAGCACTTGAGAATATCCATAATGTCTTCCATGTTTCTGTGTTACGACCTTACAAACCTGATTACAAGCATGTAATTGAATACGAACCCCTGTATTTTGAGAAAGACTTATCTTATGAACAAATTCTTGTCCAAATTGTCGACCAAAAAGAACAAGTTCTAAGAAATAAAGTTATATCTTCTGTTAAGGTAATTTGGAGGAACCACAATGCTGAAGAAGCTACGTGGAAACTCGAAGAGAATATGATGAAGAATTACCCTCATTTATTTACTTAATTATTTGTAAGCGATTCTGGGGACAGAATCTTTGTAAGGGGGGAGAATGTAACGGGTCAAAATATATTGAGTCGTGATTCTGGGGACAGAATCCTTTTAAGGGGGAAAGATGTGACGAACGAGAATTTTGTAATTTAATTTTAATATTTATTGAATTAAAAAAATATTTTTCGATGATTTAATTATTAGATTTAATAATTAATTGATGCAATTGTAGAAGATTAATTTAATTATATGTGTTACATTTATTAATTAATGTAGAGAATTTTATTATTCAATTAAGTGGTTATGTGAGCTTATTGAATTAAATGAATTAATTAATTAAGCACGATGTTACTTTAATTAATTTAATTATTAATTAGAGATTTAATAAATTGTTATTATTTATTAATGAGAAAAATTAATTATGTGACTATATGAATTTATGAGAAAATATTATATTTTATTTATAATAAATTAAATAAAATATTGGAGTTATTTTATAAGGAGTGTGACATTTATTAAACTATATAATAAAAGGTTTATTAAAATAATGAGCTTTGAATTTATTTGCTAAGCCAAACATGGCACTAAGAGAGGTTATGGGCAGTTAACCCATGACTGGGCAACTGACCACATCGCGTCAGTTTTATTTCTTCGACGCTTCCTCCTTCTTCTTCATAATTTCCTAAGTCTGGCATTATTTTCAGAGAGAATTCAGAGAGAAGGTGAGAATTTTTGAGAGAATTTGTGAGTGTGTAATTACAGGTTATTACAAAAAGGGTTATCTGATCATCTTATACTCTGGGTAATTCTCTCCAAACCCAAATTCTAAATTACGTCTTTTAGTTTTCATAAAATGGCTTTCACATTTTTCTGTAAATCTCTGTATTTGGGAGATATGAGATGATTATAAGTTTATATATGGGTTAATATGTATCAAATCGTGTTTAATTATATATATTGTGTAAATCATAGTATCAGTTTCAGGAAATTACGTAGTTTATAATTTTTTCAAAATAAACAGAGTACGTGATATGGCCATATGGCCTTATATGTGATAATTGATGTATTGATTATATATTATCCCTAAAATTTACACCCTTATATTATTGAGCATGTTAATACGAAGTGATCAAGCTTTAAACGAACGGATTTGGCCTTCTAACGATTCCGTAGTGTTAAATTATAAGTTTTGTTCAAAATCCTCAAGAACTTCAAGAACAATCCATTTTTTATGATTTAAATATGTGATTATTTGTTTTAATGGGTTAAAATCACTTTGTATATGATGGGTTATGATTATGCATGAATTATAACATGTGGGTATATGTGATTTGGTGAAATCAGTGTTAAAAATGTGTTGATTTTGCTGAACTCTGTGTTCTTCGCGAACTGAGATTCAGTTTCTGGGGTCTCGCGCCGCGGCGCCAGCTCTAGAACTGATTTCTCGCGCCACAGCGCTCGCAGCGCCAAGACTCGAGCCACGGCGCCGCAGCGCCAAGGGCCCGGCCACAGCGCCACCGCGCCGCAGCGCGACTCCTTAGCACATTAGTGGCGCCGCAGCGCCACTCTCCAGAAAATGTCAGAAATGTTTTTTTTTAAATGTTAAAGTCTAACAAGTGTTAGTGGATTGATGTAATGAACATGTAATCATGTTAGAGGTATTATGAGATGATAAAATAGTTGTTTAACATGTAATAAAATATTATATGTGAATTGAATTATTAAATACATAATTAGTTTAATAATTCATGAAGTATAAATTATGTGACAACGTGATAATTTGACTGAGTTTAGTCAATAATTAAAGTAGACAACGAGAATGAGTTTATATTGATTAGTTAATTTATAATTAACTGGTATTGTGTATATGAATGGTATGTAGGATTTAATTCAAAGAACGTGCTTAGTTAAAGTGTAATCTACGCACGAGGCAAGTATCCTATCCCTAACTCCATTCTATTGAGCAAGTTTATTTAAACTTAAACGTTACTTTTATGTCGAGCAAGTTTCTCTAACCCTACTTGTCATTATTGATCAAGTTTATTATTTACCTTGAATAAATTATCCTTGTTATTATTCAAGTTCAAGCATGATATTAAAGATTAATTATCTTTTCAAAGCATGATTCAGTTATACAATAATTGTCCTATTGTATACTTTTGAGATTTTTATTCAAATCAAATATCAATTATTGTTGAACCTTATTAGACTAGTGAACCTTATTGATTCAACTAGTCCATAGTTGATGAGCGTTCTAAATTTCAGAACCCTTATTGAATTATCCAAACCAAACTTCCTTTGGTGCGGACTCGAATGTCAAACTGAGATGAACAACCCTGAAAAAGGGATTCACTTATGCGTTAGCGTTAAGATATTGTGCACAGTATGGTACTAAGGGCTGATCCCCCTAAGTACAAGAAGAAATAGTCTTATGACTGTTAAAGGTGTCAAGTATAACTGTTTTTAACCTAGGACATAGTTCAAGGTCTTATGACCCTCAGTATTCTTTTGATTCATGTTATTTATTCTTGATTCAAAAGTTGAGCTTTATTCAGATGTCGTTGATTATTCGCATGTTATTATACTGTTGTTTCAATTTTTTTATATACTTGTGGGCATTTGTGCTCACTCTTGCTTAATAATAACATTGCAGTTAAGAACGAAAGAAGTGATGAACCCTCCACTAGTAAGGGCAACGGCAAAGTTAGCAAATGATGAAGACCTGTTATTTATTAACTGATGTATTTGTTTAAGACTTGAGTTATGTTGATGTTAAGATTTAATTGTTTAGAATTCCGCACAGATGTTTTAAGGTTAGAGTAACCTGGGATTTATTTATGATTCAGTTGATGTAACCCTTAAGGGAAGAGATTTTATTATGATTTCTATCTATTGTATGGTTTGATATTATTTATGGGTAGATAGATAGATGATGCTTGTACAGTGAACACCAAATCCCGTGGAAATTGAAGTACCCGGATTTGGGGGTGTCACATCCTGTCTGTGCGTTTACGCCAGACCTGGTTCCATTATTTATTATTTTGTTAGAATAACCTGTTTGTGCGGTCTATCGCATGCATGGTGATTTTTTTTGTTTTTCCATTCTTTATTATACTCAGTTGGTTAAGTTTTGACTTCTATACTCCATGAAATTTGTGGAATATCCTTGATAATTGCGTTTCATCCAGTATCTTTTCATGAAAATATTCTTCTAAGCATTCTTTAATTTTACTCCACAAAGTAGTATCATGTTGACAATTTGGACGTTATTAATTCTTGGATAAATTAATTCTTGAACTTATTTTATTGAATTCTTATATCATTGTCATCATCCTCATGTTTATAAAATGTTAAAAGTCATCTGTGGCCTGTAGTGCATAGATGGACTTGGTATGATTATGACCAGGGATTATTCGGTATAATCATGACCGTAATGTTACAAATGATGTGGTAAAAGTCCTCATTGGCCCGTAGTGCGTTGATGGACAGTTGTTGGCATGATCATGACCATTAATGAATACACGAATATCCTTGGCCGTAGTGCATGGGTGATTCGATGATGTGGATTATTTTATTAAGCTGAGTTCCAGCGATCACAGTGTTGAAAAACCTTTTAAATCATAAAAGATAGTAGAGTTTATTTTCTACTTGACTCTTTTAATGGATTGCTTGTTCCGCTGCAGTTAAACTTGATGTCTATTATATTTTATCAGTTTAACATTGTTGAAGACTAATGATAATTTATTCTGCATTATCTTAGTCATAATATTTCTTACTGGGCTAGTTGGGCTCACCCTTTCTTTCACTGTTCTCTTCAGAAAATGAGAACGTAGTCGGGGCAAGGCGGGGAACGGAGTGATGGTCCGAATGATAGTATTAGTTAGTAGTCCTCACTATTTTATGTAACGGTGTGTTAATAAATATAATGAGGACTCCTTTTGAGTATGAATACTCTCTAGAAGATAATATTTGTATTCAAACTCACAGTTTATGTTTTGTCGTATTGTACACGACAGTTGTATTAGTAAGTTGTATTTGTATTTTGTACCATGTATCTGACGACCCAAGATGGGTGATGTATACCTAATTTTGGGGGCTTCACAATTGGTATCAGAGCTTAGGGATATGATCCTTGGCTAAGATGTGAGAATAGAACTAGGAGGGGAGAGACGGGGAATTCCTTCGCTAGTATGACCTACCTAAGTTTATTTGCATGGTATTTAATTGGTCGGTCATAAGGATAATATATGACATATCAATTAACTTTTATTTTGTGGCAGTATCTGAAAATGGCGTCTGAGAATGTTGAGAATAGCAATGGAGCACAGGCGACTGTTGATTCACCACATATCAATAATCAGGATAATGTGCATCAGGAAGGTGACAATCCTCATGCAAACAATAACACTGACCAGATGATGAATGATAGAATGTTCAGAAACTTTATGCAGTTCATGCAACAGCAGGCGAGAGCGGCTCCTGTCCAAAATATAGGTAGAAACACTGAAAACTCTCGGACGGTCACCGCTAAACAGTTCAAGGAGCTGGGACCACCAGAGTTTAAGGGAGAGCCAAAATCACTTATAGCGGAAACATGGATAAAGCAGATTACCAAGATATTTGATGTCTTGGGATGCTTCGAGGAGCAAAAGGTTCCCTTTGCCGCCTTTATGTTGCGAGGAGAGGCAGATTACTGGTGGGAATCGATTAAGCGTACTCAACCTGCCGCACTGAAGATATCCTGGGAGAAGTTCCAAGAGCTGTTTAACGACAAATACTTTCCCGAGAGTATTCATCACATGAAGGAAGTGGAGTTCATCAAATTGGAGCAGAATAATATGACCGTGTCGCAGTACGAGGCAAAATTTACGGAGTTATCCCGGTTTGCGTCCCACCTGGTGGATAATGAAGAAAGAATGACGCGGATGTTTTTAAAAGGTTTGAAGCCGGAGATACGTCAACATCTTGTTTCTCATAAACTGTGTTTGTATTCAAATGTTGTAAATAGGGCTCAGTTGGTGGAGCGCGATAACGAGACAACGCAACCAAAAGTGAGCAGCCGGCAAAATGATAATACCAGTGAGAGCAGTCATCGAAGCGGTGACAACAAGCGTGGAGGGAATCAACAGGCCAGAAATGGTAACCACTTCGGTGGTAATCAGGGCCAAAACAATAAGAATGGGCATTTCAAGAAGAGGAGATTCAATAATGATGGAAAGACGTCAGCACCAGCACCTGTCGTTAAGGAAGGAGAACGACCACCTATCATATGTTTCAAATGCGGAGGGGAGGGGCACATCAGTCCAAACTGCGCGATGCGTCCAAAGCATGTTATAATTGTGGAAGAGAAGATCATTTAGCCCGATTTTGTTGTTTACCGAAGACAAATTCAGCTAGGATGGAGGCACCAAAGGCCGTCTCAGAAAAGTCAAAACCGGTTGTGCAAGGAAAAGCGTTTGTTGTGAACTCCCAGAGAGCAAGGAACCCGAATGAGGTCATCACGGGTAAGCTTATCATAAACTCTAACGAAGTCTATACTTTATTTGATACCGGTTCTACCCATTCTTTTATTTCCCCTACTTGCGCTCATCGATTAAATTTGATTCCGGAGAAATTAGACTTTGACTTAGCAGTTGAAACTCCATTGGGAGAAACCTTCATTACATCCACGGTTTATAAGTCTTGTTTGGTTCAAGTTAGTACCCACACATTACCTGTCGATCTTATTTCATTAAAAATACTTGCATTTGACGTGATTCTAGGGATTGATTGGTTAACTACTCATCATACAAAAATTGATTGTTTTCGTAAGGTTGTTAGCTTTCATATTCCTAATCGACCTATTATGCGAATTCAAGCAACCAAACCATTAAAATTAATCGCTGTCATCTCAAGCCATAAAGCTATTCGTTTATTGAAAAACGGATGCCAAGCT
This sequence comes from Panax notoginseng, assembly GCA_016801055.1. Classification (NCBI taxonomy): domain Eukaryota; kingdom Viridiplantae; phylum Streptophyta; class Magnoliopsida; order Apiales; family Araliaceae; genus Panax; species Panax notoginseng. Next base: position 149,415,952 of record CM029023.1, read on the forward strand.
TTCTTTGCTCATGTCACAGATCTAAACAAAAATACGTCAGCTTTGAATGATAGTTCTGTTGTTAATAAATTTCCTGATGTATTTCCCGAAGAACTTCCTGGCCTACCCCAGAGCATGAAATTGAATTTTGTATCGACCTTGAACCCGGTACAAAACCCATTTCCAAAGTCCCATATCGAATGGCTCCTATTGAACTTCAGGAGTTAAAGACCCAACTGCAGGAATTGTTAGACATTGGTTTTATTCGTCCAAGTACTTCTCCTTGGGGTGCTCCTGTTCTGTTCGTGAAGAAGAAAGATGGGAGTATACGACTTTGTATTGATTATCGGGAGTTGAATCATGTCACCATCAAAAATAGGTACCCATTGCCACGTATTGATGACCTGTTTGACCAGTTGCAAGGAGCACAATTCTTTTCAAAGATCGATCTTCGTTCTGGATATCATCAGCTGAAGGTTAGAACTGAGGATATTCCAAAGACTGCCTTTAGAACTCGGTATGGGCATTATGAATTCTTAGTTATGTCTTTTGGATTGACTAATGCTCCTACTGCCTTCATGGATATGATGAATAGGGTATTCAAGAAATATTTGGATCACTTTGTGGTCTTCTTTATCGATGACATCCTTGTTTATTTCAAAAGCCGTGAAGATCATGAGCAACACTTGAGGCTGGTACTCCAAAAGCTTCGTGAATACAAACTTTATGCCAAGTTGAAGAAATGCGAGTTCTGGCTGGAAGAGGTAGCATTCCTTGGGCACGTAGTATCAAGTCGTGGAATATCTGTTGACCCGGCAAAGATTGAAGCAATTCAAAGTTGGGAGCAACCTAAATCAGTAACCAAAGTACGTAGCTTTCTTGGTCTAGCTGGTTATTATCGGAGATTCGTGGAAGGATTTTCTCGAATCGCTACTCCATTAACTCAGCTGACTCGGAAAGATACAAAGTTTGGTTGGAGCGAAGAATGTGAGCAGAGTTTTCAAGAACTCAAGAGGAAACTCATTTCAGCACCTGTTCTAACAATACCATCTGGCTCGGAGGGATTTGTCATCTACAGTGATGCTTCGAGCAAAGGGTTGGGATGCGTTCTCATACAACATGGAAAAGTCATAGCCTATGCATCAAGACAACTCAAGGAATATGAAAGGAATTATCCTACTCATGATCTAGAGTTGGCAGCTGTTGTCTTTGCACTTAAAATTTGGAGGCATTACTTGTATGGGGAGAAGGTGGAGATCTTTACGGATCATAAAAGCCTCAAATATTTCTTCACTCAAAAGGAACTCAACATGCGACAACGACGTTGGCTTAAACTGTTGAAAGATTATGATCATACCATTAAATACCATCCTGGAAAAGTGAACGTGGTAGCTGACGCATTGAGTAGAAGATCATATGCAAGTACGAGTGCAATATTGTCAACATAAAAGCCCATTTTGTGTGACTTGCAAAGGATGGAGATAGAGTTAAAGACTCCAGGGACCCATGTGATGATGGCGAATATACGAGTAGAACCAACTTTAATCGATAAAGTTAAAGCTGCTCAAGCTACAGACCTGGAGCTGATGCGTATGAGGAAGAAAGTGCAAGAAGGTTCTATGCCGGAAGCAAGAATCGATGAAGAAGGAATACTTCGAGTCAACTCCAGACTTTGTGTTCCTAACAACCCTGATTTAAAGTATGAAATTATGATGGAGGCGCACAACACACCGTTTACAATCCATCCTGGAAGTACCAAAATGTATCATGATCTTCGTCATACATTTTGGTGGAGCAATATGAAGAGAGAGATAGCGTTGTTTATCTCAAGGTGTCTAACTTGTCAACGAGTCAAAGCGGAGCATCAAGTACCAAAAGGTCCATTGCAACCACTTGAAATTTCAGAATGGAAGTGGGAGCACATTACCATGGATTTCGTTACCGGTCTTCCTAAGGTTTCTCAAGGTATAGATGCGATTTGGGTCATTGTTGATAGATTGACCAAGTCTGCTCATTTCTTACCGATACGAGAAACTTATACACTTGAACGTCTTGCTCGTATGTACATAAACGAGATTGTAAGACTGCATGGTATGCCAGTATCCATAGTTTCTGATCGAGACCCAAGATTCACTTCACGATTTTGGGTTAGTTTACAAAAAGCTATGGGCACAGATTTACGATTTAGTTCGGCATATCATCCTCAGACGGACGGACAATCAGAGAGGACCATTCAAACTGTAGAAGATTTATTAAGACTCTGTATCTTTGACTTCAAGGGAAGTTGGGACAAGTTCTTACCATTGGTGGAGTTTTCCTACAACAACAGTTATCAAGCAAGTATTGGCATGGCTCTATTCGAAGCATTGTATGGAAGAAAATATCGTTCTCCAGTATGCTGGGATGAGGTAGGTTAAGAAACGTTGTTGGGACCGGAGTTGGTACGTATGACTACAGAAAAGATTCAAACGATCCGACAACGTATAAAAACCTCACAAGATCGACAAAAGAGTTATGTTGATCTTCATCGAAAGGACGTGGAATTTGATATAGGAGATCATGTGTTCTTACGTGTTGCTCCATAGAAAGGAGTTACGAGATTTAGAAAGAGAGGAAAGCTCAATCATCGATTCATCGGCCCATTTTTAATCCTCGATCGGGTAGGAACTGTGGCCTATAGACTTACTTTACCGCCAAGTATGTCTCGTGTTCATAACGTTTTTCACATATCCATGTTACGCAAATATGTGAAAGACCCGAACCACATTATTGAGTTAGAACCGGACGAAATAGCGAAGGATTTGACGTATGAAGAAGTTCCTGTTCAAATCTTGGATAAGAAGGAACATATTCTACGCTCCAATGTTATACCTCAAGTCAAAGTTTTGTGGAAAAACCACGATGTTGAGGAAATGACCTGGGAGTTAGAATCTGAAATGAAATCAAGGTATCCTTACCTCTTCGACATACCAGGTATGTATCCTAATTTCGAGGGCGAAATTTCATAAGAAGGGGAGGTTGTAAGACCCCAACTTTTATAAATAAAGATGAATTTTCTATAAATATCATTTTTGAATATTATGGAGTTAATTTGATATAATGTTATAGTTGTGGGTAATATTTATAAATTTTGCAAAGTAAGCAAGTTGTTATAAAATATTCGTTTGGTCGGGGAATATTCTGTTTGTCGGGGAATATTTGTACGACGGCACAATCATTGGTGGACCCCACAACAGAAGTATTGTCGTAGTTAGAAAACGACAAAAATTATCTTTCTATAAAATAACGGCTGAGGTGTTACCGTTAAAACCGTTAAAACTGTTGAACTACCCGGTAGTAAAAGTACAGTAATACGCGTGGTTGCATAGTAGCACACGGTATTGATTATTGATGCTTACGTGAGAAGTCACTCAGCTATACTCAATTATTGCTACAGTAATTGCTACATCATATCTCTTAAATTATTATCGTAGTATCATCTGTATAATATGTTATATTATTAAATCAATAATTGAGACGTTGTGGTAAGTTTGGTTATTTTTATGGGGGGCCATATGTCATCATCTAAGAGTCTCTTCGTCAATACTAATTACCGTCGTCAATAGTAATTACCGTCGTCAATAGTATTTACGTCGGTCAATAGTATTTACCTTGGTCAATAGTAATTACCTTCGTCAATAGTATTTACCTTGGTCAATAGTATTTACCTTGGTCAATAGTAATTACCTTCGTCAATAGTATTTACCTTGGTCAATAGTAATTACTTTCGTCAATAGTAGTTGTCCCTTCAATATTACCAAGAGTCATTTGACCCTTCGTTAAGACCAAGAGTCATTTGACCCTTCGTTAAGACCAAGAGCCACCCTCAGTTTTCTATAAATAGAGGCCTAGGGCTTCATTATTTTTCACGAATTCATTCAAGCTATAGAGAGAGAAAGTATAGAGAGAATAAGAGAGAGAGAATAAAAGTATTCTGCTACTTCACTTTTCCAATATCCAGTTCTTTTAAGGTAAGGGATATTATTCTTTTGTATTCAAGAAGAGAACTTCTGTTATTCCATTTCTTTATTATTCTGTTAGAATAACCTGTATATGCAGAATACCCTATACTTGGTGACATTCTTCTATTATTTTATCTTTGTTATTCCGTTGGAACATCCTGTCTGTGCTATACGCCGGACCTGGTTCCGTCTTTATTATTCTGTCTTTATTTTCAGTTGGAACATCCTGTCTGTGCTTTACGCCGGACCTGGTTCCGTCTTTATTATTATTCTGTCAGAATATCCTGTCTGTGTGTTTTACACCGGACCTGGTTCCACTATTTATTATACTGTTATTTATTATTCTGTCAGAATATCCTGTCTGTGCGTTTACGCCGGACCTGGTTCCATTATTTATTATTCTGTTGGAATAACCTGTTTGTGCGGTCTATCACATGCATGGTGATTTCTTTTGTTATTCCATTCTTTATTATACTCAGTTGGTTAAGTTTTGACTTCTATACTCCATGAAATTTATGGAATATCCTTGATAATTGCGTTTCATCCAGTATCTTTTCATGAAAATATTCTTCTAAGCATTCTTGAATTTTACTCCACAAAGCAGTATCATGTTGACAATTTGGACGTTATTAATTCTTGGATAAATTAATTCTTGAACTTGTTTTATTGAATTCTTATATCATTGTCATCATCCTCATGTTTATAAAATGTTAAAAGTCATCTGTGGCCTGTAGTGCATAGATGGACTTGGTATGATTATGACCAGGGATTATTCGGTATAATCATGACCGTAATGTTATAAATGATGTGGTAAAAGTCCTCATTGGCCCGTAGTGCGTTGATGGACAGTTGTTGGCATGATCATGACCATTAATGAATACACGAATATCCTTGGCCGTAGTGCAGGGGTGATTCGATGATGTGGATTATTTTATTAAGCTGAGTTCCAGCGATCACAGGTTGAAAAACCTTTTAAATCATAAAAGATAGTAGAGTTTATTTTCTACTTGACTCTTTTAATGGATTGCTTGTTCCGCTGCAGTTAAACTTGATGTCTATTATATTTTATCAGTTTAACATTGTTGAAGACTAATGATAATTTATTCTGCATTATCTTAGTCATAATATTTCTTACTGGGCTAGTTGAGCTCACCCTTTCTTTCACTGTTCTCTTCAGGAAATGAGAACGTAGTCGGGGCAAGTCGGGGAACGGAGTGATGGTCCGAATGATAGTATTAGTTAGTAGTCCTCACTATTCTATGTAACGGTGTGTTAATAAATGTAATGAGGACTCCTTTTGAGTATGAATACTCTCTAGAAGATAATATTTGTATTCAAACTCACAGTTTATGTTTTGTCGTATTGTACACGACAGTTGTATTAGTAAGTTGTATTTGTATTTTGTACCATGTATCTGACGACCCAAGATGGGTGATGTATACCTAATTTTGGGGGCGTCACATTTTAACCACCAGGTATTCTAACAGTGTTAACGGTAACAACTACGCCGTTATTTATAAAAACTCAATTTTTGTCGTTATCTTCATCCAATTGTTTTTTGTTATAGGGCCCACAAATAGCTACGCCGTCGTACGAACATTCCCCGACAGAAAAAATATTCCACGACCAAACGAATATTCCCCGACAAAATGAATATTTTATAACCACTTGTTTATTTTACAAAATTTGCACATTTCACCCATAACCAATGTATTATATCAAATTAACACCTTATTATTCACAATAATATTTAGAGAAAATTTAATTTTATTCATTAATAAGTTGGGGTCTTACAGACCTTTAAATCCTGAAATTCAATAGGAGCCATTCGATATGGGGTTTTAAAAATTGGCTTTGTACCAGGTTCAAGATCAATAAAGAATTCAACTTCACGTTCTGGGGGTAGACCGGGAAGTTCTTCAGGAAATACGTCAAGAAAGTCACTAACAACAGGAATATTATTTAAATCTGACGTGTCTTTATTCAAATCCATAACATGGGCTAAGAAAGCTTGACATTCATTTTTTAATAAATGAATAGCTTTATAACTTGATATGACAGTGATTGATTTTAATGGTTTAGCTTCTTGAATTCGTACAACAGGTTGGTTAGGAATATGAAAACTAATAACCTTAGGAAAACAATTAATTTTGGCATAATGAGTAGTTAACCAATCAATCCCTAAAATCACATCAAAAGCAAATATCTTTAAAGAGATAAGATCAACAGGTAATGTGATGGTGCCAACTTAGATCAAACAAGATTTATAAACAGTGGATGTTATGAAAGTTTCTCCTAACGGAGTCTCCACAGATAGGTCAAAGTCTAATTTCTCCGGAGTCAAGTTTAAACGTTGAGCACAAGCAGGAGAGATAAATGAATGGGTAGCACCGGTATCTAGTAAGGTATAAACTTCGCAAGAATTTATGATTAGCTTACCCGTGATCACCTCATTTGGGTTCCTTGCACTTTGACCAGTCACGACAAACGCTCTTCCAAGAACCGCTGACTTTGACTTTTCTGGGACAGCCTTTTGAGTCACCATCCCCGCTGGACTTGGTTTCGCTATACTACAATCTCGAGCTATATGTCCTTCCTTTCCACAATTATAACATACCTTAAACTGTTGTGGACAGTTTGGGCTGATGTGTCCCTCTTTTCGACATTTATAGCATACGACCTGTGGTCGTTCTCCTCCTTTAGAAACAGTTGCTGCTGGTGCTGATGTCTTCACATTATCATTGTTGAATCTCCTCTTTTTAAAATCTTCCCCTGACTCGCTTCTTCTATTTTCATGGCCACGATTTCCACCAGAGTGGTTACCGCTTTTGTCCGTGTTCTTCTTTCTCCGCTGGTTATCATTGCTCCGATGACTGCTGTCACCGGTATGACCCTGGTTGTGGTCCCTCGGTTGAACGTACTCGTTATCTCGCTCTAATAATTGAGCCTTGTTGACAACATCTGAATATAGAAAAAATTTATGAGAAATGAGATACTGACGTATGTCGGGTTTCAAACCTCTCAGAAACATCTGTGTCATACGTTCCTCATTCTCAACCAAATGAGGTGCAAACCTGGATAACTTCGCCTCGTATTGGGACACCATCATGTTGTTCTGCTCCAATATAATAAACTCCACCACCTTTATATGATGAATACTTTCAGGAAAATACTTGTCATTGAACAGTTTCTGAAATGTCTCACAAGACATACTGAGTGCGGCTGGATGGGTACACTTCACAGATTCCCACCAGTAATCTACCTCATTACGGAACATAAAGGTGGCGAATGGAACCTTCTGTTCCTCCGTGCATCCCAAGACATCGAATATCTTGGTAATTTGCTTGACCCACGTTTCTGCCTTAATCGGATCCGACATTCCCCAGAATTCTGGTGGTCCCAACTCTTTGAACTGTTTGGCTGTGACCAGCTGTGCGTTGCCATTGTTTCTACCTGTATTTTGAACAGGAGTCTCCCTCGTCTGGTTTTGCATAAATCGCAAAAAGCTTCTAAACATCTCATCGTTCATCGTCTGCTCAGTGGTGTTGTTTACAGGAGGAACATTGCTGGCCTGTTCCACGTTCTCCTCATTGGTGAGTAAAGGTGTCTCCACGGTCTCGTTTACTCTACTGTTAACATTCTCAGTTGTCATTCTCAAATACTGCCATAAAATAAGGGTTAATTAAAGAAATTGATATGCAACATAATAACCCTATACTCTGACCAACCAACAAATAAGCTTAGGTAGGACACACTAGCGAAGGATTTACTCGTCTCTCCCCTCCTAGTTCTATTCCCCGATCTCCGCCAAAGATCATATCCTTAAGCTCTGATACCAACCGTGACGCCCCCAAAACAGTTATACCTCACCCATTCTGAATCACCAAAATATGGTACAGAAATAACTACCACTTTATTAATACAATTGTCATATAAAATACGACAACACTTAAACTGTAGGTTTAAATACAAATATTGTCTTCTAGACAATATCCACACCCAAATAAGTCCTCATTACAATTATTGAAACATTATTTCACAAAAATGGTGAGGACTACTAAAAAACTTTCTAGAACCATCATTCCATACCCCGACTAGTACTTGCTACATTCTCGCCTCCTGAGAAGAAAAATGAAACAAAAAGGAAAAGGGTGAGCTCAACTAGCCCAGTAAAGAATATTATGACTAAGATAATATAGAACAAATTATCGTTAGTCTTCAACAGGGAAAAATCTGATAGAATACAATAGACAACAAGTTTTAAATCAATATTCGCAGCGGAAATAATAATTCATTAGAAGAGTTAAGTAGAGAATGAAATCTACTATCATCTATGAATTTAAAAGTCCATCATCGATATTTTATTCCTATAACATCAATCAATCAATATATATATATATATATATATATATATATATATATATATATATATATCTGGAATCAAATGTTCATCTTTGCACTACAGGCCAAAGATATTCATCAGAAAATCATTCATCGATCTTTGCACTACAGGCCAAAGATATTCAATAATATCATCATTTAGGACTGAGGATGATGAAAAATATTTTAAATAAAACGAATCTAGTGAAACAAAAGAACAAATATTAAAGATTCATACTTTAAACAATCCGAGTTCAAGAATACTTCATAAATAATCATAGTGAAGTAAAATTCAAGAATGATCAAAACATGGATACAATCAAAGCTAGTATCTATAATAGATATCTTGGACAAAAACGAAAATTTAATTTTTTGGTGAATAGTGTCGTATTCGTGAATAGTGCCATATACGTGAATAGTGCCGTATCCATGAATAGTAATCCCAACATAAAAAGTTCTAAATTTGATAAAAAGTTTAAACCAATATTTTGACATAATGATATTGAAAGAAATAATATCATTTATAAAAAAAATAACATCCCTTACCTCAGAAAAAAGACAGTACTTCTAGCTGGAATACTGGATATAGTGCTGAAGGGAACTTGCACCGTATAGCAACACTCAAAGTATCAAAATACTCACAAGAATACGCTCGATAATATAGAGAGAGAAAGAGAGAGAAAACTTTAGTTTCTGATGTGATTTTCAATTCTAACCTAAGCACCCTATTTATAGGAATTTGCTTAGAATACCAAAGTAGAAAATTTAATAAAATATAATAATTATTAAAATTTGTCTACGCCAACCTTTGAATTCAGATTTCAGCATGCTTAACAACACATGAGCCCACCAACCAACCACAAAAACGTTTTTCTTTTAAAACAAATTTAAAACTTTTAAAAAAATAATTATTTCGGAACTTCAGAACTTCAATAATTCATAATAAATAGCCCTTTTATTAGAAAAATTTGAACCTCATGCCCTTTCTATAGGAAATTCCATTCTCTACAACTTTGCAGAAGAAAGTTTTTCCAAATTTCAAATAGAAATTGACCGAAATTTACAAACGGACGATTTTACAGGCTATAATCAAATTTCAGTCAAGAAATAGGGTCCACCAACATGAAAAGCATGTTTTAAATATTTATTGCAACAAAAATACTCTTCCTCCTCATATACTCATATATCCCATATTCATTGTAAAAATATCACCATTATTATATTATTAAAATATAATAATATATTTAAATGAATTATTTATCAGAAAAGATAAAATATCAATTTTTCAACAATTGTCACTTTAAAATTTTCTCCATCTATATCCACATAAAATGAATATTTTTCTTATCATATAAATTAATAATTAATTATTCACAAATAATATTACAGAATCACAATATCGACAACCAGGCCGTTCTCAAGAAAGAGGGGGCTTTTCAATAAGGATTTCTCCTTACTGGCGCGCAATTAGATGACCAAACCTCTCCTTAGACAGAACTTTCTAGACATTGCCAATAATGCTATCTAATAATATTATTCAAATAATATGAATTATTGATTCGATAAAAGAAAATAATGTGTAATGACAATCATTGGAACAACAATAATATAAAATATCAGCGCAGCAATTATTGAATCAATAAAATAAAATATTAAACAGTAATTACTGTAACAATTATTGAGTAGTGTCTTCTTACGTAAGAACAATAATTGGTGCAATACCGTGTGCTACTGTGTTTTAATCACCGGGTATTCCAACAGTATTAACGGTAACAACTATGCCGTTACTAATAAATAACTTATAATTGTCGTTTTCTTCATCCAATCGCTTTCTGTTATGGGTCCCACAAAAGACTGTGCCGTCGTACGAATATTCCCCGACAGTAAGAATATTCCACGACCAAACGAATATTCACCGACAACAATGAATATTTTATAACCACTTGCTTATTTAAAAATATTTGCGCATTTGTACCCATAACTAATCACATTAATCAAATCAACCCTTACTATTTTAAAATAATAAATAGAGAAAATTCAATTTCATTATAATAAGTTGGGGTCTTATAATTATATTTATAAATTTTTCAAAGTATGCAAGTTGTTATAAAATATTCGATTGGTCGGGGAATATTCATTTTAACAGAGAATATCCGTATGACGGCACAATCATTAGTGGACCCCACAACGGAATTATTGTCGGAATAAGAAAACGACATAAATATCTTTTTATAAAAATAACGATGAAAGTTTTACCGTTAACTGTTGAAATACCCGGTGTTAAAAGTACAGTAATACGCATGGTTGCATAGTAGCACACGGTATTGATTATTGATGCTTACGTGAGAAGTCATTCAGTTTTATTCAATTATTGCTAGAGTAATTGCTGCATAGTATCTCACGTTATTTGATTCAATTATTGTCGATATTTTATATATTATTAAATCAATAATTGAGACAATACAGTTATTTATATTATTATTTACAATATTGACGATGTCTAGAAAGTTCTGTCGAAGAGAGGTTTACTCACCTAATTGCGCGCCAATAGGGAGAAATCTTTATTGGAAAGCTCCCTCTTTCTTGGGAATGATCTGGTTGTTAAATATTGCGAATAATAATGATGAATAAATATTGTTAAAAATATTGAGGAGATTTTTATGAAGTATTTGATGTAAATTTTGCTTATTTTATGGACATTTATTTACCCATTTTTCAAAATAATCGATAGAAAGTTATTCAATATATATATAATGGGACCCGCTTGTGATGGTGAAATGTTGGTGGGAGGGGAACACGTGGGGCCCACGTAGAAGAAAATGAAAATGGGGGTGGGGGGATAAAACGTGTAATGAAGGGAGTGTTGCGTAATGAAGAAAATGAAAATGAGGGTGGGGGACCACGTATAAGTTTTGTTTTATTTGATTATAAATAGAATATATTATAATTTATTTAAAGTTTTCGTTTTATTAGAATATTTTATTGCATAGTGCTGCATAGTAAATCAAAATTTTCTTCGGTTTTCGCCCGTCCTACTGTGCAATTCGTGATTTCTAAATTCAAATAGTATGCTTTCCATTCTCCTATAAATAGGATGCTTAGTTAGAATTGAAAATCACACCAGAATCAGAAAATTCTTCTTCTATAATATTGAGCGTATTTCTTTCAAGTTTTAGAAAGCTTTGAGCATAGAAAACAGTGAAAATTTTTTTCAAGAATATCCCCGCTATACCAGTTGGAATACTCTTCTTTTTAAAGTAAGGGATATTATTTTTGTTCAGTATTCATATGAAATAATATTTTCTTTCATACTCGGTAGTATGTAAGTAATATTATTTCATTTCAGATTTCGAATTCTACACTCATTTTGTTAAAGTTTTGGCTTCTATACTTCATGAAATTAGTAGAATATCATAGATATTTACACTTCATCCAGTATCTTTTCATGAAAATATTATTCTAAGCATTCTTGATAAGTTTTAACTTTTTCATGCTGGAGTACTATTCACGGGATTACTATTCCCGAAGTACTATTCACGGGATACTATTCACTCGGTTACTATTCACCCGGGGTACTATTCATGATAAAAATTGATTGTTTTTGTTCAAATCATTTTTGATACAATATTATTCTTGAATTTTACTCCACAAAGCACTATCATGTTGATAATTTGAACGTTATTGAATTCTAGATAAATTAAATTATAAATCTTTAGAAATTTATCATTTGCTTTCTTTTAATAGAATTTTTATATCATTATCATCATCCTCATGTTTATATTATGATGAAAGTCATCTGTGGCCCGTAGTGCATAGATGGACTTGGTATGATTATGACCAAGAATTATTCGATATAATCATGACCGTAATGTTACAAATGATGTGGTAAAAGTCCTCATTGGCCCGTAGTGCATTGATGGACAGTTGTTGTGACGTCCCCAAAATAGGTCCATTCCATCCAACCCATTCTGAGTCGCCAAATACATGGTACAGAAAACAACTACAACTTTATTACAACAATTGTCGTGCAAAATACAACAACACATATGCTGTGAGTTTGGATACAAATATATACCAAATGTGACTCATGTCCCAACCGTGGACAGCACCTTACAATGACACCTTACATAAAGGTATAGTCAAAAACTGTTTTAAAAATTAGAATCTTTTGGAAGTGCTCAAGGAAACCTTTGTACATGGGAGGCCATGCTTCTAAGTTGTGATAGATATCATATGGCCACAGAATTATCCTTGGTTGACCCAATATACCCCAAAGAAAAACGAGAAGAATACTATCATATTCTTCCCAATGGTGAGTCTTCTCTTGACTTATCATTATATCCACTATCTCTAATTGAGAATTATACTTCAAATAAACACCAAGATTATATAGGTTGTGCTCGTAAATATACTCAGCAAGTGGATGAGCACAATCATGTCTTATGATGACACGAGGTTGTATGTCATTAGACATCTTGTATGATAGTGGCAAAACACCCTTCCAACGTTGGGTTCGCTTCACCCTAGATGATTCACCAAATATAACTCCTAAATGATGACCACCGTTCTATTCCCCTGTTACCCCCGCTCGACCCAGCTACACTTTAATTACCTGAAAGGAATTGTGAAACAGAAGGGTGAGCACAACTAGCTCAATAAAGAATATCATGACTAAAGATAATTAAATTATCAATAGCCTTCATCAGTAATAAATCAGAGATTTAGAACATATGGTAGATGATAAAAAATTTCAACCATAGTTGCAGCGGAACGAGCAATCCATTAGAAGAGTCAAATAGACTATAAAGTCTATTATCTTCTCCATGTTAAAAATCCACCAACAATGTTTTATCCCTGTAACATCAATCAAACGTTCCTTTTCACAATCATATGAATAACTCATAATCATAATTGTGATTCTAAATTTTTCTTCGCACCCAGGACGAAGAATATTTTCATCACCTGTCTTTACCTGAAACATCAAAGATCATGGTTATACCAAATCACAGTTCCTGTTCATAATCATACTAATAAATCCATCTTTGCACTATGGCCAAAGATATTCAACAACAGTTTATCTTTGCACTACAGGCCAAAGATATTCATCAATAGACCATCTTTGCAGTACAGGCCAAAGATATTCAACAACAGTTCATCTTTGCACTACAAGCCAAAGATATTCATCAATAATTAATCTTTGCACTACGGCCAAAGATATTCATCAACAATTCATCTTTGCACTACAGGCCAAAGATATTCCTCAACAGTTCATATTTGCACTACAGGCCAAATATATTCATCAACAGTTCGTATTTGCACTACAGGCCAAATATATTAATATCTCAAAGAATTATAATCATTTTAGAATTTATATAAACAATAATTATAACCATGTTGATCAATTCACCTTTGCACTTAAGCTTAAGATATTCAATTATAAATTCAATGGTCATGATCATACCATTCACAATTCAACTTTGCACTACAGGTCAAAGAGAACCCTAGTCATGATCATACCAATAATCTATCCATCTTTACACTCCAGTAAAAGAGAATTTCAACATCAAGGTTATAAAAATGTTATATATAATAATAAAATCAATATAATCAAAACATCTAGATTTAATCTCAAGAGTAATATTCATAAATCAACTATAATTTGGTTAGAAAAAGAAACCAATTTTGTCGAGAATAGTAACTCGTGAATAGTAACTCATGAATAGTAACTCTGACATGAAAAAGGTAGAAATCCCACAATAAAATCCATACTAATATTTCGGTAAAATGATATTGAAAGAATAATATTTTTTAACCTTATAAACAATTTGTTTAAATTGTTTACACTTTACTAATTAATACATTTAATTATCATAAAATGTCAACTCTTAAGATTTCATCACCAATAACCAAAACCCTCATCAAAAATCTGCATAAAACTCATATATGATTCTCAAGCCATAAAATCATATTTTCTAATTTTCTTACTTCACATAACATATTTAATTCATTTACTCATAACTAGACTATTTTCATGAAAAATACCAAATCAGTCCCAAAAATATTTCTTTTCTGGGATTTAGCATAATATAGTCCCATAGTGAACATATATTTTTTTCAGAATTTTTAAAATTCATTTACTATTTTTCATATGGCCAAAACCGCCGAATATTTAGATATTTATCATAAATTGTACTTTTAACCAAAAATTCTGAAATTTACAGAGTACACTGATATTATATAGATATACTTCCAATAAAAATTTTATCAATTTTGGAGTTAACCACAAGGAGTTATAAGCGGTTATTTTTAAAATAGTCGTTTCCCGTAAAATTCATAACTCTTAATCTATACATCCAAAAATTACCATTTTTGGACAAAATCAGTAAAACTCATCAAAATATCATTTCAAATTTTTTCAGAATTTTTTGAAGGTCGGAAGAATTACGAACTGAAAAACATAATAACCCTTAAAATCCCTTACTATCCCTTACCTCAAAAGTGCAGTATTTCTGACTGGAATGCAAAGTCAAAGGAAACTTGCACTGAATAGCAACTGTCAAAGTATCTAAATACTCACAAAATATGCTTCATAATATAGAGAGAGAAAGAGAGAAAGCTTATGTTTCTGGTGTGATTTTCAATTCTAACTTAGCCCTCTATTTATAGGAAAATGTTAGCACGCCGAAGCAGACTTAATCTGCAACCTGATGGCTTTACCTGCTACTATTTAAGCCTACCATATTTGAATAAAAATCTCAGCACATTTCTTTACCAACCAAGAGTAGGGCCCACCAATTCTAGAATTTTTCACCAAAATGATTAACTCCGAAAATTCAACAATTTCTGAACCAATCATCTCGTAAAATTCATAACAAATCATACGTTCATTTTTAACGGTTTAAAATTTATGGACATATACTCAACTTATATATGTATAACATATCCAAAAATTACCACGATCCAACGGTCAGATTAAAAATTATAACCCTCGCAAAATATCTCAAAAACCCTAATTTGATTTTCAATACCTCCGTTCCAACAAAAATATAGATAAAACACCTCAACATTAACTCCTTCATTTTTAACCACAAAAATATATCCCTCATTTATATCCACATAAAATAAATATTTCCTTATCATATGAATCAATAATTAATTATTCACAAATAATATTACAGAATCACATTTATGACAATCAGACCGTTCCCAGGAAAGAGGGGGCTTTCCAATAAGGATTTCTCCTTACTAGCGCGCAATTAGATGACCAAACCTCTTCTTAGACAGAACTTTCTAGACATTGCCAATAATGCTATCTAATAATATTATTTAAATAATATAAATTATTGATCTGATAATGGAGATGATGTGCAGTGACAATTATTGAATCGACAATAATATAAAATATTAACGCAGTAATTATTGAACCGATAAAATAAAATATTGAACAGTAATTACTATAACAATTATTGAGTAGTGTCTTCTTACGTAAGAATTAATAATTGAAAAAAATACTGTGCAATACCGTGTGCTACTGTGCAACTACGCGTATTACTGTATTTTAACCACCAGGTGTTCCAACAGTATTAACGGTAACAACTACGCCGTTATTTATAAAAACTCAATTTTGTCGTTTTCTTCATCCGACAGTTATTCTGTTATGGGGCCCACAAATGGCTGTGCCGTCGTACGAATATTCCCCGACAGAAAGATTATTCCACGACTAAACGAATATTCCCCGACAACAATGAATATTTTATAACCACTTGCGTATTTTGAAAAAAAAATTCATATATCACCCTTAACTTTAACTTTTATCAATTTAACCATTTACTGAATAGTAATTATAAGAAAAATTGAATACTTTTATTTCATAAAATTTGGGGTCTTACAGTTGTTGGCATGATCATGATCATTGATGAAAATACGAATATTCTTGGCTCGTAGTGCATGGATAATTTGTGGTCGTGATACTAATGAATATCCTTGGCCGTAGTGCAGGGATGATTCGATGATGTGGATTATTTATTAAGCTGAGTCTCAGCGATAAAACTGTTGATAAACTTTTTAAATCATAGAAGATAGTAGATATCATGCTTTACTTGACTCTTCTAATGGATTGCTTGTTCCGCTGCAGTTAAACTTGATGTTTATTATATTTTATTAGTTTAACACTGTTGAAGGTTAACGATAATTTATTCTGCATTATCTTAGTCAAAATATTTCTTACTGGGCTAGTTGAGCTCAACCTTTGCTTTCATTGTTCTCTTCAGGAATTGAGAATATAGCTGGGACTAGTCGGGGAACAGAGTGACGGTCCAGATGTTTGCATTAGTAGTCCTCACTATTCTGTGAAATAGTGTGATAATAATTGTAATGAGGACTTATTTTGAGTTTGAATACTTTGTAGAAGACAATATTTGTATTAAAACTCATAGCTCATGTTGTATATTTAAGTTTGTGTTTGTATTCTGTACCATGTATTTGACGACTCAAAATGGGTGATGTATATTTGTTTTGGGGGCGTCACAATTATTCCCTGAGGCCTATCTCCTCAAGCGATTTCCCTTCCGCCTCAGGCACCAAGAACGTAAATGTCATCCCTAAAAAGTTAATAGCACCAAGAACAATTAGGGAATTCTTCACACCAATCCCTGTAAGGTACCCTTTATCAGTCATTTTTGAATCAGTACTTTGCGAAGCATATAAAAATCTATAATCCCCTACAATAACTGCAGCCTTCCCAGCTGCCGCGGATATATCGTGGCATGTTGACCTTAACCTAGCCGAAAAACTCTCAGTAGGTACAACAAAAGTTATGACATTTGGTCCAAAATTAGCAAAAAAGAAAGTCAATGAGTACATTACCACAAACCCTATCCAGTTAGCCTTTTTGGTCCAATGGTCATAGGGGAAAGCTAGAACAAACATAAAAATTGTTATAAAAAAGAACCCTATTAATTGAATAGCAAATCTTCCCATAATATCTATAAATGCTACGGTGAACCAATATCCCGGAACCTTACTTCATTATGCAATTAGGATTCCATAAACCTAAGGATCGCATTTATAGTTTTTGTTGGCGAAATCCATCCTATTACAGTGAAAATGTCATTTGGGGAATATTTTGGCTGAAAAAGTTATGTCTAGCAAAAACCATGTACTACACGACGATGGAGAAAATGTTTGCTAAATAACTGAATGAATTGCTTTTATCTTGAGTTATATCCGCTACTTTTGCCTCTTGGAAGTCAAGTTCAACTTGCAATACTTCACCCATGTCTTATGCTGCTTGTTTGGCATTTTTGGCAACTAGGGCAGTGTACTAGGCTATTTCTGGCATTTTCATCCGCCAGTAGTACGTTAGGGCGCTCGAAAGAGCACCCAACATTAGTATAATCTGCCAAATATAGTCAGCTTATGGCACTTTGGACCCCAATACAACAACTTCATAAGTAAGAGCTTTATATGTATGGTCAAAAGCAACAGATATAATTAGGGTAACTATTCCACCAGCCATGATACCAAAACCTTGCATGGCAAAAACTTCTGCTCTAAACGTGCCAGGTGTCTTTTTGTTGGCGTATTCTGACATGATTATGGGTTGTGCTAGAGAGAGGTGGTAATCACCGCCTATGCCTATGCCGAAGCCAAGCCAGAACCGGAAGAAACAAAGGGCGGCCATAACACATTTGGCGTTATTCCTAAAGTAAAAGTCGGATGCAAGTGAGCAAAAATCCATAAGGACTAGGGTTAGACCATAAAATTTTTTCGTCCCATTTTGTCACCTAGCCAGACGAAAAAGATATGGCCGACTATTTTCCTAACAAGGGAGACACCGTTGCTGAAGGCGGCAACCACCAGAGGTAAGTTTCCGGGTTTTTTAGAGCCATGCTCGTAGTAATATATGTGCCCGAGTCATAAAAGTGACGAGCAAAATGCTAAAGAGATTGTATGCATCGATGAAAAAGCCTATTCCGACAATGATAATTGCAATAAAATGGTAGAGTTGAGTCTTGGCTATATCAAGTGCATTAAGCACTTCTAATTTATGACGCACCCAAAATAGGTATACATCACCTATTTTGAGTTGTCAATAACATGGTACAGAAACAACTACAACTTTATTAATACAACACATAAACTGTGAGTTTAAATACAAAAATTATCTTCTAGACAATATTCACACCCAAATAAGTCCTCATTATAATTATTATTTTATAAAAATGGTGAGGACTACTAAAACAACTTCTAGAACCTTCATTCCATACCCCGACTAGTACTCGCTACATTCTCGCCTCTTGAGAAGAAAAATGGAACAAAAAAGAAAAGGGTGAGCTCAACTAGCCCAGTAAAGAATATTATGACTAAGATAATATAGAACAAATTATCGTTAGTCTTCAACAGGGAAAAAATTAATAGAATACAATAGACAATAAATTTTAAATCAATATTCGCAGCGGAAATAATAATTCATTAGAAGAGTTAAGTAGAGAATGAAATCTACTATCTTCAATGATTTTAAAAGTCCATCATCAATATTTTATCCCTATAATATCAATCAATATATATCTGGAATCAAATATTCATCTTTGCACTACAGGCTAAAGATATTCATCAGTTGGTCATGTTCATCTAAACACATGTTCATCTTTGCACTACGGGCCAAAGATATTCATCATAAAATCATTAATCTTTGCACTACAGGCCAAAGATATTTAATAATATCATCATTTAGGACTGAGGATGATGAAAAATATTTTAAAGAAAATGAATCCAGTGAAACAAAAAGACAAGGATTAAGAATTAAGGATTCGTAATTCGGTTTATCCATGTCCAAAATACCTCAATAATAATTCTAGTGGAGTAAAATTCAAGAATGATCAAAACTTGGATACAATCAAAGCTAGTATCCATAATAGATATTTTGGACGAAAAATAAAAATTTAATTTTTCTGTGAATAGTGCCGTATTCGTGAATAGTACCGTATACGTGAATAGTAACCCCGACACCAAAAAGTTTTAAATTTGATAAAAAGTTCAGATCAATATTTTGGCATAATGATATTGAAAAAAATAACATCATTACGAAAAAAAATAACATCCCTTACCTCAAAAAGACAGTACTTCTAGCTGGAATATCGGATATAGTGCTGAAAGGAACTTGCACCGTATAGCAACTCTCAAAGCCTTAAAATACTCACAAGAATACGCTCGATAATATAGAGAGAGAAAACTTCAGTTTCTGGTGTAATTTTCAATTCTAACCTAAGCACCCTATTTATAGGAAAATGCTTAGAACACCAAAGCAGAAAATTTAATAAATTAATAATATTTTCAAAACAATTTTCCTACGCACACCAATTTAGTCTAGACATCAGCCACACCTCAATAACAACCACAAAAACGTTTTTCTCAATTAATTCATTTAAACTCTAAATAATAATAATTAATTAATCTAGAACTTTAATAATTCATAATAAATAGCTCTTTTATCAGAAAAATTCAAATCTCATGTCTTTCTCATAGGAAATCCCATTATCTACAACTTTGCAGAAGAAAGTTTTTTCAAATTCTAAACAGAAATTGATCGAAATCCATAAACGGACGATTTTACATGCTATAATCAAATTTCAGTCAAGAAATGGGGTCCACCGACATGTTTAACATGTTTTTAACATTTATTGCAACAAAAATACTCTTACTCCTCGTATACTCATATATCCCACATTCATTGTAAAAAATATCACCATTATTATATTATTAAAATATAATAATATATTTAAATGAATTATTTATCAAAAAAGATAAAATATCAATTTTTCAACAATTGTCACTTTAAATTTTTTTTCATCTATATCCACATAAAATGAATAGTTTCCTTATCATATAAATCAATAATTAATTATTCACAAATAATATTATAGAATCACAGTACTGGCAACCAGGCCGTTCCCAGGAAAGAGGGAACTTTCCAATAAGGATTTCTCCTTACTGGCGCGCAATTAGATGACCAAACATTTCCTTAGACAAAACTTTCTAGACATTACCAATAATGTTATCTAATAATATTATTCAGATAATATGAATTATTGCTCCGATAATAGAAAATACTGTGTAGTGACAATTATTGAAACAACAGTAATATAAAATATCAATATAACAATTATTGAATCAATAAAATAAAATATTGAACAGTAATTACTGTAACAATTATTGAGTAGTGCCTTCTTACGTAAGAATCAATAATTGGTGCAATACCGTGTGCTACTGTGTTTTAACCAACGATCAATTCAACAATATTAACGGTAACAACTACGCCGTTATTTATAAACAACTTATACTTATCGTTTTCTTCATCCAATCGCTTTCTGTTATGGGGCCCATACAAAGCTGCGCCGTCGTACGAATATTCCCCGACAGTAAGAATATTCCACGACCAAACGAATATTCCCCGACAACAATGAATATTTTATAACCACTTGCTTACTTGAAATATTTGCGCATTTCATCCATAACTAACCACATTAATCAAATCAACCCTTACTATTTCAAAATAATAAATAGAGGAAATTAAATTTTATTTATAATAAGTTGGGGTCATACATAATTGCTCTCGACCCATGGCCAGCTAGTTTGTGGCTAGTATTTTTCCAACAAGTCTTAGAAGCTAACTTTGTTGCATGCAGTAAAAATTGAGATTATAAGGATATGCATATCATACATTTTGGCTACAGAAATTACTAGATTAATTAAAGCGCATGTATATCGTTTTCTAAATATTACTGCATTTTTAATTATTGTTCTGAACGTACAAAATAACGATTTAATTACCGCATGTAAACTTCATACCAATCCGTTAGCTATAGAGAGAGAGAAATTGTACCGTAAACGATTATAAGACAAACTTAATACCTAAAATCCAAAATCTACACAGAAAATTGGACATCTCTTCTGCGGCTACCACCATCAGATAGATTGCCTCTTCCATGTCCACCACCACCATAGCGACCGCCTCCTCCACGTCGCCTTCGCCATCGAAGCGACCTCCATCTCTGTTTAAAGCCCAGTCACCAAGTCCTCTCTATGGTCGCGCCATTAATGGTATGATGGTTAGATTTGTATTTGGGGTTATGGTTTAATTTATTTTGGGAAATCACTATTGAAATCTTCCAAATCAAACCTTATTTCTTACTTCATTAAATTGACGAAATTCGAATTATTCAAAGAAATTTTCAGACATGTGTGAATCAATTGAGGGAGAAATATTTAAAGTAAACCTCTGAGGATTAATAGAAGCCTATATAAAATCTAAAAAGATGTGCAACTTATCACATAAAAGCTTAGGCATGTAATTTAACTTGAATAGAGTAATATTTGGTTTTATTTAGCTAAATAAGTATCTTATGCTTATATTTTGATATGAATAAATGAATTTTTTTATGAGTTTTTGTTGAAGAAAAGGAACATAAGTTTATTTGTTTTTCTTAGTTTTTTTTGTTAGTCATATGGTGAAGAGAATCATTGATTAGATGCTTTGTTAAATTTGAGGGAGATTAGAAGGAATTAAAGTCATTGTAATAATATTTTTTTATTGCTAGATAACACTTCATTCATTTTTTGGCGAGTGAGGCCAGATATAAACCACAGGTGATGACTCTATAATTTTCGAGTCATATATGGTGACTCAAGAATTGGTGTAAATCACGTGTGATATTCTGAATTTTACACAATTAATAAAGAAAGAAACGGTCTCTTTAGCCTTCAACTAAATTAATTGGAAAAAGATGGCATATTGTTCTTGTTTCATTGTAAAAAACGCAAGTCGCATACTTGATATTAGTTGGGGTGTGATTTGATGGGTCTAAGGGGTTTGGGGGGACCTGTGCCACGTGGCAGAATATTTAAGTCAGAAAGTTTCAAATTCAAAGGAATCTGTAGTTCTAATTGATTTGTAGCTTCCTTATCATATTTTCCTACTTTTAAGGAAACCAATTTTAATTCCATTGTGGAGGTGGTGCTATCCGGATTAGTTTCGACTTCCCATTCTTAAGGAGATTGAATCTCATCTAAGTATGGTAATTGACGTAATAAGGAGTCATATTCGGGGAGGCGTAGAATATTGAGGAGATGTGATCAATTATAAATAGACGACCATAATTCAGGTTCCAGGTACCTTATAACTTACTTTACGCACTAGAGTAGTTTTAAATACATCCATTGTTGACGTTTTTGGCCTGTACTTATTCTCACACAAAAGCTATCCCCCGGCGGACCCTACTGTCATGCTTCTTAGTGTGGTCGTTTGTTTCCTGTGCAGGTTTTCCGTTCGTTGTTTGGTGATTTGGCGAGCGGTCAGAATTTGATGTTAGCATTAGTGCTGGAAGGAGGGCTTCGTTCTAGTGTCGAATTAAAATAATCGATTCACCAGCACCTCGACGTCGCACCGCGCCCCCGCGCACTGCAACGCCGGCCTCAACGGCCCCCTGCGCGCCCCTGCTTGCCCTCAGCTGCCCCCGCGTGCCCTTAGTTGCCCTTGCACTCCCCCGACTGCCCCCATATCCCCGCGCGCTTCGTTGGCTATTTTCTATGATCTCTAGTGCTCTCATTGGCAATTTTCTATGGTCTTCAGTTGGCAAAGGAGAAATTTTTTTTGGACAAGATATAAAGTTAAATGGTATTTGATTCGGGTTGAATTGGCTAGGGGGCAGAATGTACGAGCTTGATATAAACTTTGACGATCCAAGATGATCACTCGTGACACCACAACCCACTTCGGACGTTAGTTGTTTACTTTGGCTTTATTATGCCTTCGACTGTTCCAAATTGTCGCCTTTATAATTTAATTTTGCCAAAACTTAGAGATCCATCTTCGAACACACATTTGAGGAAGATAAGGTCGGTTATACACCTATGGTGGTATAAGGTCGAAAGGTTCTTCAGAGCCTCTATTTAAAGCCTTTGGGGGGGAGCCTCTATTTAAAGCCTTGGGGGGGTGGTCAGGAGCACTGTTATGACGATACAAGGTCAAACTTTCTTTGGGAAGGATTCAACGTTCTCCCGAAAGAACAAACGTTCTTCGGAAATGACTGAACATTCTCCCGAAAAAACAAACGTTCTTCGGGAAGGATTAAGCGTTCTCCTGAAAGGACAAACATTCTTCGGGCCGAAAGGATAACGTTCTTCAAGAAGGACTTAACGTTCTCCTAAAAACATAAACGTTCTTCGAGAAGGATTCAAAGTTTTCCCGAAGGTTCAATTAATGTTCTTCGGGAAGGACTAAATGTTCTCTTGAACGGACTAAACATTTTTTGGCGGTAATAAGGTTGGTTATTCATCTTTGGTGGTAATAAGGTCAGACGTTTCTCTGAAACCTCTATTTAAAGCCTCTACAGGGGATTGAGAGCACTGTTATGGAGATATAAGGTCGGACGGTTCTCCAGAACCTCTACATAAAGACTCCCTAGGGGTTCAAGGGTATTATTATGGAGATATAAGGTCGGGCAGTTCTTCAGAACTTTGATCAAAAGCCTCCTTAGAGGTCGGGAGCCATATAATGACGATATAAAGCGGGTCAAGTCTCTAGATCAGGATTGAAATCTTAGCGAAACAAAGACGATCGAGTGGATCATTTTCTAGCATTACTTTCTTATTATAAATTCTTTATAATAGAAGAGTGGGGGGCTATGTTGGGTCCGAAGGGTTTTGGGGGATATGTACCACGTGGCAAAATATTACAATCATGAGGCTTGACATTCTGAGGAATCTGTAGACCTAATTTATTTATAACTTCTTTATCCTATTTTCCTACTTTTATGGAGGTGGTGCAGTCCGAATTAATTTCGACTTCCCATTCTTAAGGAGATTGAATCCTATCTAAGTATGGTACTTGAAGTAATAAGGAGTCCTACTTGAGGAGGGCGTAGAAAATTGTGGAGGTGTGATCATCTATAAATAGACGATCATAATTTAGGTTCCAGGTACTTTACAACTTACTTTACGCACTAGAGCATTTCAAATACCTCTATTGTTGATGTTTCTGGCATGTACTTATTCTCATACCGGAACTATCCCTCGGCGGTCTCGACTATCATGTTTCTCAATGTGGTCGTTTATTTCCTGTGCATATTTTCCGTTGTTGTTTGCTAATTCAGCGAACAGTCAGAATTTGGCGTTAACAATATTTTTACAAATGGTGACATATACATTGCTTGCCCTATCTGAAATCTACATACATACATATATGTATATATATAAAATTACCAAAAGAATACTTTGAAATTTGAAAGTTTCACAGACTCTTTGTCATCCAAACATTATCACAAATTAATTGTTATTTTGACCCAAATTATTAATAAATATACAATTATTTGAGACAGAAACACAATCCAAAAGTCTTTGCAGAAAGGAGAGTAACATTACAATTAGTTTATAACCAAAAAAATATAAGGGGGTAAGCTTTTATGTTCACTTGAATATGTATTTTTAAAACTTAAAACATATTCTTAATTCGTGGTGACTTTGCACATA
This sequence comes from Panax notoginseng, assembly GCA_016801055.1. NCBI lineage: Eukaryota > Viridiplantae > Streptophyta > Magnoliopsida > Apiales > Araliaceae > Panax > Panax notoginseng. The sequence goes on from CM029023.1 coordinate 149,440,839, forward strand.
TTGGCTGCCATCATGCTCAACTCATTTAATGTGAACAATGATTTAACATATAATAACAAATAATGATGCATACATATTTACATTAATTTACATACATACAGTTTATCATCTTTTTTAATCGCTTCATTTCAAATAGGAACTTATGTAGCTCATTTCAAATTCCAAACCTATTTGAAAGACTGCTTCCAATGATTTGATACTCTTGTACCAAGAAACCTCAGGTCCTTTGACATCGATCCACCTTCTGCTCTATGTACCACAGATTGAGGACTGCATCCTCCACAGAGATCTCGATACATGACACATGCAGTCATTCATACTAACGAGCCAAGGAACTAATGACTGGAAATAAGCGAAGGTATATACTATTATCATCCCATCATGGTGGTTATATTATTTTGAAATTAAGTTATATTCCGTAAGGGCCGCGTGTTCTTAATAAAGGAATAAATTGTGCTAATAAAGTTAATGTTTTGACAGAAGTTTGGGATATTATTCTACATTTTCTCATTATATGACAACTTATCATTTCACGAAGCTATCCACCACTCAAATACACATGTTGGTAATTTCTTGTAATGTGAACACAAGTATTTAAAAGAAAAGTTACAATTCAAAATACAAATGTATATATATGAGATAAATTAAAATAAATCACATAATAAAACATTAAACAAATAAAACTGTATATCTGCATAGACTACATACATTATTGTTCATTTTTTTTTCATAACTACAACAACACATATACCTTGATCTTAAGTACTTCTTTATACCGGCACAGTCCTGTTAGAAGAAGCAACATTTTCCTCCACCGTATTGTCCTCATTCTCCCCTGAGGCCTCTTCAAGTGATTTCCCTTTCGCCTCAGGCACCAAGAACGTTAATGCCATCCCAAAAAAGTTAACAACACCAAGAACAATTAGGGAATTCTTCACACCAATCCCCGTAGGGTACCCTTTATCAGTCTTTTTCGGATCAGTACTTTGCGAAGAATATAAAAATCCATACGCCCCCACTATAGCTCCAGCCTTCCCAGCTGCCGCGGATATTCCGTGGCATGTTGACCTTAACCTAGCCGGAAAAATCTCAGCTGGAACAACGAAAGTTGTGGCATTTGGTCCAAAATTAGCGAAAAAGAAAGTCAATGAGTAAATTATCACAAACCCTATACGGTTAGCCTTTTTGGTCCAATGATCATAGGGGAAAGCTAGGGCAAACATGAAAACTGTCATGAAAAAGAACCCCATTAATTGAATCGCAAATCTTCCCATAATATCTATAAATGCCACGGTAAACCAATACCCTGGGACAGTACTGCATAGTGCAATTAGGGTTTGTGCTTTCGAGATACGATAAACCTCGTGGATGGCATTCATTGTTTTTGCTGGCGGAATCCAGCCTATTGCGGTGAAAACGTCCTTCTGGAAAAGATTTTGGCTGTAAAAAGCAATGTCTAACAAGAACCATGTACTAGTAGTTCCAAGTAAGTGTAGGCCGTGGCGATGGAGAAATTGTTTGCTAAACAACCCAAATGAATTACTTTTATCTTTAACCATTTCCACTACTTTTGCCTCTTGGGGGTCAAGTACAACTTGTAGTACTTTACCCATGTCTTGAGCGGCTTGTTTGGCGTTTTTGGCTACTAGGGCAGTGTACCGGGCGGTTTCCGGCATTTTCATCCGCCAGTAGAACGTTAGGGCGGCCGGAAGAGCGCCAAACATTAGTATAATCCTCCAGATGTAGTCAGCTTGCGACACGGTGGACGCCAAAGCATCAACTTCATAAGTAGGGGCTTTATATGCATGGTCAAAAGCAGCGGATACAGTTAGGCCAACTATTCCACCAGCCATGATACCAAACCCTTGCATGGCAAAAACAGCCGCTATAAACGCGCCACGTGTCTTTTTGTTAGCATATTCTGACATGATTGTGGCTGACAGAGGATAATCGCCACCAATGCCAAAGCCTAGCCAGAACCGGAAGAAGCAAAGGGTGGCCATAACACCTTTGGCACTATGCCCAAAGGAAAAACCGGATGCAAGTGAGCAACCAACCATGAGGATTAAGGTTAGGCCATAGACTCTTTTTCGCCCCATTTTGTCACCCAACCAGCCAAAGAAGAGCTGGCCGGCTAGGGTTCCGACGAGGGCGACACCGATGACGGAAGAGTAGACCACCGGAGGTAAGACGCCGGGTTTTTCGGAGCCGTGCTCGTAATAGTATATGCGGCCGAGTAACTTTGTGACGAGGGAAATGCTAAAGAGATCGTAAGCATCAGTGAAAAAGCCCATTCCGGCAATGATAATTGCGGTGAAATGGTAGAGTTGAGTCTTGGCTATATCAAGTGCATTAAGCACTTCTAGTTGCTCTCGAGCCATGGCTAGCTAGTCTTTGTCCCACAATTCCTGGAAGCTAGCTACCTTTGCTGCAGTAAAAAGAAAAAAGAAAAAAGAGTATAAAGATATATATATATATATATATATATATATATATATATGTGTGTGTGTGTGTGTGTGTGTGTGCGCGCGCGCGCGCGCGCGTGTGTGTGCGCGCGTGCGTAATAAATTTTGGCTAAAAGATGAATTATAAAGAAAAGTTGAATGAAATTTCGTCCGTATTTCTCATGATGATTGATGGATTGCGAGTAATTTTGATTAATAAAGATACTTTTCTTTTATTAAACATAGATTAAGATATTGACTCTAGAAGGAATATATATACTTTACTTTAATTCTTTTCCTAAACATACATGTTTTAGTCAAAACTGAACATTTTATCCCACAGCAAAATAATTAAGATAACATTGTGGATAAAAACTACATAGTTGACCGATACTTCCTCTTAACATTTAATATGTTTGATTTTAAAATTTATAAGATATAGTAGATAAATTAATTAATATCAAGGTCTATTATAAACAAAATATATAAATTATATTTAAATAAAGAATAGTTGTTGGCAATACTAGTTGATATTCTAAGGGAATAAATTTCCTTGTTTTCTATCGGTCTTTAATTTAATCTATGCAGGGACGTAATAGATGGATCGACAACTAATTTCGTATTATTCAAACTAATGTTCGATCTGTATGATACGTTTTTCTATTATCAGACTGCATCGATCAATAATTATGTATTTTGGCTGTCGTACATTAACTATTATTTTGAATACAATACAAATATCAATTCTTCCTTGTAAGATAATGTATTTATTAAATATCAGCTTCTAGAAGAAAATTATAGTAACAAATAAATCAAGAAGATAAACTAAAAGGCCGGCAGTGCACATGATGACCTAATGAACTTAATTTTTTTAATTATGACAACACAGGTTTGAATATTGTTCAGGTCTAGATCAGCTAGCCACTTCAAAATATGAATCTTTGTCTAATAGTTTCCTAAAACTCTATTAATTAAGGAAGGATCTAGTAAATACTTCCTCAGTTCCAAAATTAATAAATATTTTGATTTTTGAAAGAAATTATAAAATTTTAAATTGCTAGGACTTCATTTCAATTTTGAAAAAAAAACAAAGATCATAATTATTAATACTTTATTGTTACAGTTGTTTGTATGAAAATTAAATATATTTTTGAAAATGTGAATTTTAGAATTTCGTGAACATTTGACTCTAAAAAATTAAAATGTATCTTTAAATCTAGAACAGAAGAAGTATGGTCTTAATTAAACAAACATATTGATTAAATAGGGAGTATAGAGATATGGAATTTAACCTCCAACCCTACAAGGAAATAATGTCATAACGAGTTATAAAGTAATGCCTCCAGATCACTCTCTTTAATAATGGGAGAGCGATACTACTTGAGCATAAAAAATTACTACTAGATTAGTAAAACCAGACTGCGCAAAAACTACACACACAAACACAAATACAAATACATATATAAATGGAAAAAATAAATGAAGAGTCAAGAAAAAGACTTGATAATTAGTGATTGTACTAGTATTGTAATTTGTGGCATGGAATTTTATTTTGAAGGTGAACTAAGTAACCATATATATAGACTTGTGTGGAATATATAGCTGTTCAATTCATAAATGAAAATATCAAATAAATAATAAAAAGAAATCAACTCAAAATATATTCTAGAGATCGAGAGTATACCTGCTTCTGTAATTAGACTTTGAGTGAAAGAAGTGAAGGAATAGAGAAGGGAGGGATAGGATAGGATAGGATATGAGAGATGGGGTGAGGTGATGGGTTGGTATTTAAGGATGCACCTGAGTTTCCATTTTCATAAACAAGCAGAATCAAATCCGGCATATTTTCGGATATACCTTCATTTGTCAACACTTTCATATTATATTTGACGTACTAGCTTAATTAGCTCCATATAATTTCCTTCATTAAAGAATTGTGCTTTGTGTTTGGTCTATATGTTTGGATGTCTTTGCCAAGCAATCCTATTTATTTTTAACTGTAGATTTTAAATCTATATATGTTAATATAAAAATAAATGAAAGATCGATATAATATCAAAGATAATGATGTGTTTTCATTCCATTCCTAGCTTAGTCCCAATCATTTTGGAATAACGGAAGGAGTCATTTAGGTCAGATGGGGAAAGCCAAATTAAAGAGGGCTCCTTGGATGATAAGTTAGAAAAGGGGACAATAAAATTTATATCCACTATATATTTTCATTGCAATTTCTCTCTATAAGAGCATCCAAAACAATTAATTCTATTAAATTGTTTTCTTCATTTTTTTCCCTCTATCGATCAGTACGAAGATGCGAAAAGAAAATTTTATTATACGGAAATCTGCAAGTAATTGTTATGACATTGATTTATTGATACAAAATTAATTAGGTCACGTACTGTTTTCCTATTGTCCAAATAAACTAAAATTAGTGCAATACTTTAATTCACCATAATATGGACTGGCCTAATAGAACCAAAGGTGGGTATATATATAAGCTATATATAGTTAGGTAACGGTGAAAATAAGTCATTTTTGTGGTTGACATTTAAGTTTAGTTAGGAGGCAAAAGCTAGCCGACATGAAAGGAAGGTGGCCAGAAGTTATGGGCTGGTGACCTATAATTAATTAATTATGTTCTTTAAATGATCTGTGAGTTAATGTAAATTAAATTGAAATGTTTAAACCGAATTATGTCTATGCATATCTTAGACATGAAAACCATACCATGCACGATTAATCTTTGGTAATTAACTCTCAGTTATGGTGAAGCAACTAGTAATATTCATATAATAATTTTAATGTGCCTAAAGGTTATGTAAGCTTCATACATACCCTATATATACATTAAAGCTCTAGTTTAGTTGGTGGACTAAGGTGCTGTTTGTTTATATCTTATTGCCTTTTAATGCACTGTCTCTTATTCGTTAAGAGGCATGATGTTTTTTTTTACCTCTGAATGCCTCTTAATCAGTAAGACAGAAAATAAAATCTTAATAATTAAGAGGTACCTCTTAATAAAAAAATTTGATACTTTTTTTTAATATAAATATATTCAACAATATTATGCACTTATTTTTATTAAATTGAATATTTAAAATTATTAAATAAAATTTTACCCTTTAAAATGGTAAAATAGTGTAATTAAGAGACAACTTACTTTCTAGTTATCAAACAATTTTTTAAATTCAAACCTCATAACTATTCAAATGATCTAATTTATTAAGACATCATAATCATTCAGATCTTGATTCTCATATTTATCAAACACAACCTAAATCTTCTGCACACACAAGAGGTTGCAGTAATCAAGTAGATTGTGTAATACACAGATAATCGTTCCCCTGAATTAGGCCAACAATTTTTGCGGTTACTTATGTCAGTAGCACAATTTGAAATCAAGTGTATTAATTAGAGAAATAATACATGTATGATAGTTGTCTAATAAAGTGGCTAGGGTTGCAAGAAGGCCAGTAGCACAATTTGAAATAAAGTATATTAATTAGAGAAATAATATATATGTATGTTATTTGTCTATTAAAGTGGCTAGGGCTAACAAGAAGTCAGCCAGTTGACTTTTCTGAATCCCACCCCTTTCGGTACACCAATAGCCATTAAATTATTGTGAAAGTGAGGTAAACAATTGTGTTGGTGGCAATATATATATGCTTTTTATTTTTTGAACATTTACAAAAGAGGTAAAATTTCAGGTATTTAATATTCAATTAGCTTCAAAGTCTATGATCAATTTATTAAGAATTATTAGAGAATATTATATATGATAATTATGGAATAGTTATAGATAATATTAAGTAGTTTAATTAATAAGATAAGTATTTATCGCCTCTATCATCAATATCATTATCATCAATGAGAAAACGTTTAGATTTGTTGTCCAAGAACTTGTTCAGAATAATCTATAACTAATCCATATATATATATATATATATATATATATATATATATATATATATATATATAACATGAATGCCTACGTATAAGCATTGAATAAAAAACTAATAAAAAAATATCTTTAATTTTATATGTCTGACCTAACTGTATGTAAATAATATTAATAATATATAGAATGTGATTATATGCTTAATAGAGTTGCTTGGAATTGTTGAAAATGCATTGTAAATTGATTAATAGTCGTGATTAGTAATCTAACGCGAATATATCTTATCTAATATAAAAGCCATCCATTCCTCTCACTATATTCTAAAACTATACTTTTAATATGCATTTGACTTTTGAAATGCTGTCACATGCTCCCTTCCCCCAAAAATGTGAATCTATTTAGCTTTTTTATTTTTTATTTAATTTTAATAAGAATAATACAAATTAAGAAAACAAATATTACCTTTTTTTAAAAATTGACATTAAGAATTATTCATGAAAAAATTATGATTAGATGTGTCCTGTGAAAATTTCAATATGCAACACAAAATGTTTAGAAAGTTGTATACAATGTTTTTTTTTGCATGATCGTCACCATAGTAACTTTTAACTATACCAAGTTCAAATGAATTGATATGATTCCTTATATCTTATCTGTTACACATTAAAAAATTATTTGATTTTATTAATCCTAATTATATTTCAATTAATGTGAATTTGTTTGATTTTTATTAATGTAATATATAGTTAATATTGTAAATAATTTTAAAAATATTATTTTAAAAATTACAAGAAAATCGCATCATAATTTAAAATACTACAATCTCGCAAATTAACGAAGGTCAAAATTAAATGTTACTAATTTTTTTTGTGAACCAGAGAAGATATTTTAAAATAAAAAGAATTTTAATTATTAAAAATAAGTAATTTATCAAATATTAAATATTGGTATACTTAACTTAATCAGCTTTTGGGGGATGGAGGACCGGAATGCATACTACCGACTACCGTAGTACAATTATCTTACTTGACACCATCACCAACTCTTCCATAAAAATCAAAGAATTAAAATAACTGGAAACAAGGTATTTTATTGAATCACTGAAAACAATGTTGTTGTCTGGTCCTTTATAAACATTCAATAAAATCAAATCATTGAAGATTATTCAAGCTTCGTTTACAATACCATTTGTAATTCTCTGCACTTTCCATTTCCAGACAAAAAGAATGGGTCCGTTTAGTACTAGACAAGAATATATATATATATATATATATATATATATATATATATGTATTCCGCTTCTCCGCGAATCAGAAAAAGTGGATAAAAAACGAACCGGTTACAACTACGATTTTTTTCATCACTATAGCATAGAAAACCGTCGCTATAGACATGGACGGAGCCAGAATTCGATATGGGGGAGGGGCAAGAATTTTTTTAACAACATAATATATATTTATCACTAAAAAGTAAAGTTCCACAATTACAAAACATATTTTTACTAAAACAAAGATAATATAGTAATATAATTTTCTTTGACAAAGACAACAAAACATAGCAAAAAAAAGTCTTTTAGAACATATCAAAACTTTGTCAGAATTGCACCCGACATCATTTCAAATCACGAAATCCATTTATTATACTAAATGGGAAAATAGAAAAATATCTAGTCCTGGAATTATCTTCACAATAGTCATTAATATTATAATTTTAGACTATTCTATTTTTTGTAAGGCTCACTTGGTATTCATATGAATTTAGCCCCATAATCATTAGCCAATGTTTATCTTCATAATAGTCATTAGCCCACTTGGTATTCTATTGCCTGACCCAAAAAATCTTGGGGGGGTCATGGCTCCCTCCAGCCCCACGTGGCTCCGTCCCTGGCTATAGCCGGCTATATATAAAGCGACGATTTGAACCGTCGTTATATTTCAAAAAACAGTCGCTATAGTCCGATTCATCTTTAATTCATTGAAAAAAAATTATATTATAAAACACGAGGGCCTCTGGCGGTAAACAAACAAAATAAAGTTTTTTGGTATTTCTAAAATTGCCCTTTTACTTAAAAAAAATTCCTCTTTTGTCCTTTTTTAATCATTTTTTATTTTTTTTATTTAGTCCTTTAAATTTAATAAAAATTTTATTTTATTTCACATAATTTACACAACTGGATACTAGAGTGAAAGAGAGAGTTGATAATGCAATTTATAAAGAAAGAAAAAGTCTCCTTAGCCTTTAGCTAAATTAATTGGCAAAAGATGGCATCTTATTCTTGTTTCATTGTAAAAAAACATATTTTGACATTTTTACAAATGGTGACATACATTGCTTGCCCCAGCTGCAATCAACTTTTATATATATATATATATATATATATATATATATATATATATATGTGTGTGTGTGTGTGTGTGTGTGTGTGTGTGGTCTCCTCCAATGGCGAAGTCAGAAACTTTCGTTAATGGGGTCGAAATTATTACTGAATCACAAATAATTTGGTTGAGATTCGGGGGCAGCGCCTTTGAGCCAATTTTTTTTAATACTTTATACTTTCGAGTATATATATATATATACAGAAAGGATCAAGAGTAGAACTCTTAAGTAGTAGAACTCCCTTAAATAATAGAATTGTATCAAAACGATGTAGTTTTGATAAGATGCGGTGACATTTTTGTAAATACGCGGTGGGATGGTATTTACAAAAATACCACCGCGTCTTATCAAAACTACGTCATTTTGATACAATTCTATTATTTAAGGGAATTCTACTATTAAGAGTTCTACTCTTGATCCTCTATATATATATATATATATATATATATATATATATATTACAATGAAAATATAATGAGTAATAATATATGGTATATATACACTATATTGACTCATAATAGACTTTTTAAATCACAATTGTTCATAAGTAAGTACTCCCTCCGTCCCAAATTATCTGTTGTTCTAGAGTTCCACACAGATACCAATATATGTGATAAAAATACTAAAATACCCTTATTAGTGGAATTATGAAAAAGGTGTTTAAAAAAGAGTGCATGAAATAGTATGTAAAAAGAGGAAGAGAGAGAAAGTATGAGTGTATTAAATAGACAAATAGTCTAAAGAGAGAGAATGTATGAGTGTATATATATGTGTGGAGAGAGGAAGAGAGAGAAAGTATGAGTGTATTAAATAGACAAATAGTATGTAGAGAGAGAAAGTATGAGTGCATATATATGTGTGGAGAGAGGATGAGAGTAATGACTATCAATAATTAGGTAAAGGGGCAAACTTGAAAAATAAAAGAAAAAAATGCATTGAAATCTTGAAAAAGCAGATATTGTGGGACAAATTTTTTTTGCTAAAACAGCAGATAATTTGGGACAGAGAGAGTAGTTCATTATTTATTTTTAAAAATAATATAAATTAGATTATTATTTAGTTTAAAATATTATAGAGAGAGATACACATATTGAGATGATACGAGTCATATGTTGTTAAAATTTGATTGACAAAGTTATAAATTTTCAATTTGATCCCGTATAATAAAAAATTTATAAAATTTTAATGGGGTCAATTTATTTATAATACTTAAAATTTACCTTACATTATAAAGTAATTTTTTTTTAGTGGGATCGATTGACCCACAAAATCCTATGTGGCTTCACCACTGGTCCCCTCTCCAGCGAACCTTACACAGACATGTAAACCTCGTACAAAGTACGGGGAGTTATTTTAAAAATATGATATTATTAAATTTTTATTATATTTTTTTATAAATATGTTATCGCATAAAGTAATTATTTTTTTAATAATTAAATCATATGATTGGTCCACATATTGTATTTATACTTGTATTTTAATTATAGTAATAATTTAATATCAGGTTCTCATAAGAAATTATTTTCCTTCTAATATTATATTATTTAAGTAATAATAAAAAATTAGAAAATAAAAAGTTCAACCCCGTATATCTCGTGCAAAGCATGAAGTCTTATTTGTTTCTTTAATAATTTAATTATATAATTGGTTAATATATCATATTTGTATGTATATTTTAATAATAGTAACAATTTAGTATTCAGTAAGATGATCTTCATATAAAAAAAATAATTTCCTTCAAAATATATTATTTAATTGATAATAAAATTCTACTTATACTTTAGACATAATTATATACTTATACTTTAATAAAAAAAAAAAAGACGAATCAAATTGTCTCTAATTAGATAGATAGATAAATTACCGAAAAAATACTTTAAAAAAACAAAGTTTTACACACTCTCTTTATCATCCAACATTATCACAAATTAGTTGTTATTTTAAGTATTAATAATGTGCAATTATTTGAGACAAAAACTCAATTCAAAAATCTTTGCATTACAGTAAGGTGGCATTTGTTACATGTCATCTAAAGCGGTCATCTTAAATACTTGGTAATGTGAGATGATTATCTTTGTAAATCGCATTTGTTACAATAATAATCTTACATTCCTAATAATCAGATACCCGATAAAGTGTTAAGATTCACAGTAATCAGATGACCAAAAAATATGTGGTAATCTGAGATTACCATATAATGGTCATCTTGAAATTTTTATTTAGACAAAAACATTTTATTTAATGATGAAGACATAAATATCCTTATTAGTCACATAATTTATATTTATTTTTTAATTTTTAATTTTTTTTTATTTTTCGACATATTTAGTTTAACTAAAATAATTCATTGTCCATACAAAATTTATGATTTTGTTTGTAAAGTTTACTTTATTATTAACGTCATATTTGAAAAGTTTGTATAATTGAATACATTATGAATTGTTATTTTATAAATATATTAAAAAATATAATACTATTTACTAAGTAATATAATTAATTAGTCTGATAGAACTTTGATGATTATTGATTATATTTGACAATAATCATATGGATGAATCATTCAACTAAAATTAGTATAAGGATATTTTAGTAAACTATTAATACTAGAAAAAAAAATACTCAATAATCTTGAATTGATACCAAACACTCAAAAAAATAATTAGTGATAACTAGATATCTTCTACCAAACAAAAATGATTCGATATGACTATTTTTTATTACCGGTAATTAAATATATAGTAATACGTGTTTAGATGGGTTTTATTATGATGTGTAACATTACAAATTTATAACCCAAAAAATAAAGGGTTTAAGTTCTTGTTCACTTGAATATGTATTTTAAGAACTTGAAATTATTCTTCTTGATGACTTGGCACATACTGGTTGCCATCTTGCTAAACTCATTTGATGTGAACAATAATTTAACATATAATTATAGCAAATAATGATGCATACTTATTTGCATTAATTTACATATATACAGTTCATTATCTTTTTTAGTGCCAGCATTTCAAATAGGAAGTTATGTAGCCAACTCTATGTTTAGTTATACAGCTTTAGGAGTGTAGGAAGTTTAGAAGTCCAAACACACAATTTATTGACCTAGTCACAATTTATTTCAAATACAAGTTTCTTTAACTAAAAAAAATAGAGCATAAGACAATTGACCAATACAATATTGACACGCAGGCGAGAGACGATCTCTTTCTCTATGTGTCAACACTGTATTTGTCAATTGACCAACTTATCATAAAGTTAACTTCATGATAACCGGATCGTATGTTAAGATATGTACCCAAAAAAGGGTTCCACTTGTAATCTCAATTCTCAAAGATAATGGGATAGTACTCCCCAAAAAGAGTTTCACTTATAATTAAATTGAGACTGTAACATTAATCACTTAAATTATCATTAAAGTGGACTTTGTACCCAAATGAATATTAAGAAATAAGAATAATAGAAAGTCATTAGCAAAGACAGGTAAAAAGAGGAACACTTATCACATACCTGATACCACTCATCTCAAATGCAATGTGCAACCTCAAGGGCTCAAGACTTTTGGTTCCCTTTGATGTCTTGACTGATCGAACATTGTTCCACGTTTTGAAAAAATAAAAATAAAAATTAACATAGAAATTCTCATGTCAGGGTCATTCTTTGATCCCTTACCAAATCAGTTTGTATTTTACATTATGAAGAAAAATGTTATTACAACCCTCCTACTCTATATATCATAAGAAGGTCCGTGTTATATTTTCTATTTGCTGAAGACTGCTTCCAGTGTTTTGATCCTCTCAGTCTTTTGATCCTCTCGTACCAAGAAACCTCGAGTCCTTTGACATCCACCTTCTGCTCTATGTACCACAGATTTGAGGACAGTATCTTCCACAGAGATCTCGATACATGACACATTCATTCATACTTAAGGGCCAAGGAATGCCTGGAAATAAGTGAAAGTAATATTAGAATTCCGTCTAGGTGATTATGCAATTTTTTTTTCATTAACGAATCATTTGAAATTATTAACTATCCATTGCCCAGCAGAGACAATATCTTGCGACTGCCACTGGATAATGGATATGAGCTAAGACATGTCTTTCGTCAGACACACACACTGAAGAAGCTTGTAGATAAAGGAGAGCCATGCTTCTATAAAAGGTTGAATTTAAGGCCACTTTAAGTGAAAAACCTAAGGAATAGAAAAACTGAATAGTAGACTAGGAGTTATCATCATGGCACATGACAAGACAAATGATGTAACTGATGCATGTATTTAAGTTCACGTAATAGAACAGAAGTATGAAGCAAAACAACTTAGAAACTGAGTAGCACTATCAAGATTTGAAGATCCTGATATTCCAGAAGGGCCGCATGTTCTTGCTATAGGAATATATCTGTGCTTACAATGTTTGAATGTTAATGCTTAGACAAAAGTTTGGATAATATTCTGCATTTTTTCATTATACTTCCATGACAGCCTATCATTCCATAAGCTATCCACCACTCGGATACACAGGTTGGTAAAATCTTTCTTCTAATGAATAATTTCATACAAAGAAACATAGATTCTATCCATAAATTAGCTATTTCAAGTCTTCTCTTGCATGTTCAAACAGCTCTAGGTTTCCTTCTTCTTTTTCTTTTATTTACTTATTTTATATTATATAAAAAAAATGTCAAAAAGCTCCAAATTTCAATTCGAGGTAAAATAAATAAACAAATTATTTATGTACCTCTTCTTTCTAAGACTTTAGACGAAGCAGGGAAAAAATATAGATATTCCACTTTATCATACGTTCCACCTTTTAGAACTAGTTACTTTTGCAGAATAGAATACCTTGTTTTTTGTGAAAAAATTTCCTTGCTTAGCTGTAGTTGTGCTCCCAAACACAAACTTCGGCTTCTTTTCTGCAGGCTTTAATATTTGGAAAGAGCACATCAATGTCTCATCCACACTCATCATGGCACCAGCATTATCAAATTCACCACAGTAATTAGGGGCTGAAAATATAGTTACAAGTTGTCTATCAGCAAAAAACTCATATCCATCTTCCACAACCTGAAAATAAGGAATTAACTTATGACACTGAGATTCTGATTTTTTAAAAGAAAATAAAAAAATAGAAAAATATATACCTGGTGAGCACGACAAATAAGGTCAAGATCCTGCTTCGAAAGAAATTCAGTCACCTTATCGGCACCAAAGGTATAGGAAACTCCCCTATCATTCATTCCCCACCCTTTAACATCTTTACTGGGATCCGACCACAATAGATCACAAAGTAAACCACTTTCCGGTACATCAGTTGGACGCTTTAAATTCCTGATTTGATCTAAATTGTTCAAATCAGGAGAAAGACCCCCATGCATGCATAGGATCTTTTCATCGATGAGTGCTGCAACTGGTAGGCAGTTAAAAGAGTCTGTAAACACTTTCCAGAGCCTGACATTGAATCTTCGCTTACACTCATCATAGAATCCATATATGCGGTTTACAGAAGCACATTCATGGTTGCCCCTCAAAAGGAAAAAATTCTCAGGATACTTGATCTTAAATGCAAGGAGAAGGCATATCGTTTCCAGACTTTGCTTCCCACGATCTACGTAATCCCCCAAAAATAAATAGTTGGATTTTGGAGGTAAACCACCATATTCAAAAAGCCTCAGTAGATCAGAATACTGACCATGAATATCTCCTGGCCAATGGAAAAGACAAAATTTTAGATCAATGTTCAGATATAATTTCTTCCTTTTTCTGTGTGTGAGAGATAGAGAGATAGAGAGATAGAGGGGAGAGAGAGAGAGAGAGATAGAATGACTAAACAGTGTATGGAATCATTGAGCAACAAAGTTCAAACCTCAAAAGATCAAAAGAATTCAAATGAAGCTAGTTGTTCATGGGGAAATTCTGATGATTTGTCTTTTGCTTACATGCATTAGGTGCATGTCCATCCTATATGTTACTTATATAAAAAAATCTAAAATGGATGCCACTGACATTAATAGTTCAATAAAAAAATCACCGCATAGTGTTGTCTATCAGAATTAATATAAAATAAATAAATAAATAAAAAATAAATACAGGCCTGGTATTTAAAAAGGGCTTACAATACAAAAAGGTGGATTTTTGAACAGTTTAACAGAGCAAAATACATTTACAAGTAAAAGGAAAAAACTTAAGTTCCTCTTTATTCATTAGTTTGTAGTGTGGAGAAGCACCTAACATAAGAAGTGCCAAGTTCTGACGAAAGTGGATTCGAGCAAACATGAACATATAGACGGGAATTCAAATTATATAACAAAGTATCTGTCAGTAACCTACAAGAAGTTGATAATGTGACAAACAGGATAAAACTCGACAGAATATTAACTTCCACATTAACTGTGAGTGTCAGATATGTTTTGTACCCCAACAATCTAGTGGCACATGCCCCTCCTTTCGGAGCTATTTAAAAGATTGAGAATTCCATAAACAATATACCTTTTAAATGATATATATAGAAAGGCCTAAGAAGAAGAGATCTAAGAAATGGAATGTGCATAAAGGAGGTTGATCAAGCAGTTTTCAATAGGTCCCCCTTAGTACTACAATGCAAGGTGCGATGGAGATTAGAAAGAGGTGGGGGTTATCCAGGAATAGAAGTTAAAAATGATTGAGGTCCCCTTAAAACAAGCTTGGGGACAAGAGAGTTCCTTTCGTCTCTAGGTAAGGATTAGCCGCACTCTTGAAAGTGGTCAATTTAATGGATGCCCACCCAGTGTTCTAAAAATCATCGCCTAGGTCCGCCAAGGCCCCCCGGCGCCCCGCCCAAGCGCTAGGCCCCCTGATGTCTCACCTAAGCCTAAGACGGGAAAAAAATTCTTCCAGGAAATTAGGTGCGGAAAGATTTTTTTTTTATTTTAATAACTATCTAAATCAGATCTTAATATATTCATTTTTCTAATGATTTATCATATTTATAATACAGATTATAGCATATCAAATCACAACAAAAAGTGAACAATATCAAGTCAAAATGAATAATTTTATTATAGTTGTAATTTTTTGAACTTGTACCAACTTCAAATTATATAAATGATGATACATTTGTAATATTTAATTAATTCAATATAATTCTTAAATTTATACTTAGTTTCTTAATGTTTTAATATTGAATTGAATTCTTGAAATTTTAAATTTTATTATTTAATACTCCCTCCGTTCCTAAAAGATTGTCGTTTTAGAACAAAAAATTTATTTCAAAAAGTTTGTCGTTTACAACTTTCGAGGAGAATAAATTATTTACTTTCCTATATTACCCTTACCTTCTCTTATTGTCCCAAGAAATTCTCTCCCTTATATTAATAGTTTTCAACTTCCCATAAAGGGGTAGTGATGGAATTTCAAACAAATTTTACTTGATAAATGATACTTTCTTAATACATGTGCCAAAACCTTAAACGACAATCTTTTAGGAACGGAGGGAGTAGCAATCTTGTTTATGAATAAAGCTAATACGTTAAATATATGTTTGAACTTTCAACAATTGCATATTTGTGTTTGAACTTTGACATTGACAATATGGATATGTGTATGAACTTTAAGCAAAAACCTTTATTATCTTTATTATAGATTGTTTTGCTTTATATTATTGTTCTGATTGAATAAATATAAAATAAAATATTAAAATTGGCTTAAAATAAAAAATTCCGCCTAGACCCTCGCCTTCCGCCTAGCACCTTTTAGAACATTGTGCCCACCCTAGAAAACTTCTGACCTGTCAATCTATGGTAATCAAGTAGTAAGTAGTAACCTGTAACAGATTAACATTGCCTGGTGCAAAAAGTGAAAACAAGAAAGCTAGTCGTCATTTTATTCATAGCAAGGTTATCATGGATTAATGATCATTATTTTCAAGTTTATGAAGTTTTAGATGATTCTCCCTCAGGAAGTAAACAATTTGATATGCAGTAGTTAGCGAAAGGTGTGGACAAAGATTAAATAGAACCACTTGCAGGGAAACCCAATTGGCCAACTGTATGGTATACTGCATTATTTTAATGAAGTAAGATATTGTTAATTATCCATGAAAAACAATAAATTTCCCAGAGAAGTAATCATATATGGATCCTGCAACTCCATCCTACATTAATTAACTTAATGTAATTATCCCAGCCAAAATGATTATATAAGAAACATGGTAACGTTTCATAGTCTGACCCACAGAACATACCAAGAAACTAATGAACATGGGTAGTTCAAAACTCTCCTACTCACCAGGCATAATGAAAAAAAAAAGTCAGAACATACCAATTCCTTCACTGTACGTTTAAAAACAAACTATCAAGAGAATAATAGGAAGGCAAAAAAAATTCAACCACACAGCTTTCAACGTCATAATCCACCAGTCGAAAGCATAATACTTTAAAGGCAACTTACTCACAAAATGCAATTGCAAATAGAAGAAATTCTACAGTAAACAGCAAGTCAAACTACGTAATTTGATACTAGAGCTCAACTATACGAGGAGAACGAGTTTTAATTTAAGCCACCAAACTATTAGATTGTTCAGTTTAAATATTATTCAGAATTTCTTTCAGACAAAACATTTAAATCGATAGCCATCACATAAATTTTGCAGGTGTCTGTTTCATTTACCCGTCTCGGATTCATACCAAATCAACTTCAATTTACTACCCCTACCATACAGTAGCAATTCCGGAAGAAAAGGATTAGTAATACATGGCCAACACAAGAGTCCCAACAAATGCAATTCAAAGTCAATATCAACCAAACAAAATCCCACTTCAAATTGAACAAACGCACCTCAAAAAATAAAATTTTAAACTAAAAAAAACCTTAAAAATAATAAAACCCAAACCAAAATAACCATAATCAGAATCAAACAAATCCATTTCATATGAACTATCATATACCACAGATCTTGATGGGTGCCTCAAGCTCCAAAAGATTGGGCTGCTGCAAGAACACATCCTTGGACTGAAGGCAAAGCTGCCTGATCTCGGACTCTGAAAGCTGCACTTGCTTCCC
Organism: Panax notoginseng; assembly: GCA_016801055.1. Taxonomy (NCBI): domain Eukaryota; kingdom Viridiplantae; phylum Streptophyta; class Magnoliopsida; order Apiales; family Araliaceae; genus Panax; species Panax notoginseng. Next base: position 149,458,591 of record CM029023.1, read on the forward strand.
TGGTCTGCCTCTAACTTCAAGCAATCGGTTGATTATGTCATCAAGAACCGAAGGTTCCATGTCTTACGAACTGGGATTTCTACAAAGGTCACAAAAGCAATCGAGATTGAAGAAAAAGCAGAGAATCAAGAAAAGGGGGGTTGAATTTGATTGTGAACTTGGCTCTGTTCTTGGGTTATTATTAGCATACCTAAGAAAAAAGAAGAGTGGATTTTAAGTTGAACTGAAGATTAGTATATGAATATCTTTCAAGGAATTTTGGGATTTAGTTTGTAGTTGGCTTTTTGTGAAAACATTCGTGTTTATTTAAGGCCGCTCGTTCAAATGAAAAAGCTAAAAGAGAAAATGAAGGGGGACAGAGAAAAGAGGGAATAGAGGAGGTACCCACGTACATATGGATTGTGGAGAGACATGAAGAACAGAAGAAGTCAATCAACGGTCATGGACTCGGGCCAAACCCAACACCCGACCCAAAAAAATAAAAAATTACTCTCTCCGATCTTAAGAGGACGATTAAATAAATGGATTATATGTATATACAAAGTCGTGTATTATACAGTCGAGTTATGGCGATAAATTTTTTGAGTTATGACGACGGTTCACCCATCGCCGTTGCCCAGAATAGTTATGACGATGATTTTTCCAAAAAATCGTCACCATAATCGATTTTGTACTACATAGCTATATATATATATATTTCCCTAAATATAAATATGTCATCTAGTTTGATCAATTAATATACAAAAAATTATTCATTACTTCATATAATATATAATCCTGTAGGATAAATTTCGAAATTTTTCATTTTTCTTATTCTCTTTTTAAGTAAAATACAAGGTATGTAACCCATATTATCATCCACTATCAAATAGTAATGCACAGAGTTTTTTTTAGAACTTAAATAATTAAAATTAAATTTCCAGTATGCATTTATCTTAAGAGTTTCTATAGGGTCTGTCCATTCTAAATTTTATTTTATTTTTATTTATTATTGTGACGCCCCCAAAAATAGGTATATATCACCCATCTTGGGTCATCAGATACATAGTACAGAATACAAATACAACTTACTAATACAACTATCGTGTACAATACGACAAAACATAAACTATGAGTTTGAATACAAATATTATCTTCTAGAGAGTATTCATACTCAAAAGGAGTCCTCATTACATTTATTAACACACCATTACATAGAATAGTGAGGACTACTAACTAATACTATCATTCGGACCATCACTCCGTTCCCCGACTTGCCACAGCTACGTTCTCATTTCCTGAAGAGAACAGTGAAAGAAAGGTGAGCTCAACTAGCCCAGTAAGAAATATTATGACTAAGATAATGCAGAATAAATTATCATTAGCCTTCAACAATGTTAAACTGATAAAATATAATAGACATTAAGTTTAACTGTAGCGGAACAAGCAATCCATTAAAAGAGTCAAGTAGAAAATAAACTCTACTATATTTTATGATTTAAAAGGGTTTTCAACACTGTGATCGCTGGGACATCGCTGGGACTCAGCTTAATAAAATAATTCACATCATCGAATCACCCCTGCACTACGGCCAAGGATATTCGTGTATTCATTAATGGTCATGATCATGCCAACAACTGTCCATCAACGCACTACGGGCCAATGGAGACTTTTGCCATATCATTTATAACATTACGGTCATGCTTATACCGAATAATCCCTGGTCATAATCATACCAAGTCCATCTATGCACTACAGGCCACAGATGACTTTCAACATTTTATAAACATGAGGATACTGACAATGATATAAGAATTCAATAAAACAAGTTCAAGAATTAATTTATCCAATAATTAACAACGTCCAAATTGTCAACATGATACTGCTTTGTGGAGTAAAATTCAAGAATGCTTAGAAGAATATTTTCATGAAAAGATACAGGATGAAACGCAATTATCAAGGATATTCCACAAATTTCATGGAGTATAGAAGTCAAAACTTAACCAACTGAGTATAATAAAGAATGGAATAACAAAAAAAATCACCATACATGCGATAGACCGCACAGACAGGTTATTCCAACAGAGTAATAAATGATGGAACCAGGTCCGGCGTAAAACGCACAGACAGGATATTCCAACAGAATAATAATAAAGACGGAACCAGGTCCGGTGTAAAACACACAGACAGGATGTTCCAACAGAATAATAATAAAGACGGAACCAGGTCTGGTGTAAAACACACAGACAGGAAGTTCCAACAGAATAATAATAAAGACGGAACCAGGTCTGATGTAAAACACACAGACAGAATGTTCCAACAGAATAATAGAAGAATGTCACCAAGTATAGGGTAGACCGCGTATACAGGTTATTCCAACAGAAAAATAAGAAATGGAACAACAACAGTTCTCTTCATGAATAAGAAAGAATAACACCCCTTACCGTTTTAAAGAAGAGCTGAAATAAGTAAGTAGTTAAGTAGCAGAATACTCTTCTTCTCTCTCTCTATAGTTTCTCTCTCTAGAGTTCAGTGAATTCGTAAGAAATAATGAAGGAATGAGCTGCTATTTATAGAAAAATAGAATGCATAGTAACTAATCCATGAACGGTCCAGATTGATTACTTTAATCTGACGGTCCATATTTAAAGAAAATCTTTTAAATAAAATATAATATATTCTATTTATAGAATAACTTTAATAAAGTATTCTGTTTTATATAAAAAGATGTTTCTGTTTTATTACGTTAATAATACGAATAAAACAAAACGTCATTATAGCTAAATAATTCATATTATTAACTGACAATAATTGAATCAAACTGAGTGACTTCTCACATAAGCATTAATAATCAATACCGTGTGCTACTATGCAACCACGCGTATTACTGTACTTTTACTACCGAGTAGTTCAACAGTATCAATGGTAAAACTTCCGTCATTATTTTTAATAAAATATTTTCGTCGTTTTCTCAATCCGACAATAATTCCGTTGTGGGGTCCACCAATGATTGTGCCGTTGTACGAATATTCCCTGTTAAAACGAATATTCCCCGACCAATCGAATATTATATAACAACTTGCGTACTTTGCAAAATTTATAAATATTACCCACAACTATAACATTATATCAAATTAACTCCATAATATTTAAAAATGATATTTATAGAAAATTTATCTTTATTTATAAAAGTTGGGGTCTTGCAACCTCCCCTTCTTATGAAATTTCGCCCTCGAAATTAGGGTACGTACCTGGTATGTCGAAGAGGTAAGGATACCTTGATTTCATTTCAGATTATAACTCCCAAGTCATTTCCTCAACATCGTGGTTTCTCCACAAAATTTTGACTTGAGGTATAACCTTGGAGCGTAGAATATGTTCCTTCTTATCCAAGATTTGAACAGGAACTTCTTCATACGTTAAATCCTCCGCTATTTCGTCCGGTTCTAACTCAATAATGTGGTTCGGGTCTTCCACATATTTGCGTAACATGGATATGTGAAACACGTTATGAACACGAGACATACTTGGCGGTAAAGCGAGTCTATAAGCCACAGTTTCTACTCGATCGAGGATTAAAAATGGACCGATGAATCGAGGATTGAGCTTTTCTCTCTTTCCAAATCTCGTAACTCCTTTCCATGGAGCAACACGTAAGAACACATGATCTCCTACATCAAATTCCACGTCCTTTCGATGAAGATCAGCATAACTCTTTTGTCGATCTTGTGAGGTTTTTATACGTTGTCGGATCGTTTGAATCTTTTCTGTAGTCATACGTACCAACTCCGGTCCTAACAACGTTGCTTCACCCACCTCATCCCAGCATACTGGAGAACGACATTTTCTTCCATACAATGCTTCGAATGGAGCCATGCCAATACTTGTTTGATAACTGTTGTTGTAGGAAAACTCCACCAATGGTAAGAACTTGTCCCAACTTCCCTTGAAGTCAAAGACACAGAGTCTTAATAAATCTTCTAGAGTTTGAATAGTCCTCTCTGATTGTCCGTCCGTCTGAGGATGATATGCCGAACTATATCGTAAATCCGTGTCCATAGCTTTTTGTAAACTAACCCAAAATCGTGAAGTGAATCTTGGGTCTCGATCAGAAACTATGGATACTGGCATACCATGCAGTCTTACAATCTCATTTATGTACATACGAGCAAGACGTTCAAGTGTATAAGTTTCTCGTATCGGTAAGAAATGAGCAGACTTGGTCAATCTATCAATAATGACCCAAATCACATCTATACCTTGAGAAACCTTAGGAAGACCGGTAACGAAATCCATGGTAATGTGCTCCCACTTCCATTCTGGAATTTCAAGTGGTTGCAATGGACCTTTTGGTACTTGATGCTCCGCTTTGACTCGTTGACAAGTTAGACACGTTGAGATAAATAGCGCTATCTCTCTCTTCATATTGCTCCACCAAAATGTATGACGAAGATCATGATACATTTTGGTACTTCCAGGATGGATTGCAAACGGTGTGCTGTGCGCCTCCATCATGATTTCATACTTTAAATCAGGGTTGTTAGGAACACAAAGTCTGGAGTTGACTCGAAGTATTCCTTCTTCATCGATTCTTGCTTCCGGCATAGCACCTTCTTACACTTTCTTCCTCATACGCATCAGCTCCAGGTCTGTAGCTTGAGCAGCTTTAATTTTATCGATTAAAGTTGGTTCTACCATCATCACATGGGTCCCTGGAGTCTTTAACTCTATCTCCATCCTTTGCAAGTCACACAAAATGGGCCTTTGTGTTGACAATATTGCACTCGTACTTGCATATGATCTTCTACTCAATGCGTCAGCTACCACGTTCGCTTTTCCAGGATGGTATTGAATTATATGATCATAATCTTTCAACAGTTCAAGCCAACGTCGTTGTCGCATGTTGAGTTCCTTTTGAGTGAAAAAATATTTGAGGCTTTTATGATCCGTAAAGATCTCCACCTTCTCCCCACACAAGTAATGCCTCCAAATTTTAAGTGCAAAGACAACAGCTGCCAACTCTAGATCATGAGTAGGATAGTTCCTCTCATATTCCTTGAGTTGTCTTGATGCATAGGCTATGACTTTTCCATGTTGCATGAGAACGCATCCCAACCCTTTGCTTGAAGCATCACTGTAGATGACAAATCCCTCTGAGCCAGATGGTATTGTTAGAACAGGTGCTGAAATGAGTCTCCTCTTGAGTTCTTGAAAACTCTGCTCACATTCTTCGCTCCAACCGAACTTTGTATCTTTCCGAGTCAGCTGAGTTAATGGAGTAGCGATTCGAGAAAATCCTTCCACGAATCTCCGATAATAACCAGCTAAACCAAGAAAGCTACGTACTTCGGTCACTGATTTAGGTTGCTCCCAGCTTTGAATAGCTTCAATCTTTGCCGGGTCAACCGATATTCCACGACTTGATACTACGTGCCCAAGGAATGCTACCTCCTCCAGCCAGAACTCGCATTTCTTCAACTTGGCATAAAGCTTGTATTCACGAAGCTTTTGGAGTACCAGCCTCAAGTGTTGCTCATGATCTTCACGGCTTTTGGAATAAATAAGGATGTCATCAATAAAGACGACCACAAAGTGATCCAAATATTCCTTGAATACCCGGTTCATCATATCCATGAAGGCAGCAGGAGCATTAGTCAATCCAAAGGACATGACTAGGAATTCATAATGCCCGTACCGAGTTCTAAAAGTCGTCTTTGGAATATCCTCAGTTCTAACCTTCAGCTGATGATATCCAGAACGAAGATCGATCTTTGAAAAGAATTGTGCTCCTTGCAACTGGTCAAACAGGTCATCAATATGTGGCAATGGGTACCTGTTTTTGATGGTGACATGATTCAACTCCCGATAACCAATACAAAGTCGCATACTTCCATCTTTCTTCTTTACGAATAGCACATGAGCACCCCAAGGAGAAGTACTAGGACGAATAAAACCAATGTCTAACAATTCCTGCAGTTGGATCTTTAACTCCTGAAGTTCAATAGGAGCCATTCGATATGGGGCTTTAGAAATGGGTTTTGTACCGGGTTCAAGGTCGATACAAAATTCAATTTCACGCTCTGCGGGTAGGCCAGGAAGTTCTTCAGGGAATACGTCAGGGAATTTATTAACAATAGAAATATCATTCAAAACTGACGTATTTTTGTTTAGATCCGTGACATGAGCTAAGAAAGCTTGACATCCGTTTTTCAATAAACGAATAGCTTTATGGCTTGAGATGACAGCGATTGATTTTAATGGTTTGGTTGCTTGAATTCGCATAATAGGTCGATTAGGAATATGAAAGCTAACAACCTTACGAAAACAATCAATTTTTGCATGATGAGTAGTTAACCAATCAATCCCTAGAATCACGTCAAATGCAAGTATTTTTAATGAAATAAGATCGACAGGTAATGTGTGGGTACCAACTTGAACCAAACAAGACTTATAAACCGTGGATGTAATGAAGGTTTCTCCTAATGGAGTTTCAACAGATAAGTCAAAGTCTAATTTCTCCGGAATCAAATTTAATCGATGAGCGCAAGTAGGAGAAATAAAAGAATGGGTAGAACCGGTATCAAATAAAGTATAGACTTCGTTAGAGTTTATGATAAGCTTACCCGTGATGACCTCATTCGGGTTCCTTGCTTTCTGGGAGGTCACAACAAACGCTCTCCTTTGTACTACCGGTTTTGACTTTTCTGGGACGGCCTTTGGTGTCTCCATCTTGGCTGAACTTATTTTTGGTAAACGACAAAATCGAGCTAAATGACATTCTCTTCCACAATTATAACATGCTTTAGACGGCATCGCGCAATTTGGACTGATGTGCCCCCCCTCCGCATTTGAAATATATGATAGGTGGTCGTTCTCCTTCCTTAACAACGGGTGCTGGTGCTGACGTCTTTCCATCATTGTTGAATCTCCTCTTCTTGAAATGACCATTCTTATTGTTTTGGCCCTGATTACCGCTGAAGTGATTACCATTTCTGGCCTGTTGATTCCCTCCACGCTTGTTGTCACCGCTTCGATGACTGCTCTCACTGGTATTATCATTTTGCCGACTGCTCTCTTTTGGTTGCGTTGACTCGTTATCGCGCTCCACTAACTGAGCCCTATTCACAACATCTGAATACAAACACAGTTTATAAGAAATAAGATATTGACGTATCTCAGGTTTCAAACCTCGCAAAAATATTCGCGTCATTCGCTCTTCATTATCCACCAAGTGGCACGCAAACCGGGATAACTCAGCAAATTTAGCCTCATACTGCGACACGGTCATATTATTCTGCTCCAATTTGATGAACTCCACCTCCTTCATGTGACGAACACTTTTGGGAAAGTATTTGTCATTGAACAGCTCTTGGAACTTCTCCCAAGACATCTTCAGTGCGGCAGGTTGAGTACGCTTAATCGATTCCCACCAGTAATCTGCCTCTCCTCGCAACATAAAGGCGGTAAAGAGAACCTTTTGCTCCTCGGAGCATCCCAAGACATCAAATATCTTGGTAATCTGCTTTATCCATGTTTCCGCTATAAGCGGTTTTGGCTTTCCCTTAAACTCTGGTGGTCCCAGCTCCTTGAACTGTTTAGCGGTGACCGTCCGAGAGTTTTCAGTGTTTCCACTTATATTTTGGACAGGAGCCGCTCTCGCCTGCTGTTGCATGAACTGCATAAAGTTTCTGAACATTCCATCATTCATCATCTGGTCAGTGTTGTTGTTTGCATGAGGATTGTCACCTTCTGATGCACATTATCCTGATTATTGATATGTGGTGAATCAACAGTCGCCTGTGCTTCATTGCTATTCTCAACATTCTCAGAGGCCATTTTCAGATACTGCCACAAAATAAAAGTTAATTGATATGTCATATATTATCCTTATATTATGACCGACCAATTAAATACCTTACAAATAAACTTAGGTAGGTCATACTAGCGAAGGAATTCCCCGTCTCTCCCCTCCTAGTTCTATTCTCACATCTTAATCAGGGATCATATCCTAAGCTCTGATACCAACTGTGACGCCCCCAAAAATAGGTATACATCACCCATCTTGGGTCGTCAGATACATAGTACAGAATACAAATACAACTTACTAATACAACTATCGTGTACAATACGACAAAACATAAACTATGAGTTTGAATACAAATATTATCTTCTAGAGAGTATTCATACTCAAAAGGAGTCCTCATTATATTTATTAACACACCATTATATAGAATAGTGAGGACTACTAACTAATACTATCATTCGGACCATCACTCCGTTTCCCGACTTGCCCCAGCTACGTTCTCATTTCCTGAAGAGAACAGTGAAAGAAAGGGTGAGCTCAACTAGCCCAGTAAGAAATATTATGACTAAGATAATGCAGAATAAATTATCATTAGCATTCAACAATGTTAAACTGATAAAATATAATAGACATCAAGTTTAACTGCAGCGGAACAAGCAATCCATTAAAAGAGTCAAGTAGAAAATAAACTCTACTATCTTTTATGATTTAAAAGGGGTTTTCAACACTGTGATCGCTGGGACTCAGCTTAATAAAATAATCCATATCATCGAATCACCCCTGCACTACGGCCAAGGATATTCGTGTATTCATTAATGGTCATGATCATGCCAACAACTGTCCATCAACGCACTACGGGCTAATGGAGACTTTTACCACATCATTTGTAACATTACGGTCATGATTATACCGAATAATCCCTGGTCATAATCATACCAAGTCCATCTATGCACTACAGGCCACAGATGACTTTCAACATTTTATAAACATGAGGATAATGACAATGATATAAGAATTCAATAAAACAAGTTCAAGAATTAATTTATCCAATAATTAACAACGTCCAAATTATCAACATGATACTGCTTTGTGGAGTAAAATTCAAGAATATTTAGAAGAATATTTTCATGAAAAGATACAGGATGAAACGCAATGATCAAGGATATTCCACAAATTTCATGGAGTATAGAAGTCAAAACTTAACCAACTGAGTATAATAAAGAATAGAATAACAAAAGAAATCACCATGCATGCGATAGACCGCACAGACAGGTTATTCTAACAGAGTAATAAATAATGGAACCAGGTCCGGCGTAAAACACACAGACAGGATATTCCAACAGAATAATAATAAAGACGGAACCAGGTCCAGCGTAAAACACACAGACAGAATGTTCCAACAGAATAATAATAAAGACGGAACCAGGTCCGGTGTAAAACACACAGACAGGATGTTCCAACAGAATAATAATAAACACGGAACCAGGTCTGATGTAAAACACACAGACAAGATGTTCCAACAGAATAATAGAAGAATGTCACCAAGTATAGGGTAGACCGCGTATACAGGTTATTCCAACAGAATAATAAAAAATGGAACAACAACAGTTCTCTTCATGAATAAGAAAGAATAACACCCCTTACCGTTTTAAAGAATAGCTGAAATAAGGAAGTAGTTAAGTAGCAGAATACTCTTCTTCTCTCTCTCTCTCTATAGTTTCTCTCTCTAGAGTTCAGTGAATTCGTAAGAAATAATGAAGGAATGAACTGCTATTTATAAAAAAATAGAATGCATAGTAACTAATCCATGAACGGTCCAGATTGATTACTTTAATCTGACGGTCCATATTTAAAGAAAAATCTTTTAAATAAAATATAATATATTCTATTTATAGAATAACTTTAATAAAGTATTCTGTTTTATATAAAAAGATGTTTCTGTTTTATTACGTTAATAATACGAATAAAACAAAACGTAATTATCGCTAAATAATTCATATTATTAACTGACAATAATTGAATCAAACTGAGTAACTTCTCACATAAGCATTAATAATCAATACCGTGTGCTACTATTCAATCACGCGTATTACTGTACTTTTACTACCGAGTAGTTCAACAGTATCAATGGTAAAACTTCCGCCATTATTTTTAATAAAATATTTTTATCGTTTTCTCAATCCGACAATAATTCCGTTGTGGGGTCCACCAATGATTGTGCCGTTGTACGAATATTCCCTGTTAAAACGAATATTCTCCGACCAATCGAATATTATATAACAACTTGCGTACTTTGCAAAATTTATAAATATTACCCACAACTATAACATTATATCAAATTAACTCCATAATATTCAAAAATGATATTTATAAAAAATTCATCTTTATTTATAAAAGTTAGGGTCTTACAATTATGGGATAGATTTTAAACGGTTGCGTTGATAGACATTATTACTGAACTATTATTTTTGGTCTAATGTATAAAAATCCAAAATATAAAATTTACTTATAATTTCTTTTTAAAATATATTTAAAAATAATTATTTGAAGATATGAATGTACAAGCTTTATAAAAGAAGAAAAAAAAACAAATAACTCTTTCATTTTTTAATAGATTAAGATATCTCCTTAATTTAAATATCAGACACTTTAATACTCTATTCGTTCCATAATAAAAATCTTTATTATTATTTTGGATAGTCCTATGTTAAATGTCCACTTTCATTTAATAGTCAAATTTTTACATATTTTTTCCTATTATGCTCGTAGCATTAAATATCTCATATTTTTCTTATCCTATTTCTCTATCCATATTTAATAAGTATGGAGAGAAAATATTTTAAATTGAATAGCTAGAAAGTCACTCTCTCATCTACATTGAAAGTAATTAATGACATATTATTATGAATAATTTTATCATTTCATTCCTCTTCTTAATATACGTAAAAAGTCCACCAGGACTTTTATCTTAAGACGGAGGGAGTATAATTTCTTGAATAATGCTACAGACATAAACTATTTTACAAATATTTTATAAACTGCTGATGTGGCATACTCTACCTCAGCGTATTGATCAACAAATTATTTCAATGTAGTCTTCGATTACACATAATATATTAAAATAAAATATGCCACATCAATAATTTATAAAATATTTATAAAATAATTTGTGTCTCTAAAGTTATTTTAATTTCTTTCTCAAATCAAAGGAGGGGAAAAAAAAAGTCAACGTGTTGTAAAATCGTAACCACGTGCCTATCACTTGCTATTGTCATCGATCTCCTCTCACATATATTCTCTCTCATCTACCAGATACGGGAGATTCCCGCTGTGATTGAAAGTAGTGTAGGGGTTTATAAATCCGACCCAGTTTGAAGCTTATTTTTAACTCCCAAAACTAGATTTCACCCAATTATTATTCAACATAACTAATTCAGCGGAGAAGCTGAGCAGATGATCGGGAGTAGCAGTAGAGGCGGCGGCGGCGGAGGCGGTGGGAGTGGAAATTACAGAAACCCATGTTTGACTATGCATCAGCCATGGGCTTCTTTGCTTGTTCATGGTATCAAGCGCATTGAGGGAAGATCTTGGCCTTCTCCTATCAGAGGTACCCAAACCAAACCACCCTCTATTACCTTTCTCAATTTACTTAGAATTTTTGTTATTCATGTTGTCAAATAAGTCGATTCAGTTTTTCTGTTATTTGATTTGTAGAATAGAAGGCTGATAATTTTTTTTTCCTTTTCAGTTTAACCCCCTTTGGTAAAAAAAATTTAATAATTAATTTTTGGGTCAATCCTTGATGCAGAATGCAATTGGAATCTTTGCTTATTTTGAACTTATACTGTAGTGTATACTAATAGTAGTGGAATAATTGGGTAATGGGCAACATTGTCTCATGCTTCCCATGATATGCAAGCATGTTTAATTATGCTTTCACAACTGAGGATAAGTTACAGTTAGTGGATTTATATTCTATAAGCACTAGACAGAAAAGTTCTGCACATTTTATTGGTTGAAAGTGGTAGCCTGAGTCAAGTGTTCTGCTTAACAGGGGTGTCATTATCACGCCCCAAAAACGTGTTCGTGCTTCTCCTAGAGGTGGATTTGACCCCAGTATACAATTTTTTTGCCAAATTAGTGAATTTATGTTGGAAGCCCATGAATCCGTCTGATACTTCTTAAACGTTCTGAATATAAAAACATGACATTAGATTACTGAACATTTCTCTTGAACCAGCATAATCAAATAGTTTATTGCCAAACAATTTCCCATTGCGGAAGTCTTTTTTAAAATGGCACCAGAATGATCAAGGCTTGCTATAAGTGTGGGGTTTGCCCAAAAGTTTATAGTATTGAGATGTGGGGTAACTGCCATCAAGATCTTCAGCGATTAGGGAGATAATGCCTTATAAAGTAAAAAAGATCATCAATGAAGTCATGAGGTATAAAACTACAACAAAAGAACTACAATCTATAATCTAGTATTAAAATTGGCAAGCTACTTGTTATTGCCCTCGTGCAATTGGATGCTCACATAATGAGGAAGTTAATAACCCCATGTAAGGTAAAACTACTTGCTATCGAGCATCTATGGTCTTTGAAAGGGAGAGCCTTATTTTTTGCCTCTTTGGTTAAAGTAGCTACTAACTTAACTCATAGCTTAAGTTTTTTTTTTTTTTTTTGGCAAAAAGGGCAAATACCCCACTGTGGTTGTCGTATTTTAAGCATTATCCCACTAAACTTTAAAAAATAGAATTGACACACTGAACTTTTAAAAAAAATTTAATTGGGCCATTGGACGTTAATTTCCTTCCTTTATTTTCAGACGTGGCTTTAAAAAAGAAGAAAAAGACAATTAAATACTAACTTGGCTTATATGTTTTTTTATCTTTTCTTTCTTTCTCTCTCTTCTCTTCTTCATCTCCATATTTTCGAATCACCATCCCACCTCCATATTTTCTCATCACAGCAGCCATGAAAACATTGAAAATAATCTAATCTGCACTTTCACACTCCATCTTCGTACATGCTCATAGATTTTTTTAAAATGGTTGTTATTTGAATCCTCAATTTCTGACACAAATTAATTAACATAATCCCATATGTTTTAAAGACCCAGATCTGCTAAAAAATCAACAAATTAATTTCTCTTATCATAGAATTTTTTTTATCAAATTAATGGTTGGCGCTGGAGCTCGTCGGAGATGTCACTGTTGCAAGCCGAAAAATCGCTGAAAGCTTGAGAGAACTCGGCTGCAAACCCAGACCCATTAGCATTTCCCTCTTGATTATTTTATCCCCTTCCCACTTTCTGATCCAATGGCCCAAATTCTTTCTTGCTTTCTCTCTCTTTTCCCCATAAATAAATTAACCACTCCCATTCAATTTGTTCATCCACAAACAAAAAATACAGAGTATTTTTAGAGAGAGAAGATGAATGCCTTGGATTCTCCGCTGGAAGTTCTTGCTCTCAGATACTTGAGCTATGATGCTTTAACAATGATTTTCATCAATTTTTGGATGTAGCTCGCCGTTTTGACGGCAGACGCCATCAACTTATTCTGGACGATGAAATGGCTAATGGGTAAGGTTTCTCCGAAATTCAACCCAATTAATTTACTGCTGCAACCCGTATTCGACAAAAATGGTGTCGTCGCCATTGCAACCTGAGCTGCTAGAAGTTGAATCAAATTCGACTCCGAATCTGATTGAAGGAGTGAAGGCCACAACGGCGGCTCTGCTAGCTCCTGCGGTGGGGAGTAGTGACGGGGTTACGAGAGGGAAATTATTATTATAAGAGAGAAAATGTGTGTAATGATGAAGAATTTGAGAAAGAGTATGTTGACTGAGTCAGTGGGATGGAGGGAGGACCCCTTATTTCTTTCTCGCCCAATCCAGTTGGAACCAACCAAGACATCTTAGTATTTACGTGTTTTTTATTTTTTGTCTAAAAAGCCACGTCTGAAAAAACAAAAACAAATTTAACGTCCGTTAGACAAATTGGACGGAATGACCCAATTAATTTTTTTTAAAATTTTAGTGTGTTGGTTCTATTTTTTTAAAGTTTAGTGGGGTAATGCTTAAAACACGACAACCACAGTGGGGTATTTGTCCTTTTTGCCGTTTTTTTTATTTCTACCCTTTTGTTTTGAAAGAATGAGATTATAGGTAGACGACGTGATGGACATTGTGGCTGCAGAAATGGCACCTATTTGAGGTGTGGGAATAATCCATACCCCAATACAAAATCCCACGTGGCTGAAAATGTTGAGACTATTAATTTAGTTAATTACCTTAATTATGTAATTGGCTATTTACTAAGATTTATGGTTTCTTTATTCTATTAGGATTCAAATTGTTTTGATATTCTCAGCTCTCTTTCTCCTATTCTATGTCTTCTCCTTTTATCTTCTTTTGTCCATGTTAGTAGATACTAAAAGCATATTTAATCGTAATGGAAGTTAATTCCGAGATGTGTACTTCTAACTTGAAGCCCATGTTGTTTACTCGGCATTAATTTTTTTGCCTTTTCTAGTAGTTGGTTTCAGCCGAAGATTTTTAAATATTCTCGACTGTTTTTTGTCCCCAGTGACCATGTATGCTTGGGAGACTGAGAGACTGTTATTGTATTTGATTATTTAGTATGTTCATTTTCAATGGTATTTTATTAGTCTAAAGCTAAGAACTTCTTAAAATATTCAGTAAACAATAGTTATTTTCATTCAACTGATTGAAGATGAGGCACACAAGTAAAATCTGAAAATATTTTGAAGGTCAATGGTGTAACTGGGAAGTATCTACAATTCATAAGTTGGAGTGGCATTTGTTACCTTATTATACTTGCAAACAGAATGAAAAGAACACAGAGAAACTCTTCTTATTGTTTGATTTGAACCAGCCATACTGATTTGTTAAGAATTTCTTGTTTTCCCAAAAATTGTTAACCAGAATGTTTATAGTTATCTTTCTATTTCCGTGTTTTTGCCAAGGACGTGAGAATGTTAAATATATTATTTGTCATTATATATTTGATTTTGAAGGCCGACTTTGGATTCATGCTGCTGGTAAGGTCCCAGATCAAGCGACAATCAAAGCAATGGAAGACTTCTATACCGAAATCTATGCAGTGAATGGGATTACAGATCTCAAGTTCCCAGAGAATTACCCAGTTTCAAGACTTCTAGGTGCTTTTTAGTTTTCTTCTTCTAATTCTAACTTCTAAGAGTTTAACCTTTTCTAAAAACCTTTAAATATTATACTATTCTCCAGAGATTGTAGTTTCATATGGATTTTTAAAAAAAACTTCTATTTTATCTTGGTCTTCATGTTTCTGTTGTAACTGTTATTTTCTACTGATGCAATTTGTAATCAAGCTCAGGAAAACGCTAAGTTATGATTTGATTGCAAGTGCAGTGATAGGTTTTTCATGCCTTACAAAACATTACACATGTAAAAGTAGAACAAAAAATTTGTTATTTTGCTTTGCATTATATAGGGTGAATACTATATTTATGAGAAACTTTATCCCAGAACAGGTTGTGTTGAAGTGGTTGGTTGTGTTACACTTGATGACCTAAGATGTTGGGAGGAGGTCCCGGAAGGGGTGGGTAACTATAACTTACATTTTCTCATTCTTCGTACATACTTTATGGGATGGATGGTGCCTTTAGTTTAATCTTGGTGACTTTTATATCGTCTTTATTCATGTAAAGCCAAATCATGTTTCTGTAGGTGAGGCTAGAAGGTCAAACAAATTTTTGCTGGCTTTGTGAGCAACCACAGGTTTAAAATTTCATTCAGCTTTTAGTTTCTTGTTTCGTTACACTGAACTGTTGAGTAGTGATGGTTCAGTATGTTTCTGTGGATATATTAAAGGAATAAGTTTTCACGAGTGCAGAAATTGATTGTGCCATTTGAAATGAGGGGGTATCAAGGCGTTTATAATTTGGAGAGAAAGGTAAAGAAGAAAGCTACCAAGATGATACATTTTTTCTTATTTGGTTATGTTCCAATTCTGAGTGTTCTTATTTACTTGGTTTTTATTTTGTTTTTGTGGAAATTTTCAAGACATTCGATTCAGCAGTCAGAGGCCTTTCACCAGTACAAGCCCCGCTACCAGTTAAGTTTCCAGTTCCAAATCCACAAGATCGTTTCTCTTCAAAGCCCGGATCACGTGTTGCTTACATAGATAGGTCTGGTGCATTTGAAATGGAGAAATCACCAAGACTTGCTGCGGCCATATCTGGTGGACGAGCGGCTGCCACCCAATTCTCAAAGAAGAACCACTCTCAACCTCAAGAAAATGATCACCCACTTTCCACAAGAACAAGGAGCAAAGCAAGTGAAGAAGTTCCAAGACTAGCAAGTGATTGGACTGGGGGTTCTGATGGTAAAGATCTGCCATGCAGCAGCAGAGAATGAAAGATGTAAAACTCTGTTCCTTTCTAACATAAAAAGCAAGATTCTGTTAGTGTTATTTATTAAGTTTACGTAGATTTTTTGTGGGAAATAAAATCTCTGATACATACAACATATTTTCTACATAAAAGAAGATCACATATATTTTTCACCATATTTCTTAGTATTGGTCCAAAAATAACATAATGCACCTAGTTTAAGATATTTGAAAGAGTTACTAATACAGTTTTGAACAAGCATTGCTTGGGTATTTTT
Source organism: Panax notoginseng (assembly GCA_016801055.1). NCBI lineage: Eukaryota > Viridiplantae > Streptophyta > Magnoliopsida > Apiales > Araliaceae > Panax > Panax notoginseng. The sequence continues at coordinate 149,475,050 of CM029023.1, forward strand.
ATACTCGGTTCCAAACTAAGTATCAATTTCAACTTTTTGAAATCAAATTTTGACGTTTTAAAAGTAAAAAAATAATATGAAATTATTTGATTTTAGTCATACATTGCTTGAATATTGTAAACTGATAGCTGCATCAACTCCGTTCGCAAACTGAATCGCATTTTGCAATTTGTTTGGGTAAAGCGTATTTCTGCAAATTTCTTTGACTTTCACTCACAGATGGGGAGAGCCGGAGGAGGAGATATTAGAAGAGAGTTGTAGTGTAGGCTGCAATTCTTTTTCTTTATAATTTGAATCAGTTATTTTGTTCACCGAGATACCGTACCTCAAATTCATAACATCAAATAAGAAAATTCTGATTCAATTTTATTTGAAATTTCAGATCAAAAACTCTATATGGACATGAAAATTGAATTGTATTTAAATTGGATAAGAGTATATTTAAATTTTACATATTTAAAAATACAAATATGTGAAATTTAAATACACCCGGTCCAATTTTCCTGTTTAATTTTCATGACCGTACAGAAGAGCTCACACTTTAGATTGCTTCTGAACAATTTTTAAAGGGTAACCTGAACAGAGCTTTAAATTACTTGAGGAGTCTTCCAAATTTTTTATCTTTAAACCAGAGCTCAAAACTTGGATTTGTTCTCTTCCACTCGGAAGAAGCATGCAAGCAGGCTGCAGTCAAACATTCAAGGAACCAGAATAGAATTATATTCAGTGATATGCTGAAAGAGCTTAAGCACAAAACACAGTTACTTGATGTAATGGCTGGTCAATGTGTAGAGATAAAGATTTGATATGAAGGAAAATTCTAACACAAACCTGCCATATTTGCTTCAACCCTTTGCTCTCTAGCCACCCGAACCCTCAATCTCTTCTTATTCTCCTACTCTTTAGTCTCTTCCCTTTTCCTATTCAGAAAATATATGCCTTTGCCCTTTGCAAATTTTTTGCATTTCCATTCGGCTTTAATTGTGGATCTGGCTTCTGGGCCTTCAAGTACCCGACATAGGACCTCCGGCAAATCCTTCAGGTACCCAAATGAGACAATAACGGTGAGATTGCAGGCTAGGGGGTTCTGGGGTGGTTTTTATGCAGCCAATGCACCGCCGTGTAGAAGCTTTCTTTATCTGATTTTTCGGTGCCCCTGACCCCTCTCAGGTTGCAGATTAGTTGAAGGGAGGATCGTGGGCTCATGATGACTGCAGCCGTTCGGCTAGATCGGAGGGCGGCGAGTCTGGGACTACATGGAAGAAGAAGTCCAGGAATGGGTTGCCGGAGGACAAGTACGTGGCAGAGAGGTTTTCGGTGAAGCCCATTGGTGGATATTGGACGGCGGCGTTGGTGTGCAAGTAGGATGTTGGGAAGTTTCCGGCCGCCATTAGTGGGGGAAAGCCGCCGTAGTTGTTGATGATGTTCATGTTAGTAGTTTGGGAGATTAGGTGATAGACGGCAGCGGTGGTGGCGACACCGTTGTCAACGGAGGTAGTGAGGCTGATTACTGGTAGGCCCAGAGGCTGAGACATGGTTTAAACGAGACTATGAGTTTCTTGAAGAGAGAGGACTCATTTAAGTAGAATATTTATTCTTCGAGACCGAGTAAACTTATTTTTGGGATTATTTGGATCAACCACAGAGCTAGCTGGGCTGGCCATTTTTTTAACATGTGGCAGTTTTGATAAATTAATCAATTGACGTCTTGATATTCCTATAATATTCATTTTAAATAATTAGTGGGGTTCTACATTTACATTTCAATAGATTTTATTTTAATTTTTTGAAGGAACTTCTTCCGTTCACAAAAGAATGACTACGATTCTTTCCATTGTTTTGTTCTAAAAAAGATAGCCCAAGATACATAAAATAAAAAATAAATAAGTCATTTAGTAGAGTCTATTAATATTAAAAAAATATAAAAATATTATAATTTTGTGGGAACACTAAAAATAAATTTGAATTTTTTTTATTCTGTTCTTAAGAGTGAAAATGATCATGAATTGAGTCGAACAGTATCTTATTCAAAATCAACTCTAAACTTTTTAAAAGTGCAATGAATTATACTCAAATTCAAATATAATTTTGTAATATTTGACCAGATTCAAATTTGACTCATTTTATTGTACTTGAATTCGACAAAACTCGTGTTTTAGTCGAGTTACTCTCGAGCATTTGAGACATATGAATCTGAACTAAATCATTTATGTTATAATAATGTAGATAGAATTAACTCATCAACTATTTGGAATATTTAAATTTGAACTCTTCAAACTAGATCTCAAGTCTTGTTAAAAAAAAATTAATGAGATAATGATATTATCACTCCTCAATCAATTGACGGGCATGTACGGAAACATTAGAACTCCTTTCACTTTTTAGAGTACGTGGATAATTTAATTGTTGAGTACTATATATTAAATATTCGAAAGGGATAAAACCCTACTGTGCTTGTCCAAATTTAAGCATTACCTCACCAAACTTGAAAAAAATGAAATTGACACACTGAACTTTTTAAATGTTGTTAATTGGCCCATTCTGTCCAATTTGAGGGACGGACGTCAAATATTTTTTCCTATTTTTCATACGTGGCTTTGCGAGGAAAAGGAAAAGAATAAGTCTTGACACACATTTTTATTGGACATGAATATTGGACATTTTCAAATTTTTTTTTTCTTGTGACTCCCAAAAAATGTATAATATTTATTCCAACAGGAATTTTTACAGAATATAGTGTTTTAGGTGTAATTTGGATACATATACAAAAACAGGGTTAAACAGACTGTATAACCCTGTTTTTGTATATGTATCCAAATTACATCTAAAACACTATATTTTATAAAAATTTCTGTTAAAATAAATACTATACATTTTTTAGAAGTTGCAAACAAAAAAAAATAAAATAATAAAATAAAATTGCACCTATCCAATAAACCGGTCTGTGTAGAATTACTCAAGGAAAAACAGGTAAATGTTGATATGATTAAATTGATTCCAACGTGGATTGGGTGCGCGGGAGAAAGGAAATAAAGCGGGGAAGAAAGAAAGCTCCGGATCGACTGGGTTTTGTTTGAGAAGAAGGCGACAACAGAAGGTACTGGGGGTCCAGATCGACTGAGGTTTTTTTTAGAAGAAAACGACGACATAAGGTGGGGATTAATTCTTCAGTTTCTTCCGGAGAAAGGAAATAAAACAAGGAAGAAAGAAAAAGATCAAGTGAGTTTTGTCTGAGAAGAAAGCAACGACAGAAGGTGGGGGTCAGTCCTTCAGTTTCTTTTCAAAAGCTTGAGTTGGATCTTCCACAAAACATGTAAATTTGAAATTGTCAATTTAATGTTGTTTATTTGCACCCATTTTTGTTGAAAGCGAGTTATGGTGGGGTTTTCCTACAAAAGGTGTCTTTGTACTTGTTTAAACTAATATCATTTTGCTTTAAAATATGAAACAAAGTGTATTTCGTCGAATTAACAGTGATATTGCAAGTGAAATGATTCGGTAAATAAATGTTTACGTGCATTAAACAAATTAATCATTAATCAGTCAGCCCCACTCTCAATAAACAAATGTATACATTAAAAATATTACAGAGTCAACCAATGAACACAAACAACACAAAAATCATTATTCCCATTTTTTAAATATATAAATTCCTCATACATTTTGTTTAAACCACTTCCCAATGAATCATTTCACTTGAATCACTGTTAAATCGACGAAATACATTTTGTTTCATATTTTAAAGCACAATAATATTAGTTTAAACTAGTACATTGACAACTTTTGTAGGAAAACTCCACCATAACTTTGCTTTCAACAAAAAGGGGTGCAAATAAACAACATTAAATCGATGATTTCAAACTTGCATGCTTAGTAGAAGATTCAAATCAAGCTTTTGTAAAGAATTGCTCGTCTCTTTCTGTCACCTAACCCTCACCTTCTTCGTCGCTTTTTTCTCAGACAAATGTACACTTTTGAGCCCTAACCCAATCAATCGGTCTCTTTGTTTCTTCCTCACGTTATTTCCTTTCTACTGCCCAATCCACGTTGGAATCAACTAATTAGCCAACTTAGTCATATCAACATTTACCTATTTGTTCCTTTTTCTTTGAAAAGCCACGTGTGAAAATAGGATAACTTATTTGACGTTCATCCCACAAATTAGACTGAATGGGCCGATTAATAACTTTTAAAAAGTTTAGTGTGTCAAATTTTTTTTTTTTAAAGTTTAGTGGAATAATACTTAAACTTGGACAACACAATGGAGTATTATCCCTTTTTGCCATATTAAATAAATAGAGTATACTCGATACTATATACACTTAATTAGGATCAACGAACTTATATCGAGTAAGAATACTCAGTGAAGAAATAAAAATTTGATACTCTAAATAAGTGAACAGTAAGCAGCTCATATTCAACTTGTATAAGTGTCCGAGTATCAAAATGGATTCGAATTCGACTCATTTAAGTATTGAATCTAAATCTTGCTCGAATTTTCGGGTTAATTTTCAGCTCATTTCCTTATATTTTACTTTTCTTAATTTGTGTGAAAAATATACTCAACTCATTCTTTTGAGGATGAAGGGAGTAAAATTTTACATTCATATAAAGTCATTCGATTTTTGTTAATAGAATTGTTATAATGAAATTATAAATTTTTTCTGTTTCAAATCATAAGATCATTATTGACTTTTTAAATTTAACTTAAAATATTTTTAAACTCAAAAAAAAGTTCAGGTTGTAAGTGTAAGGTTTTGTGAAAATCAAAGTAGCAATCAAATTGCAAAAAATACCGGAAACAAAAAAAAATCAGATTTTAAAATTTTCCACAAACCAATTACCCGGATCATCCTTTATGCATATTTGTATGTATACTACTTTCAGTAAGTGGGATTTCGGGATAAACCACATGGGTTTTTTTTGCACCTTTGCCCTAATTTATATAGTGAAACTTTAACTTAACATGTTAATCATTTAGGTAAAGAGATGATCCAACCTGCTTGTTGGCAGTTTACACAGTTATGCGCTGCATTAGTGATGAATTGATGTGAGATGAATCGTTCAATTTCCCCAACAAGCTTAGAAACAACTTATCAAATAGAATATGATATATTTGAACGATAATATTTATAATAATAATAATTGGTTTAATTTCAAGTGATATCATTTTAATAGGAATAACAGAAAGGGGGGGCTACTGAGTTGATTTAGGACCGACGAAAACGATTCGGTACTTATCTTTATCTTGTTCTATATTGATATTGATTGATGATAGGAGTGAGAGAGAGTGTGTGTGTGTGTGTGTGACGCCCTCAAATTTGGACCGCCACTTGGTCACTCGAATTCGGTTCGTCATGTTCTCATGGTATTACCATAATAACTAAAATCACACATTCACAATAAAAGATCTAATTTAGAATAATATACAATGATTTATTATAATTATTCTCCTAAGTCTCGCAACCTACAGTGCTTAATAGATTACATAATAATATCGAATAAAGACTTATTACATAAAGGAACAAGCTAGTCAGTAGCCTTGCCCTTGCCCTTGTCTTTCCCAGAGACACCTCCCTGTTCCGCCTTAACTGAAAGGTTTTAAATAAGCAAGGATGAACACAAATTGTCCATCAAGTAATATACAACAAGGGTAAAGAGTTTTATAACACGAGTTTGAAATATCGAAGTATCATCTCTAAGATAGTTCAGAGTTTTAGAATAATATCATGAATAATGAATATCGACATTTCTTGGAATAAGAACGATAATTCAATATAAATCAACAAATATTTATGAATTCAAAGACTATCAAGGTATATAGCTGAATAACAATTTATATTGAGCAGTTACTAAGGACTATTGAACATCTACTAGAATTACCAATATTAAACTGATAACTCAAAAGTATCAAGTACTATAGATGATCAGTCTACAATACTCTAAGTTATGCATAACACCACAGTAATAAACCATTCATGTGTTGGGGTTTCCAACAACATACACTCCCCCATAAGGGATGTTCAACTCAGCTTTCAAGATTTTCGCACCAATTAATTGGTTTGGACAGTTTTATAAACATGCATATAGTCTAGCCAAATCAAATGGTGTAGACACTTTCACAATATTCAAGAACAATACCAAGTTCGACATGAATAATAGTTTTTTCAAGAGTTTAACGTACTAGCTCAAATGAACGAGAAAGTAATATAACTTGCACTCAAAGAGATAAAGTTTGCTTATAATATCCGTTGAATAAAGTAATGCAAGAATTAGGATACTTGCACAATGTAAAGTATAGTTCAAATACTTGCCTCAAGCGTAGATTATCCTCGTTAAGAAATCAATACTTTCGAATCCTATTTATAGTGTATTATAAGTATAGGATGCCCATTAGTTAAATGTGCTCATACCTGATATGTAAGTTTAAATGCATACTTAAACATTTAACTTAGTTGTATACTCTTCACATACTTCATTCCACACCTTGCATACTTATAATACAAAATCAGTTTATCAATCACCATGAAATCAAATAACATAGTCTTTAATCGTTACTTTATAGTTTACAAATACTTTTTGGACTTATCACTTGAAAGTCTATAATCACATCATTAAACATTCACTCCTATCATCTAGCATGATTCTTAACACATTGGACATGTACTGGTCATATAATACATGCTAGAGTAATAATACAAGTATGCAACTCCTTCAAATTAATAGTAGGAAACTGATCCTACTGCAGACTGGCGCGGCCGCGCCTGGTTTGTACTAAGGAGACGCGCGGCCGCGTGGCTCTCAGTTCAAACTAGAGCTGGCTGCTCCTGCAGAAGGTCAGTGCACACTCGGCTTGTACGCAGATAAATAATCATGCAATACACACATGTTAGTATGCGGATAACCAAGTTTGACTTCATATCATAGCATTATCATAGGTCACCATCTATTCTCATTTAATTAAGACTTTAAGGGCTCAATTCATAATTTTCTTACGTTTGATCGTTGAACACATACTATATGATCCATAGGTCTCAACAACTCATGTTTGCATTAGATTAGTCATGTATTACAAGTTATGATGTTCTAGTTCAATCATGCTTGTTCTAAGCCACATTTAACTAGTTTTGCTATGCATAAGACTCACTAGGCATTCATATTAATCATATCTACATGCATAACACACCTAATCGTGATGTCTCATATGCACAAATTAAACCACATAAGCATACTCACAATCTTAACTCAATGTACATAGTTTATCAAGTTTATATTTGAAATTATAAGTCTATGTAGTAAACTTATTTAAGCATGCAAGATAAGCACACGCTGTCTAAATCATACTTTCGTACGCATTTGTGCACATACTCAAGTTATTTACATAAGCTAGAAATATCAGAATTTGAAAACATAATGTTCATCATACTTTGTTTTGCAAAACTTCAAGTTTTCCTTTAGAAATCCTTTAAAACCAAGCTAGAAAACTCTATTATACACCAAACCAGTTCATGCCTTATGTTATACTCATGTACGTGCATACCTAGATTATTTACACATGCTCACAAAATTAGAATATACATTAATCCAAGTTTACCATTTCTAGTTTTCCAAATGTTGAAGTTTTCTTGAAAACTCAACTCAAATCAGGCTAAAGCAACGTACTATGTTCAAAACAATATCTAATCACATGCTAGGGTCATTTATATGCATATCCAAACTAAGTAGCATGCTCATGTCAACTTAAGGAACCAACATCAGTAACTGTGATAGGAAACCCGCGCGGCCGCACGGTGAAGGACTAGGGAAGTGGCGCGGCCGCGCCACTTCGTCCAGAGACAAAAAATATGGCTCTGCTTCTGCAGAGCCTCAATCACAAGTATCGCTAACAGCTTCTACACAAACTACTTCTAGACATGCATACATACTTAATTAACACAATGGCATGTTATCTTCCACCAATTACAAAGAATTCAAGTAATTGCAAGAATTTGACAAAACTTAAACTCAAGAACACAAACAAAATTTATACCTCTTTGAAGCTTAATTTGATTCCTCAAAACACTAATTATAATCCCTCAATTTCTCAGCAGATCACCTTCTCAGTTCACACTTAGCAGACAATTTCAAGCAACAAAAAAATTGAAGAATGAAGTTACTTATATAGAGAAATGCATACCCTGTCAATTTCTTTACACCAAGGTTTGTTTCAATGGAAAATGAAAGAGAACAATGGGTAGAAGGGAGTTGGCCAACTGTCAATTCATAGCCATCATCACTACCATCTCTAGCTTCATCATTTTCCTCTTAGCCTTTTTCATTTTACTGAGTTTCACGTAATAGTAGGGGATAGGCCATTGGCTTAATACGTAACTAGCAACTGAGACTTTTAACTTGGGACAAGGGTATTAAATCTCAGCAATTGTGTCTATAATGCTTAGTTTATTTTCAAAAATATAATTCTAATGTGTTAATGCTACTACATAATGGAAGTTAGGGATTATTTATGTATTCACATCATATAATTCATGTACATTATTCCAGTATAATTATTATTTATAATATGTATAAACTTCATTAAATTACCCACTATTAATTAATATCCCCTTAAAACTTTATTATTCCAGTTATACTAACTTATTGGAATAGTTTATAATTCTTTGACAGAGTACATCTTTTAATATTTCCACACATACTTAATGTCACATAAATAATTGTTATTGTAACTTATAATTCCCTACACTTTATTATATAATTTATGTATATTAATGTGTCACACCACATTTTCTTTTTACTGTAAGAACTATATAACATCACATGCCTTGCACACATAAATTAAATGAATAAAATAATTCTAATCATGCAATTTACTTTACTCAAAATAACAATTAATAATCACGTATCATTAATCACTCACCATTAATAATTAATTAATATTCTACAATAACAATTAACAATTAATTGTTCACTTGATAATTCCTTCGTCGATTAATAGTACTATTAATATTTAACCGAAATTTTTTAATAACAAATAACAATTAATATAGATTAATTGTTCGCTTAACAATTCTTTCGTTAATTAATATATTCATTAATATTTTTCATCACCGTGCCACACAAGGCTTTCAACGAGTTTATCACAAATTCCATATTTTCTCAATTATTCAATTGTTCAATATAATTGAGTTAACTCATCTCGTAACACAAAATCATTTATATTCAAATAAATATTCATTTCCATTAATATATTCGTTTAATAAGAAGTGAAAATTCTCGAGTATTACAGAGTGTGTGTGTGTGTGTGTGTGTGTGTGTGTGTATATATATATATATATATATATATAATCAGTTTATGCCTGTCAATAATTATTAAATCATCATTTTAATAGTTATAACCAATGATTATGGACTTTTAGTCAAAGTTTTATATTTTTTGGGTAATTCAATTCAGGGCTAATCAATTTTTAAGGTGTATGAATGGGAATGGGAATTAAGGTAAGCAATACTAACATAATAATTCCTTAAGTGCGAGTTATAACTATTATAACTATTGTAACTTATCTTTCATCGCAGTTTAATAATTAATTTCCGAAGTCGAATGAAAAGTTACATCGCAATTTCGGATTATATCCAAACAACCCTACTTTGGAGTGAATAAACTTACTGGATTGCATAACAAATATTTTGATATTAATTTTAGTTTTTATGATTCACTTGAATAGTTTCATCATATACATTCTTGCTCTCTCTGCAAGGATCACCTTGTTGTCAAGGACAAAAAGCTACAAATTGTAACATATGTTTAATGAAATTCTTATTTAACAAAAAGATAAACTTTTAAAAACATAGCAATCTAAAGAAGAATCGAAGTATTTACAAAAAAAAGTCTCATTTACAATATTTACAAACTTTAAGAATATAAGAGTGTTTAGAGCATTATGATTTATGTCATTCTAAAGAGAAAAAAAAAAATCAATACATGCAGAAGTATTATTTTCTACTAGTTGATGACAAATGATATGGTATGGAGTATATATATACTAAAAATCTAAGCTATTGTGTAGCAAGAAGCTCTTTAGATAAAAGGGTAAGAAGTTGGGAGAATCAAAAGTGTATGGAAGTAGTCAGGTCTGCTTGGATATGTATATGACTGTCATGTCCTTCCAGTGACACTTTCAACTCCAAATATTTGAAATAGGTTTCCTATCTATGCAATAGTAATATTAATAATAATATATTAAACAATTCAAATCTTAAAACATGCAAGGATAATGAATTTTATTATGTTCAGCAACTACAAGTTTATAAAAAACATATATATTGAGTGTGTTTGGATCATTAACAACTTTTCAGAATTTGATATTATTGCTTTGAATCAAAAAAATAAATTTCAAATATTTGGATTGGCTTATGTCTTATGAGTTCGAACAATCAGATTTTGAAAAAATAGCTTTAGTTTTCAGATTCTTAGAATGAAGATTATTGGATTCATGATCAACTCTTTAATTAAGGCGTAAAAGTGTCCCAAATACTCAAATAAGTGAATTCAAATAGTTTTCACGTCTTATTTATCTTCTGTCATCAATTTTTATAATTAAATCCCCAAACAAAATTTCAAAACGCACATTAATGATCCGAAATAATATCAAGCAAAGTAAAATCACATGAAGTTAAACAGGCTACCTCCTGTAAGTCTCTTATTGTTTCTTTCTTTTCTTTTCTTTTATTATTAGTACTACTGCATGTTTGTACAATTTTAAGTTTCCTTTTTGATCTTCTGAACAGTACCAACTTCATCAGTGGTTGGGAAATTGAATTTTAAGACCTGATCGACAAACCATTCCCTATTAGAGAAATTATTAGTGAGTAGAATGTTGAAGATGTAGGGCATTACTGTATACCTTAATTAATTGAGCCTAGGGTTCCAGCAGAAATCTCATCCTGACATCTCAAAAACCAAATGAACTTCAAACTTAGAGCACTATCAACCACACATACACGATATATATATCAATACAAGGAAAATTTAAAATGTTATAATTAATATTCAACCATTCAAAGGGTAATACGATTTAGCAATAACGAAAACAACAACAATAATAACTAAGAAATGTTCCACAATAATACAATAACTGCTTAAAAATTGAAAATGGACTTGCAAAACAAGCCACAACATGTCATGGTAGGTCTTTTCTTCACAGTACTGAAGTCGCTTCATCTTCGTACCTGATGGTTCAGCCTTAAGAAACCCTAGGAATTTCTTCAACAAAGCCCTTACATATAAAATAAAATAAAATCAGCTCCGATCCATGAGATTGTGAAAGTTTAATTTTTTGAAAAGGAGAGACATGAAAATGAATTAGATAAATATATATATGTTAATACCATCAGTCACACCATTTTGTGAAGTAAATCTACTATTATCATAGTTGAAGGTGATTTTATCTAGTTAGATACACATTACTCAATGAGCTAGCCAATCATCTAAGTCAACAAAATAAAAAACAATGTTTATGCACAGTCCATGTGACGCCAATAAATCTCAATAAATCTGGGCATTTTCAAACCTTAGATATGGTGTTACACGGTACTATTCATTCATCCACATCTAACTATATAACCCTAATAACACAAATGTAATTACTATATTATTACAATCACATCCGTCCAATCTCATGTTCTACTACCTTTACATGTTCAAAACATAATAATATTAAACATATTACAATAATACTACGCTTATTACAAACGTCTTCTAATCATTCATCTTTCCTTTTCCTCTGTCTTTATCAGAACCTTCAACAAACTTTGACATCACTGAAAATATTTAATTTAAAGCAATGATAAGCATTTAATTGCTCAGAAAGTTTAACAATTGAATAATAACAAAATTAAGAATCATATCAACTTTCTTAAATAACTGAACAATAGTTGTGAAATAGCTTCGAATAAATATGAATAACACTTTCCTTTAGTTTGAAATATTTTTGAAACAACATACTGAGTGATCATAGGACCTTGAACTTTGTATTTGCTTTCATAGAAGGTTAAACAATAATTCAACTGTAAACTGTTATACTTACGAGCACTTCTAGGCGATCAGTCTATTGTACTCTATGTTGATCAACATTCTACTGGGTAATCAACTATACATGCTTTGTTTAGGCACTTCAAGCCTTTTCGGAATAACCGACTAAAATTGTCCCTAATATTAGGGTGGTTCATCTCAAACATACATCAGAGTCTGTACCAAAATAATTTGGTTTGGATAGCTCTACTTAACATCAATAATATTTCAAAGATTTATTATCAAATCAATAAAACATTTCAATATCTATCTAACTGAAACAAATGGCATCGACATACTTCTTAAATAGTTCATGCATATAGAAGTTTAATAGTTTAATAACTGAGCATATCTGGAAACTTGTACAAATATAAAAAATTTGCATAAGTCTTAGAATTCACAAAATATAAAAACATTGTGTAATTTAGAACTTTAAACATCATAAAACAATCATAAGAACAAAAGTCGAATGAAGTTAGAAAACTTGTCTTAAGCGTTTTTTAAACTTTACGCTAATTTGCACTTCGTATGTCCTACACATTTACATTAACTAAAACACACCAATTAGGCACATAATGACCCTCTATATTGGTTTATGTTACATTTATTCAATAACTTATAATGTTCATTTCATAAGAATCGGAAGACATTTCCAAGTTATAAACACTTAGTACGGTACTTTGACGTTTGTATGTCGCACGCCCGATTTGTCTGTGAGAACGCCCAAGCGACACACCCTTGCGTATGCTTAGCACACTTGTCTACTAAACATTGATTTAAGTTAAGTATTTTACATTCATAATGTTTGTCTTTTTACTAGAATTAAAATATTACATAAGATTACAAAAACTTGTTATGGCATCACAACATTTGCACATACGTATGCCCGGATAGCCTATGCGAATGCCCAACGTCGCACGACCAACTAACCTCGACATCCCTAGTCTCTAACACTCTGCCACCTTGGTGCTGCTGCACCAGAAATATGTCTGGGAAAGGCACTTCCGCGCCACCCAGACAAAAATAAATTCCAACTTTGTTAAAATTTTCAGCTTTGGCAGTTTTGTCGCACCTACTTCCGAGCATCATAACTTTCTCATCCTATATCGGAATAAGTCCATTTTGAGCCATTTTCTTGCTCGTAAAATCCTCTACAAATCACCTAAAAAGAAATAATTTTTCAAGTTCATTAACAAGTCGAAATGTGGCTCAAAAATCCTTCATGAGCTAGTTTTTCAACATAACTTTTCTAACGTCTATTTTGAAATCTTCATAACTTACTCATCTGAAGTTGGAATGTGAACGTTCTTGAGCCTAAGACACCCTTATACAATGCTCTACAACACCCCAAGAAAACCATAGTTTTTTAGATGTGAAAATTACACACAAACTTGACCCGAAAGTAGTACCAAGCCTGGGAATGGCACTTTCGTGCCACCCCAGCCAAAACAAATTCCAGCTTTGCCAAAAAATTTAACTTTGACAATTTTGTCACATCTACTTCCGAACATCATAACTTCCTTACCCGATATCGGAATGAGTCCATTCTTGAGCCATTTTCTTGCTCTTAATATCCTTTACGAATTCCCCTAAATGAAATAATTTTTTAGGTTCATTAGCAAGACGAAACAGTGGCTCAAAAATCCTTCGTGAGCTAGTTTTTTAACATAACGTTTCTAACGTCTATTTTTTAAATCTTCGTAACTTACTCATCTGAAGTCGGAATGAGATCGTTCTTAAGCACACGGATCCCTTATACTATGCTCTACAAAACCCTTAGAAAACCATAGTTTTTCAGAAGCGATAATTATCCGCAAACTTGGCCCGAAAGTCGTACCAAGCTAGTTTTTTCAACTTTTAACATCTTTTACTAAAATTTTCTTTATAACTTCGTTATAACATATTTTTACTCCTTTCCACTTGGAACATTTCCGTAACTCACATATGTATATTTTTTCTTTTCGGATTTTAAATATTAACTTACTAACAATGATTTATACTAGTCCGATAAACAACAAATAACATATTTTTTTTATGCTTTCTTGGTTAAGTTCGTTACTTTTATTTTATTTTCTTTTTTCATGCTTATTACCGACAATTTAAGTCCTCTAATCTCATCATTATTTCTTTGGATCCTTCATGATCCACCACCACAACAACAACCATGTGACGCCCCCAAATTTGGGTTCTCTAACCTCGGATTCAGTGTTCACGATCCATCATCATCATAAGCTTAACTTAAACATAACTTTAATATATATTACAAAAGGTTTAAATAAATAATTACATCAGATTAGATAATAATTAAACATCTTTAACAAACTATTCCTGAATCTTGCCCTTGCCTTTATCTTTCTTATTTGATGTCTCGGGCTTAGCTGAAATAATCATCATGATATAGCAAGAGTAAACAACTAATTTGCTTAGCAAGTTTATATATAACGAAGATATATCATGATATTAGAAAGGAATTTAACTTTCAATGTTCAACAAAATAATTCAATTGTGAAAGAACATGAATGAGGAATCAATAATTGGATATTCGAATAATTGAATAATAGATGCTGAGTGGTTTGGAATAACCATGAACATATACTAAGGTTGTCAGTATTTAAACTGGTCCTTTTAATTAGTTTTGGTAATCGAGGGGATCAACCTCTCATACCCGGTGTATTATGCATAAACAATTAATAGTCGTGTAACAATTGTTTTCCAATATAATGCTTTAATTAATTGTTCTTTTTCTCAGTCTTGAGTCCTTACCAAATCAATTGGTGAGGAACAGCTTTGAAAATATATTTGAATTAAGAAAATTTAAACATATTTGATCTAGCTGATACAACTAGCATAGATCTAGCTCATAAGCAGTTCATGAATAAAAGAACTTTAATTAATTCACAGTTCAATAATTATAGAACATGAATTCAATTGCACAAAGTACGAATATCAATAGTCATTAAGGATATGGAATAATCATCAATAATTATCTACTAACATGCTTTGAGAATAATAACTCAAGTTTGTGTTAGAGAACTTGTAATAACGTAGAAAGTTTAATGTTAGAAACTTGCCTGTTTGACGAGCTACATATATCTAACTTTAATTAATACTCTTTGAATGACCTAGCATTGATAATGTTGACCTATCAATTAGTACTGCGTATAATTGTATTTTCATACGCTTACTTATGTTATTTATCTAACAAATCAATCAATCACAAGACACACATAACATAATATACTATCATTAACCCTATAGGACATTTAATTGGTCAAAGGTTAATGATTTAATTAATTAATAATATTTTTCTTAAGTGATAAACACTTATTAGACCCTTAACCAATTTATTATAATTGCTTAATTAATGTGTTATTTAAATTCTCTTTATTTTATTAATTCTATCTTCATTTAATTACTATTTAATATTAGTTTAATAGTAATTAATTAATTATCTTTAGATATTATTTAATAATAATTAATAATAAATAGTAATAATATTAGTTATTAGTTAAATAGTAATAATAAATAAATAATTATTTATCTTTGACAAATAAATAATTACTTTATTAACTTTATTAGTCTTTAATTATTATTTAATATTAATTCAATAATAATTAATTAATACCAATCCTTATTTATTATTTAATATTAATTAAATAATAAATAATTAATTTATTAATTTTATGTTAATTAAGTAAGTAATTATCATTATTTATTACTTAATCTTACTTAAATAATAAATAATTAGTTTATCTACTTAAACATTCTTTAATCATTATTTAATATAAATTAAATATTAATTAATTAATTATTTAACTCTATTTATTATTTAATCTTAATTAAATAATAAATAGTTAGTTTAATAACACTAATTCTATTTAATTATTACTTAATAATAAGTAAATGGTAAATTACACTTTAAACAACATTTGATTAGTTTAATAATCAATAAGTGGCATTAAAAATTTATTAGTTATTAATTTTAAATGATTTAAAAGGGTTTAAACCAGTAATTATACTAATAATTACTTAATTACACCGAAAAATTCCAAACTAAACATTATAATATTTTTTTATCATTTTAGAAAAAATTTGGTCCAAGACCCGACTGGAAAAGTAGTGAACCGGTCGCCGGGAAAAAA
The DNA here is from genome assembly GCA_016801055.1 of Panax notoginseng. NCBI lineage: Eukaryota > Viridiplantae > Streptophyta > Magnoliopsida > Apiales > Araliaceae > Panax > Panax notoginseng. Next base: position 149,491,256 of record CM029023.1, read on the forward strand.
ACCGGTAGGGATTTTGAGTAATTTCCAAATTTTTTTATATTTGGGGTCCTTCACTAAAACTTGAATAAAATGAAATCTACAACTCCGATTGACGTCTAGTCAGTCTCGTTAGATTTGTATCTTTCCGAACTACAAGATTATATCATCAAAATGCAAATTTAGACATATTTTGGTTACTAAAAATGGCCAAAAACCGGATTGTTTAGCAGTCCTTCAACAGTGAGGTGTTTTAGAAAAAAAATTCATATCTTGCTCATTTTATAACATTTTTACATGTTTCAAAATGGATTCTGTTCTTAACTTACATATCTAGCATACAAAGAAAGAAAATCACAAAAATTATTAGTAAGTTTCAAAATGAAAAAAAAAGAATCACACCTTCCGATTAAGTTTTTCGGAAAAACTCTTTTTCATGTATTTTACTAAACTTTTCAACATAAACACATACCATTATACATGTTAAACCCATTTTACTGTATATCTACCATTCTAGTATGCTTCTAGCCCTTTAAAGGTTGAACTCCATGTATCTAACATAAAAATACACAAAGCATACAAGATTAGAGTTTTTTTTCTTAAACTTTTGAACATAGTTTTCTTTTCTTTCCTTTTTGGTCAACTTTTAAACACCAAAAAATGTAAGATCCAAACATGATGCACTAGAAAACAAGTAAATCAAGAGTTTTTGAAGTTCAAGAGCATAGGTTCTTTATTTTGTTAAACCAACAAAAGACAGAAACTAAAATTTGGGATTTAATATTTTTACCTTGATCTAAAGGCACACCTTCTAGTCTTTCCAAAGTAAGAGATATAGTTTGAAGGGATAAGCAAATATTCTCCTCCTTTTTCTCTCCTGCAATACCCGAACCTCACTCTCTCTTTCTCTTTCTATATTTTTTTTCTTTCTTTTGTTCTTAGCTTTTGGAGAGTAAATAAAAGTTTTAATTTAGGTAAATAGTTGGGTTATATATAGATGATAAAAGATGTATATATATATCACCTAAATATATATATAAATCTCTCATCTTCTCTTATTTGTCAAATGCTATGGATTTCTTATTTAATGAGGCTATATATTAGTGCATAGTCAACAACTCTTGACAATTGGAGAAGTAAAATGATTAAACCATGTGCTTCTTTTCCTCCTTAGAGTGGCCGGATACATGCCACCATTTTTGGCCAATTTTGATTTAATTCTAATTTTCTTTATTTAGCTTATCAAATGACTTAAAGATCCCTACATATTTGGGCCAAGTTTGGGCCGCCATTGAATTTAATGTTTGGGCTTTTAAATTAATTAGTTTGGGCCTTGCTAACTAACATGGTCCAATACTTTAATTTTTATCGTACCCTAATCATTTAATTAGGTTTTCCCATTCCACTCAATTTGAAATTTAAATCATTACTTATGTACATTTAATTTTCATAACCCAATTAAACTTGCTTTAATTAAGTAATAAAATTAATTAATTGAGATGTTTAAAATAAATCTCTTAGGGTTAGTATATATCTTAAATACTAGCATTCTTCAATACCATAACCCTTAGGTTATTTAATTTTCATACCTAATGTATAATTAGGTTATGTAACTTTTTCTTTAATTCTCTTTATATAATTCATACATACATACATACATACATACATATATATATATATATATATATATATATATATATATATATATATATATATATATATATATATTTAACCATAAACATTTTTCACATAAATAATAACATATTTATTCACTATATGTCACAAAATTTTCAATATTATTAATATTTAATTACCATGTGACTTAAAATTCTTGGTTATTATAAACCACCAATAAGAAATAAAAATACATAAACTTAAAGGAGATTGGTTCTAGGGTTTTACCTTCCTATTCTTACTTGACTTAAACTTTGATGAAGTTGTTTAGTTTACTTTCCCTTCTTGCTTCTCAAATCTAAGTCTATCTCTTCTCTCTTAATTAATATGTGTATAGCTTCTTTTCTTAATTTGGTGAATTGGTAGTTAGGGCATAAGGGTCATTAAGACAACTTTGCTAGAGTTCATCAGTTGGTCACCTAAGTTTGGTCTTGTTTATATAGTCAATCCCTTCAATCTTCTAACATATTACTAACCCCTCCCTCATCATCCAACACTAACTAACCATAGTTGAGTGAAAATGATCAAAGGATAGACTTTTAGGATTAAGGCATTAACAGTTGCTTAAATGAGAGCAAAACTTACCATTTATGGTAAGTTTAGCCTCCTCCTTGTCCCCTTCCTTCATGTGGTCGGTTCTCTCCTCCTTGGCCCCTCATTTGACTTCCATTTCATCTTCATTTCATTTACTATTACAAGCTTGGAGAACACTCATGCTCCTACCTTTGACCAATTTTGACTATTTAGACTTAAACCAAATTAGACTTAGTTTTGAGCTTCTATTTGGGCTTCCATCACATTTAGCTTCGGCCTTGACTAACTTATTCTTGGGCCTCCTACATTACTTCTGTTCGGCTCCCAATTGATAAAGCCCAAATATTTGACAATTAAATTGGTTCTCGATTAAATTTCGTAATTTGTTCGATTAGCAAAAAAATCAAAATTTTTCGGCCTTAAATGTTATTAGAAATTATGTCTTTTCTTCGATATATAAACGGCATGACGTAATTTGAAAAGTCAAAAAAACATAAAAGTGTTTTTAGTGTGAATAATATTTTTACGTCTTTTCTCAAATTTTTTTAATTTTTTATACGAAACCCTAATTCATATATTCTAAAATGTAAATATAATTTAAGTCATAATACGACCTTTAAACACACAAAACAGGATAATATTCATAAAAATTCATTTTATTAAATAATACTTATAAACCTAATTACAAGGCTAAACACCATTCAGTTTCATTACAGTCCAGCTATTGATTGAGCACTTAATACAAGCATGATGATTTGTTATACTAATCATGCCAAAAATCTAAAGAAAAAAATATGTAAACTTCACTGGTGGTTGATATAATGATTTAAAACACCTGCTTAGTGTGTGGAGAGTTTTTGTATAGATACCAATATGTTTATGAAAATAAGAAAGAAGGCGCTACAAGATGTGGGGAACATATAAAGCCTTTCCCCTATAAAAATTCCAAACGAAATTATATATAACTTCATTTCACGATTGATTACATGCCACAATTTCTCACTAACTTGCATTATGGATGTGCTTTATTCAACCACACAAATTTCCTACCAAACTGTGGGATTAAAATATCCCTATAGCTATTGACGAGTGTCAAATATTCATCTATTTTGATTCCTTTATGCGTAGTTCATTACATGTTTTGATGTTAACACGAGTTTGATAAGATTATTTATGAATTCCAAATAATAATAGAGCTTAAGTGTTGAAATGCGACGATTTGGAACTGATTACATGAAAAGGAAGCAAAGTTGGAAAACAAACCAATCCGCCTCGGCGGGTTTGTTGGCCCCAAAAAGTCCGCCCCGACGGAATAGCCTCTGGAAATCTTTGCCCCAGCGAGTTCAGTGTCCACCCCGGCCCACTCCTCTTTGTTTAAGTCCGCCCCGACAGATTCAGTAAGAACAAAATATCCGCCCCGATAGATTCTTCAGGAAAAATTGGAAATTTTCTATTTTTAGTAGTTAATTTGGAGGCTTCTAAACTGATTTGGATTGCGATTTCTTATGGAATTAGGACTTTATTTAGACATTATAAATGCATGTAAGACTCATTATTATGGGGACATTACATTCTATCTTCTACATTGGATTCAAACCCTAGTTTTAGAGAATCAAGGCATGTCAGGCTAATATTTTCAATTCAATTCTGAAGGGATGTTGAACCTTATTCATAAATAATGGTTTGATCAAGTTTACTTTATTTATTCCTTCGTGTGTGAGATTTATTCTGATTATCTACATAAACTTCTTGTATGATATTCAATTTACTAATTTGGTTTCTACATGATTAAATTAGTGAATTGATATCATCTGCTAGATTAAGATATATATTAAGCAAATGATGTATATCTGATCATAAGTAGCAATTAGTGATACTTGATTATGGACAAGCTATTGGGTATTATTAAAAATTTTAGAAGACGAGTTAAATAATTCCTAATTGTGTAATTTTTGCTTGGAACAACCTAATTCTCATTCTTCATGCTTCTATTGTATTAAATCTAGATTGATAGTTCTAGGTTATATGATAGTTAAGATCTATTTGAGGCGATCATCACATTATATTTACACATAAGAAGAATTTCGGATAATTAACGATTGCAGTTATTTAGGGTTATTAATCTCATTGAAAGGTAAATACTGTAAAACTTGATTAATCCATGATTGTGAAAAGGTGATACTGAACTGTAAAACTGAAGCTTTTTAAATCATTGTTATTTCTTATCAGTTTATTATTGCTAATTTAGTTAAAATTCAAAACCCCCTTCTCTTGGAAACAATAGGATAAATACAAAACAATACACTCCTTGTGGGATCGACTTTTGCTTGTTACTAAACTAATACTTGTGTTAATAGAGTAGAAGTAAGGTTTAATTTTGGAGTGCTAAACGACAACTCTCAAATTTTGGCGCCGTTACCGAGGAGTGTTATCTGTTTTTATTTATTCGTTGTTTTCTTTTCTTTTCTTTTATTTTTGTTTATGCCTTGATCCTCTCACTTTATTGATTTGAAATTTGATCCATAAATAGAGAGAACCACATGCAGGCTTAGGAAGGAAGCTCGGACATCCCAAAGTACAATTGCAGATTCCGACAAAGCTCCATCCCCATGCCTCAACATTGCCCTCGAGCTACTTTCAAACCATTCCCCCATCGAATTGGAAGAAGAGATGGTGGTGCTAAATAATAACATGATTTTAAAGGAGTATTCTACTCCTAATCTCACTCAATAACCCTTGTGCATTGAATATCCTACTTTAAATGCTGCATTTGAACTAAAATATGGATTAATTCATCTTTTGCCTACTTTTTGTAGTCTCATAGGTGAAGATCCTTACAAGCATTTGAAGGAGTTTCATGTAGTGTGCTCAACCATGAAGCCACACAGAATTATGGAGGAGCAGATAAAACTTAGAGCTTTCCCATTTTCACTGTTGAATTTAGCAAAAGATTGGTAGTACTATCTCTCCTCGGGATCGATACAATCTTGGAATGACATGAAAATGTTATTTTTGGAGAAGTACTTTTTTTCTTCAAGAATGGCTAACATACGGAAGGAAATTTTTGGAATCCGACAGTTCAGCGGTGAAACATTGTATGAATATTGGGAGAGGTTCAAAAAGCTTTGCTCCAGCTGTCTACCCCATCAGATTGACGATCAACACCTTATCCAATATTTCTATAAGGGACTTGTATTGATGGATAGAAGTATAATCGATGCTACTAGTGGAGGAGCATTAATAGACAAAACACCAGAGGTTGCTAAGAATCTGATTGCAAATATGGCTGTGAACTCACAATAATACGGAACCAGGAATGATCATCCAACACAAAGGGTAAGTGAGGTAAGCACAAGTAATTTAGAGCAACAAATTTCTGACTTAACTGTTATGGTAAAATAATTAGCAATAGGAAATTTTTTGGTTGCAAAAACTTGCAGAATATGTTTAATGGTAGGGCACACCACAGATTCATGCCCAACATTGCAAGAAGATGAAAGTTCACAGCAAGCCAACACAGTGGGAAATTACCAGGCACAATCGCAGAGAAAATATGACACTTATTCGAATACTTACAATCTAGGATAGAGGGATCATCCCAATTTGAGTTATGGGGGTGCTAGGCCACAAGCACAACGTTTCTACCAAAGTAAACAACGGAGTTTTCTGCCAACTCAGCCCCAGTACCCACCCAAACTGGCAGCACCGAAAAATTCTAGAACATCCTTGGAGGACATGTTCAAAGCCTTCATGAATCAGACACAACAGTTTCAACAAGAGACAAGAAATTCCATCCACAGTTTAGAGAATCAAATGAGCCAACTAGCTACTACAGTGGGTCGATTGGACTCTCAAGGTTCAGGAAAGCTACCATCTCAAAATGTTGTCAATCCAACGGAAAATGCCAGTGCCATAATTTTTCGGAGTGGAAAATAAATGGAGACACCTACAACGAATGTTGAGTTTGAGAAAGAACAAGCTAAGGAGAAAACTGAAATATCAAAGGTACAACCTAACCCTCCTTGTCAGCTTAAGAATATTCCTCTACCCTTTCCCCCTAGGAATTCTAGAACTTCAAAGAAAGATGAACAAGAAAAGGAAATCCTGGAAACTTTTAAGAAAGTAGAAGTGAATGTCCCATTACTTGATCCAATTAAACAGGTGCGAAGGTATGCAAAGTTTTTGAAGAATTATGCACTAACAAGAGAAAACTAAAAAAATGATGAAAAAGTCAAAGTTGGGAAAAATGTATCAACTGATCTTCAAAGAAAAATGATGAAAAAGTCAAAGTTGTGGACATGGAGGATGATACATCATCAAACCTCTTTCACATCTTGTTAGGAAGGTCATTCGTGAGGAGCATGATTGATGTGCACAATGGGACCTTAAAAATGGAATTTGATGGAGAAAAAATTCAGTTTAATATATATGATGCCATGAGGTACCCTAGTAATATTTGCCAGGTTTTTGCTATTGATGTATGTGATTCATTAGTGCAAGAAACTTTTGAACAACTTCATTAGGAAAGCTTGGAGGTTGCTAATTCCAGCAGTTTGGACATGGACATGGAATACGAGATTGAACGAAATCAGGAGTTGAAGGAAACTGTGGCCGCACTACACTCATTACCAAAATTTTTATATAAGTATGACGTTCATTTAATTCAATTACTTGTTTCTTATCAAAAGTTATTACCATCTGTTGTGCAAGCTCCAACCCTAGAATTGAAACAATTACCTACACACTTGAAATATGCATATTTGGGGACTAATGATACATTACCTGTGATTATTGCTAGTAATCTAACCAAAGTGCAGGAAGAAAAGTTGTTGAGAGTCCTACGGGACCATATCACAGTTTTGGTTGGATAATAGCAGACATAAAAGGTATTAGTCTCTCAATGTACATGCATCGAATTTTGTTGGATGAAGGAGTAAAGCCCACGAGGGATGCACAAAGAAGATTGGACCCACCGATGATGGAGGTAATGAAGAAAGAGGTTATAAAACTGCTTGATTCAGTTATAATATCTACCCTATCTCTGACAGTCAATGGGTGAGTCCAGTACATGTAGTTCCAAAGAAATTTGGAATCTCAGTTGTCAAGAATGATAATAATGAGTTAGTGCCCACAAAGATGCAAACAGGATGGAGAGTGTCCATTAACTACAGGAAATTAATGCTGTAACTAGAAAAGATCACTTTCTTCTTCCTTTTATTGATCAAATGCTAGAGAGATTAGCTGGGCATACTTATTATTGCTTTCTAGATGGTTTTTCATGTTATAACCAGATTATGATTGCACCCGAGGACCAAGAAAAGACCACATTCACATGTCCCTTTGGTACATTTACCTATCGTCGGATGTCTTTTGGGCTTTGTAATGCCCCAGGTACTTTTCAAAGATGCATGATAAGCATTTTTTTTCTCGATATTTTAGAAAATTGCATTGAGGTCTTTATGGATGATTTCACAATACATGGTGATTCTTTGGATGCATGCCTAGATAATTTGACTCGTGTTTTGGATAGATGCTTGAAAACTAATTTTGTTCCAAATTGGAAAAAATGTCATTTTATGGTAGAACAAGGAATAATACTTGGTCATGTTGTGTCATCTAATGGTTTAGAAGTTGATAAAGCAAAAATAGATGTTATATTTGCATTATCTTACCCCGTCAATGTGCTCGATTTTCGTTCTTTTCTTGGACATACAGGATTTTATTGTAGATTTGTCAAGGATTTTTGAAAGATAGCATTGCCCATGTGTAAGTTGCTACAAAAGGATGTGGAATTTCAGTTTGATGATGAATACAAGGAGGCTTTTGATACTTCAAAGAAATTGTTGACCTCAGCCTCTTTGATTCAACCTCCAAATTGGAAGTTTCCATTTGAGATCATATGTGATGCAAACAGCTATGTCGTAAGAGCAATTTTGGGCCAAATGATTGACAAACATTCCATTTACTATGCTTCTAGAACTTTGAATGCGACTCAGATAAATTATTCCACAACTGAAAAAGAACTTTTATATGTGGTTTTTGCTTTAGATAAATTTCGTTTATATCTGCTTGGCACTAAAATTTTGGTTTATTCTGACTATGTTGCTCTCAGGTATTTGCTTACTAAGAAGGATTCCAAACCTAGAATCATCATATGGATCTTGCTACTGTAAGAATTCGACTTGGATATCAAAGATAAAAAGAGAGCGAATAACTTGGTGGCGAATTATTTGAGTAGAATCCTTAAGGAGGAAGAAGCATTACCATTACAAGATATGTTTCCGGATGAGCATCTAGTTTCCATTGGTAATATAACTCCCTGGTATGCAAATATTGTGAATTATTTGGTGAGTGCATATTTACCAAGTGAGTTTTCCAATTCTCAGAAAGAAAAGCTTAGGAGTGATTCAAAACGGTATGTATGGGATGACCCATATTTGAGGAAATTTTGTTCTGATCAGATAGTTAGACAATGTGTACCTGATAATGAGTTCCATTCTATTCTAGCTTTCTGTCACTCTTATGCTGTGAAGGTTATTTTGGACCTAAAGGATTAACACATATGATTTTAGAATGTAATTTCTTTTGGCCGTCAATCTTTAAAGACTCGTATCTCTTTTGCAAATCATGTGAAAATTGTCAAAGAATAAGAAATATATCACATAGACATCAAATACCTCAAAACCCTATTCTAATTTTTGAAATTTTTGATGTTTGGGGTATTGATTTTATGGAATCTTTTCCTGCATCTTTTGGTAATATTTACATTCTTTTGGCTGTTGATTATGTTTCAAAATGGTTGGAAACTAAAGCCACCAGCAGGACTGATGATTCTAAAGTTGTTACAAATTTTGTCAAATCTAACATATTTTTGCAGGTTTGGAACTCCTAGAGAAATTATTAGCGATATAGGAACACACTTTGCAACCGGATGCTAGCCGCACTTTTCAAGAAATACAATGTGATGCATAGGTTTTCTACATCTTATCATCCACAAAGTAATGGGCAGGTTGAGGTATCCAACCGTGAGTTGAAGTCCATTCTGGAGAAGGTCAAAGCGAAGAAGAAAAGACTGGAGTCTACATTTAGAAGATGCACTTTGGGTATATAGGATGACATACAAAACTCCTATTGGTATGTCACCTTATAGGCTTGTTTTTGGGAAACCATGTCATTTACTTGTGGTGCTGGAACACAAACTTTCTGGGCTATCAAACAGTGCAATGAACTTGGATCAAGCTGAAGTCCATAGGAAGTTAGGATTGATGTCAAGCTAACGATGTTAAACGCAGCTGCTTGGGAGCGAACCCAAGAACTCATATTCGATTTTTATATCCATTTATTCATTTTAGTTTGATAATTGCATAATTAGTTAGTAGTTATTTTTTTTGCATGATTTTCTTACATTGGGGACAATGTAAATTTTGAGTATGGGGGGAGATTTAGGTAGTTTTTATTTATTTTTATTTTTAGGGAAATTAATCAAATTTTGATGAGAAGTTGAAAATTATTGGCTTTGGTTCCATGATTCTATTTGACTAAGTGTTTAAAAGGTTAAAAGTCAAGGATTGAAAATTAATGCTAAATTTCAGAATCTGTTTAATGCTTAATTGATTAATAAATGTTGAAAAATAAGCCATGATCTATAGTAACTAGTTTGGATTGAATTAGTGATTCATGAACACTTGAACAAGAGAAGCATGCTTATTTGGCAAAGTTATCTGTGGAGTTATCTATCTGCAATGATTTCACGATTTAGAATTATTTAACCTGCTTATGTTGTTGCAGAACCATGTGGAGAAATGATTGAGAAAAAAACAAGGAAAAATATGATAGAAAATCTGCTTTAATGTCCATTATACGAATTAACTGGGTATCTAAGTCTCAAGAAGCATCGATATTCACGCTGAAAAGTGTGGTGGATAAAAGCAACTGGACTACTCAACTTTTGTGGACTTTATTAATTGAATAAGTAAGCCCTAGGGGTGTCTCTATACCCAGCACCCTAAGACCATCTAGTTTGGGAGTCGTTGGTGGAAAGTTCGCTACATGGGTAACTTTGAAAAGCCTAAGAAAAGAAGACATTGCACACGTCAAGAAAGAAAGAAGTATGAGAAAAGCATTCATCTGTGGTAAAAAGAAGGCTCTTTGGAAAGAAAATAAAAGGCAGAAAAAAATTTGTTTTAAGTTGTGAGTCAGTGTGCGTAGTGTTTGTTCCATGATAACTAAGTTGGGTAAGTATGTGGATTATGGGATAGCTAATTATGTGGATACAGTTCAATTTGTTGAAATTCATTGGTGAAATGTTAGGGTTATAATTAGTTGTGAATTGATCGATAAGGTGCTAAATTAAGTTTCTGTTAATGAGCATTGATATTCATGATTTGTAACTTGAACTTTTTGATACTATGGTTGAATAGAAATATGTGAATGATAGTATAACCTTTGTTTTGGTTTACATGAACACATGTAAAGACCAAGTGTGGGGAAATTTACGAGTGCCTAATATTCATCTGTTTGGATTTCTTTATGCGTAGTTCATTACATGTTTTGATGTTAACACAAGCTTGATAAGGTTATTTATGAATTTCAGGTAATAATGGAGCTTAAGTGTTGAAACGGGACGATTTGGAGCTGATTACATGAAAAGGAAGCAAAGTTGAAAAACAGACCAATTTGGCCCCGACAAGTTTGTTGTCCCTGGAAATTCTGCCATGGCGGAATAGCCTCTAGAAATCTTCGCCCCATCGAGTTCGGTGTCTGCCCTGGCCCACTTTTCTCTGTCCAAGTCTGCCCCGACGGACGCAGTAAGAACAAAATATCCGCACCGGTGGATTCGTCAGGAAAAGTTGGAAATTTTCTATTTTTGGCAGTTAATTTGGAGACTTCTAAACTGATTTGGATTGCGATTTCTTATGGATTTAGGACTTTGTTTAGACATTATAAATGCATGTAAAACTCATTATTATGGAGACATCACCTTCTGTCTTCTACATTGGATTCAAACCCTAGTTTTGGAGAATCAAGGCATGTCAGGCTAATATTTTCAATTTAGTTCAGAAGGGATGTTAAACCTTATTCATAATTAACGGGTTGATCAAGTTTACTTTATTTATTCCTTCGTGTGTGAGATTTATTTTGATTATCTACATAAACTTCATGTATTCTATTCAATTTACTAATTTGGTTTTTGCAGAATTAAATTAGTGAATTGATATCATCTGCTAAATTAAGATATATATTAAGCAAATGATGTATATATGATCATAAGTAGCAATTAGTAATACTTGATTGTGGACAAGCTTTTGGGTATTATTAAGATTTTCAGAAGACAAGTTAAATAATTCCTGATTGTGTAATTATTGCTTGGAATAGCCTAATTCTCATTTTTCATGATTCTATTGTATTAAATGTAGACTGATAGTTCTAAGTTATATGATAGTTAGGATATATTTGAGGCGATCGTCACATTAGATTTACACATAAGGAGAATTTCAGATAATTAGCGATCTCAACTATCCAAGATTATTAATCTCATTGAAAGGTAAATACTGTAAAACTTGATTACTCTATGATTGTGAAAATGTGATACTAAACTGAAGAAATGAAGCTTTTTAAATCATTGTTATTTTTTATCAGTTTATTATTGCTAATTTAGTTAAACAATTCAAAACCCCCTTCTCTTGGAAACAATAGGATAAATACAAAACAACACACTTCCTATGGGATCGACCTTTACTTGTTACTATACTAATACTTGTGTTAATAGAGTAGAAGTAAGGTTTAATTTTAGAGTGCTAAACGAGAGCTCTCAGTTATCCTTGCCAAAGTAATATGGATCTAAGATATAGCCAGGTAGAAACAACTTTTCAAAGTAATATGGATGAAAAAGTTTCACAGGTGAGTCTTTGATTAAAAACAAGTTAAAATTGGAAGCACAGTGACCTATAGAAACAACTTTTCAAAGTAATATGGATAAAAAAGTTTCACAGGTGAGTCTTTGATTAAAAACAAGTTAAAATTGGAAGCACAGTGACCTATATATACCGCTGATTTATAAACTAAAACCTTCAATTAGACATAGAACGTGAGTGATTAGTTTATTCAAAACTAAAACATATTTATTTTAAAAATCGTTTTGCTCATTTATTTTAATTTGGAACGAAATTAAACTAAAACCTTTATATTTTATATTTTGGAACGGATGTATAGTATTATGTAATGTAAGAACAAGAGAAAAACTTAACAAAATGGAGAATTACCTTCTTGCAGTTGCACCAAAATACTTCATCCTTCACCATGCATACGGCCAAACCAATGAATCGACATATCCAGCCGACGTAACGATGTACTGATCAAAAATGGACAAGATTGTGCGAATATTTCCATTCTGGATATTGTAGCTAATCAAGTCTGATGTATTTGCCACCAGCATAACTTCTTGATCATTTATGAAGTACAAGGGCACAATTTTACTGAAAAGTGTTTCTGAGACTGAGACTGCAAATAGCATTGTCCAGGAATCCTTAACACCATATTCTCTCATAACCCAAACTTGACATTCCTCTTCATAAAATCGAACCAGACAAAGCATTCCTCCAAAAACCCCCAAATTCCCAAAACTAGAATCCTTATCTAGCCAATTAGGTTTTGGGATTTCCTTGAATGTCTCTCCAGCCACATCAAAATAGATTATTACATAGTTTTTGAGATCCTTAGGATCATCCCGAGTCACCAAGTAATGTGGAGCTCCCTTCACATTCACCCCTTGTCCATCCACAAATATCTTATAGGGGAATTCATCTATCTTACTCCAACTATCGGTTTTACAATTGTAGACCTTAACGTTGGTTCTATCATAATTGTGTGGTAAAAAACTTTCTGGCTTAGACAAATAAGATTTGGAACTCGTGAGACGGATGACCCTAAGCACCTTATACTCTTCGTTCCTCGGATCATACCCTATTCCATAAAGTCTACAGCAATCATTAATCTTTAATTGCCCTAAAATTTTCTTGAACAACCCCGTGCTAGGGTTCCACAAGAAATGCCCCCCTTCCCCGGCTTCAAAAAGTAACAACCCGTGAAATGAAGCTAGGAAATCAATATTTTTTTGGCGAGGTGCAAAGGGTAAGTGCATTGCAACGATATCAAGAGTCTGGTAGTGAACGAAGGTTATGTATGGTAGGGAACAGGTAGATGATCCGCTGCTGAAGAAAATGTGCCTTTTGGAGGTTAGATTGTTTGGTTCTTCTGCTATTTTGAGGTGGGCTTGAGCTAAATATGGATTCGAAATGATTTGTGACCAATTTTTGGAGACTATCTTCAATTCGAGTAGTGATTTCACTCGAGATTTTCTTTTTAGTATATGGACTATTATGTCTAATGGGAGCTGAGACAAGTCAAGATCAGTAATCTCACCCTTTGTGTTGGATTCTTCGGGGCTAAGCTCATCAAGATCTTCGATCAGAACCATTTTCTGAAATTTTTACACAAGTTAATTAGTTCGATCTAGCTATAAATGATTATATGTAGGAGATTGATTTATAGCTAGCACTGTTTATGAGAATTTTCTAGTCAGCGCAACGGCCGAAGCTGTTCTAGCTGGAAAACCCTCAAAACGAGCCCTAATTGTGGATCTATCCCTCGTAAATGCATATATGTATATACAAGTTTTGCATGCAAATGTAATTGAAGATTTAACAGCTATTAGATTGATAGAGAAATAGAGAGAGAAGTTACCGAGGTGATTGATGGATTGAAATGGAGAGATCTGGGAATTCTAAGACGATAGGAGAAACCTAGACTGTGCCGTCATTCATTTCATTTGGAGTAGGTTTATAGTGATTGATGTTATGCTATATATATTTCTGTGCAATATATATCTTGTGTCGGAACTCGGAAGCAAAGCAAGTAACGCAAGTACGATAGTTTCTAAACACGTGAAACCCACGTGTTCATAGAAGGGAAATTGTAGTATTACCTTGTTTTTAAATAAATGTATTGTATTGAATTGTTTATTTTTTTTTAATATTTAATATCTAATATCTATAGTTTACAAAAGAGAGAAATTACAGTTAAGTATTATGGAATCCAAAATTCTTTGCCAAGGGATTAACGGTAATTTTTCTCTGGTTAGATAGATTTTAGTGCGACAATATGTTAGTCTACACCAAAAATATTTTATAATAAATTGATATATTAACACAGTTTTTATTTTTCACCGAATATCATAATTTTGCTTCTTTTAAACATGAGAAAGAAAACAATTTATATCGTGTTTGTACACTAGCATAATAATTAGTTAATAATTATGAAAAAATGTTATCCAGTAACTATCAGAACAAAATAATTAATTTATTAGTGTCATTTGATATAAAAAGAATTTTACACGATTCTCTTATTAAAAAAGTGGTATTTAATGATGTCGCTTCTCAACTTTAATCATAAAAAAAAACAATTTTTTTATAATAATAATAATAATAAACCTAATGGATATATAAAATTTATTTATATATCCAACTTGTGGAAATTTTATGATTTACAGTGCAATAATAATAAATAAATAAAAGATGGTCAGTAATATTTATTTGGACTTTGGTTTTAGAAATATGTTAACCCAAATGTTAATCAAGTAATTAGGGTACAAGTAATTGTTAGGACAGATTAAATCTAATCAAGGTATGCGGCGGATGTAGATTATGAAATTATTTCGTTTCAGGCCGGTGGTATAACAGCTCTGAGGCCTGGTACGAAAAGATCCAAGCCCAGTTACTACTTTTCTGACCCAATAAAATTAAAATAGTCCAATTCCTTTTCAGTAATAATTCTAATGCATCTGTTAAAATCCTTTACATTTTAATTATTAGAATAGATAATATATTTTCACAAATTTTTCACAAATTTCACAAAATATTACTTTTTATAATGTATGTACTACTAGTATATTTAGTTTAGAAAGTGGGAATTATATTTTCACAAATTTCCCGCTTATTCACTCTCATGTGAGAGAAGATCTTGCAAAAATATCAAAAATACTATTTCATACTATTTTATCTCATAACGGGCTATAGACTATTTTTTGACATTTTAAAAATAATTTATGATGGATTGTATAATCACGTGATGAATGTGAGATTAATACTTCTCCATTTTAAGCTATTAAATAATTTTATGGGACTAATAGTCCCTCATCAGAAAAATTAAGTATTCTTTACACTATTATACAACAATTAAAAAGTAATTACAAGATTAGTGCGCATTCACAAAATAATTACAAAAAGAATGTAACACAATAACCCCACTTTCATCCGGAACTGAATCATCCAACCACTGATTAACCCTTTTAAGTTGTCCAAGAAGACATGCAATTTGCGAATCTCCTCCTTTCCGCAATCCAAATCCATCGTTTAGAGATGCATGCAAATAATTTAAAAACCATGATCCCAATAGTAAGAGCAATTTTTCAGCTAAACTGGCTGTTTGCGATAATCCATTTCCTGTGAACTGCCCTTCCTTTTCAGTGGTTGTTTTCTTTCTGGTTGGAAGATATTCCCTTGAATTATATGGTGACGTCTTCAATCTTGAACCTGATATAGGAGCTTCTTAATTGGTTTCTAGGGCTTCGTTTCTTATCAGGTGAATTGTCCTCCACCTCAGATTTTTTTGAAGAAGTTTCTAGGACAACATAATGGCATTTCTCACCATTTAAGTTTCCCCTCTTATCTTCCTTGGCAAATAAACCAAATTTTGAAAGGTTGGTCCCTACACCAGCTTGAACCCAATAAGTGGCATTATTTTTCGTGAATTTTTTACACATTGACATTTGGTAACTGTTTTGAACCCAAGAAAATAAATACACGTAACACTTGATAACTATTTTAAATTTTTTTTATGACTATTTGGTTATCAACAAAAATTAAAATGATTACCTTTGTATGAAGGTTTGGCTACCAACTGTATCATATTCAAAATAATTTTATTTTTAAAAGGTTATTTATAAGTAACCAGCAGCTACATAAATGGGAACTTTTACATGACATTTCAGATATCATCTGCACATGTTAAACAAAACAAATCCAAATAACACTTGAAAATTATTCTTAAATTTTTTATAATTAATTGGTAATCCAATAAAACTGAATTGGTTATCTTTGTATGAAGGTTTGACTATGTAGAACACAATAAAACTGTTCATGGTTGTACATGTTAAAGAATTTAAGAACAGGTAACACTTGGAAAATGTTCTTAAATTTTTTATAATTAATAGGTAACTCAAACTGAATTGATTACTTTTGTATGAAGGTTTGACTACCAACTGCACTATGGAAAAAAAAGTACCGATGACGATCATTGCAGAAACCGATAAAATTGTTCATGGTTACCCATGTTGAAGAAAATAAATCCAGATAACACTTGAAAACTGTTCTTAAATTTTTTTTTTATAATTAATTGGTAATCCAATAAAACTGAATTGGTTACCTTTGTATGAAAGTTTGATTACTAACTGCATTATGAAAAAAAATATACCGACAACAAGTGCAGACGAGCGCGGGCAAAGACAGAGAGCTCCCCATATATATATTAAGCAGAAAGTTATTTTTAGTTCCAAATGATGTTTAACTTGCATACAAGACATGATTTTGCCCACCTGTAAAAATCCAAACCACTGAATAAGGCGCTAACTTGGGGGCCGGAACGTCACATGGGTGGTGGTGAATAGTGACTGAAGTGGTAGGCGCCGATACAAGCTAGGTGGACCCCACATTTCCCCTTAACCAGTCACCGTCTTTCCCGATTCTCTCTTCCCCAAATCCTTTTCTTCCTCCCCCTCTCAGAAACTCAAACCCAAACCCAAACCCGAAGAATCCCCAGAAAAGTAGTGTAATTAGATGTTATAAAAACTGTAGCATTGCGTTTTCTCTCTCTAAAACTTGTATTTCTATCTTTTTCTCTCTCTGCGCGGTTTTCTTGAGCTTAATTTCTTGAGTCGTCGCAGAGAGAGAAATTAAAGCTAATTTGTGAAAATTAAAGCTGATTTCAGAAAGAGAAAATGGAGATTTTTGACAACTGGCAATGCGGGGTATAATAGGCTCATGCACACCCAACTAAATTAAAAGAATACCGAATACACTAATTTTATAAATAAAATATTAAAAATATATTAATTCTGTAATTATTTTCTGGATGCACTTTTGTTGTAATTTTTTCTAAAAATATACTAGGAAGCGTAAATAACCCAAAAATTAAATAGTCCGAAATAGTATTAAATTAAGACAAATAATCCAATATCAAACATATTTTTTTACAAATAAACATGGCCTTAAAAGTAAAATTTTAGTGTACAAGAGCATGGAACTTCTTTAGAAATATGAAAAAAAAATAGTGTTGAATAAAATATATTGTACACGTACCTCCTACCTTGTATTCAGTGAGTGGTCGATTGCCCCCCTAGAGGCCAAGCATTATATGTATTTGGGTTTTGTAATTTATTAACATCCTGATTTTAGATTTATCTAATATTTTGAGTCTCATGTGTTTTAGCCCGTGTTACAGCAAGACAGATTTTTAGTTGCTATAAAAACCGAGTATGTGGACATATTAATAAATACATAAGATATATATGACAAGTTACAATTTGATGAACCGAGGTATACTTTATTTTTTTTGTTCTTCATATAATTTTGATGTGATTATGTCTTATATTATAGATACTAATCTAAACATTGCTTCACGATATTACTCTCATTCAAATTAGTACGATCGAGACACATACAATAATCGTGTTTAAGGTAGTAGCATCTAGGGGTGTAAACATATATATACTGATATGGATATTAATACAATGGTATTCGTATCAAGAAAATTAATTTGCTATCCATATTCGTATTCGATATTCGGCGAATTTTAAAAATACTATCTGTATCCGGTATTCAAAATAATATCCAAATATAATAATATCCGTTTTTGTTTATTTTATTTGAATAACTCGATTATTCAAATATTCAGATATTTGAATTCGTTTATCAGCAACCTAATATAAAATTCATTCAAATTATTTACAAAAAAATAAAGAAAAAAAATTGAATAATTACTCATCACCGATCACACTTTAAAATTTAAAGCATACATATTAATTAAACATCCTAAACATAAAGGGTAGGAAAATGTCAATAATATAATTAATACTCTAAATCAATGAATGTTAATTTATTAATTTTTAATAAATACAATAATTAATACTCTAATTAATTATAATTCAAATAAGTTTTTATCATTTTCAAAATTTTAAATTTAAATTTCAAAATGAATGCTCTAATTATAACTATAACTATAATAAGAATAAATAAATAAATAATGAGTTTTAAAGTATAATTCATTAATGAATGAATGTTAATTTATTTATTTTTAATAAATACAATAATCAATGCTCTAAATTACAATTCAAATAAGTTTTCATCATTTTTGAAATCTTAAATTTCCAAATGACTGCTCTACTTATTAATGTTTAGATGTCCATTAATAAGTAGATGTTCATTTTATATGTATGAAGTAATACTGTAGTGTCATAGTGTGTATGAATATTTATAATATATAATTGGATTCAAAATTTTATGTTGAATATTTAATTGTTTTTTCTCAAATATTTGATTAAAACTTTAATATTATGTTTATAGAGAGTTTTATTTATTATTTACCCTCAATACATATATTACATATATAGTTATAAAAAAATTATTTTATTTTTTTATATTTATGAAGATTGGGGGTTATAATGTATGTGTGACATCTAGTTAATCTAACTTGATCCAAAATTGACCTTAGGCATACTTTAATTATTAATTTGGACTTCAAGTTCCTAAATAATTGTGCAAATGAAATTGATAAATACTTCATCCACCTGAAAATTCATAAATATGAATTAATCTATTCAACCCCTCTTCTAGATTAATTCTAAATTAATTCGGACCTAACACATTTTAACAATAAATTTATATTGTCTGTTAACGTCTGATTTTATACGCCTGACGAAATCACCAAAACAACATATCAAAATCGCGCTAACGTTTGTTGTATTGTTGTGAAATCAAACTCACGAAATACACACAGATAAAATATTCACACATCGTTACAAGATATAAAATATGGACACAAGGATTTACGTGGAAACCCAATTAAAAAATTAAAAAAACACAGATAGAGATGAGAAATCCACTAAAATAGTATGGAGAGTACAAATTATTTGTTTGTGTCATATGATATTGTCCCCTCTAACCCTTGCTTGTTGTTATATTTATAGAAGTCATGTCCACCCGAATCCAACTAGGAGTAGGAGTCCTTTTCAGAATCACCTTATAACTGCAATTAATGATTGATTGCTTTCTTCCTAAGTTAGATCTCGTTATCCCACCAAATAAGAAAATTAACACAATCTTACTTTAATAAGAACTCTCCCACTATTTGACAAATAGATAATAAACGTATATGGACCAACACCAAATACGGTCCATTAAATAGATTGGGCTACACCTTGGCTAGACCCAAATAGTTACATCTCAACATTGCCCCCCAATTTCTTATTTATAAGGAACTTAAAATAAGAGAGTATATAAATTTATATCAATAAAAGATCAGATCCGTATCTGCTGAAGAAGAACTGTCACACCCAAACACCATACGCCGAAGATAATCGAACCTCAACACTACCGAAGATAGATAAATAATCGCCCTTATCACTACCGAAGATAGATAAATAGCCGACCTTATCACAACCAAAGATGTAGATAATCAACCTTATGACAACCGAAGATATATATTACCAACCTTATCACAACCGAAGATATAGATAATCGACCTTATCACAACCGAAGATGTAGATAACCAACCTTATCACAACTTAAGATATAGATAACCAACCTTATCACAACCGTAATATGTTATCCGTTTGGGAGGACGTTAATCCATCCCGAAGGATGTCATCCATTCGGAAGGACAATGGTCCATCCCGAAGGATGTTATCCGTCCAGGAGGACGTTAATTCATCCTGAAGGATGTTATCCGTTCGGGAGGACGCTGGTCCGTCCCGAAGGATGTTATCCATTTGGGAGAATGTTGGTCCGTCTCGAAGGATGGTGCTCATACCAGACTTGTATATCTTGCACCCAGGTGGTAAAAATATAATTGATGTCTGTAATTCTTCTTCTTAATTCTTTTAGTTATTCAAGGAGAGAATAAAACAAGACACGATTTGTTAGTGCTAAAAATTGTTGACAATGATCAAAGCGAATTAATGTTCTAGAAGTAGATCTATGTGCTGAAGCGGGTTGATGTGGCGAATCGTATTGATGAGCCAAAGATGGATGACGCTAAATTTGAATCTGTTAAGTTCTCTGACTTTTGGAACTATAAAAAATTCCCTTATGTATTTTTTTCTCTCCGTCTATTTAATGCGATCATGAGGCAAAAAAGTGTCTCTCTAGAGGACAAAAGTGTCATCGCGCTAAACCATATGTAAATACATGTACGAGTATGATCATAACAATGGTATGATGTAGTACTTGATAAATGATGTAATCACATGCATGAATATGATGCATTACTTTGAATAAAGAAAATTAATAATGTAAGTAATGCATAACGTAATAATAGGATTTATTAGTTACAAGTATAACATCATATTATGACATTTATATTGCAGGTGAAGCAGTATTGTTAATCATAATGATTTCATAAATTAATAAAAAAGAACCACTTATCTTTTATGCGTAGGATCTGTCTCCTTATCTTAGTAAGTCGACACATAGATAGATTAGCTGTGTTGGTGATTTTTCGAACAGAATTTTGGTCTCCCACAGACGACGCCAATTTTAACGCCTGATTTTATACGCCTAACGAAATCACCAAAACAGCAGGCCAAAATCGCACTAACGGTTGATTGTGTTGTTGTGAAATTAAACTCACGAAATACACACAGATAAAAATACAAACATCATTATAAGAGATATAAAATATAGACACAAGAATTTACGTGAAAACCAAATTTAAAAAAAAAACCATGGAGAGAGATGAGAAATGTAACACCCCCTTTCCCAAAAGGAAAAGGAATATCACGCACAAGCATAATAAAAACAAACCTCAAATAAATCTCAAAATATCTCCAATAAAATTGAACACTAATTGTCACAAACTCCAATTTAAATAGAAGGAACTCCACACTTACATAATCTCTACTAATAAGAAATAAATGCCAAATGACCCAAACATCCATATACAAAATATTAGGAAAAACCAAGTCTAATAATAAGTTTCAAAAACTAATCTACTCATTTGGATCAAAGGTAGCTCTCATCCCACAAATCATGATCACCCCTAATTACCTGCCGAAAAAAGAACACAGCGTGAGCCAATTGCCCAGTACAGATATAAAAATGCATATATATAAACAATACATATGTACCGAAAGAATTGAATGAACGAATAATTACAACTATAAACCAAACATGAATATATCGAAATTGGTGAGACAAGGTACAAATGATTAACACTGTCGAACTGACAACTATAGTCAAAAGAATTCCAAACAAAATAAGGCTGAATCAAATGGTTATAAGGTAACAATTTCATACTGAGCTCAAATACAAATAGCCAAAGGCTAACAAAATACATCGGTACCATGATGTATACAAATCAAATCGGATAGTACGCACGACACATACGTCACTAATCCGCCAAACAAATCAAATCAAATAAAATACTGGGTCGACCCATATGTATCCTGAACAAATATATCAAATGGCCAAAGCTCATACCCAGAGCATACAAAAGGATACGCCGTGGACTAATCACACCGCCACGGAAGGTGTCACGCCCTTGTGTCAAGAGGACATGCCTATGGTACCCCCACAGGTGGTTAGCTCAAGTATACCCTAAGGATCAAACTACAAAATGTAAGCCAAAAGGGGTTCAAATCACAAGGCTTACATGACCATATTCAAATGAAATCGAATTATCAAATACAAACATTATTAATTATCACAATATATCAATGATAAAAAAAACTCCCGAATGTAAACGAAAATATACGAACAATGGTACAATCGAATAAAGTCTCCAAAACATATTAACACGATTAACTAGTTCAAAGAGTACAAATACGAATTCTAATATCAACGCCAACACGAAACTATCTCAATAATTTTGACAACAAGGAATAATCCTGAGAGGCAATACCAAATTTCTAAACGAGTACAAAATGAACGAATTAAATTTAATAGAGTATCGCTGAAAAAGTACGGAATTCGTACCTTAATATAATACCAAAATAATTCGCCGAATCCAACTATCACCCGCTAAACTCCCTCAATTCGATCTAATTATCAAAATAAAATATAATCCATAATTAAATTATGAACTTATACAATTTATATTTCCATAAATTTAAAATTTTTAATATATTTTATTTGTAATAACAGTATTATAATATTATTTATCACTTTCCCTTTTTAAGATTTTGAAAATCTTATATATATAACGAACTGCAGTAATATATAACTAACCTACAATATATATATATATATATATATATATAAAGAATCTCAGGCTATTTATATATATATAAACGAATCACAGTTTCAAAATTCACATGCATGCTCCTTCAGATTATATAAGAGACTTTCATATTGGGACAACTTTAAATGCTCTGAATTCCTGACACAATAAAGAGAGATTCTCATTCAATTGAAAAGAAGAATAATAATAACTTACCAGATCCAATTTTCCCACTTCCCTTTGTGCTGCTGAGTTCTCCCTTTTTTTTTCTTCAGTTGATTCATATAGATTTAATGAAGCAGTTAGGTTTTGGTTTATTTATTAATTAATATGTTTTATTAATACTCTTAATTTAAATAGGATTTAAAATTAGACAAATATAATTTAGACCTAATTAATTTTAATGACCCAATTTAATGCAATCCTTTACTTATTATGGTCCAAATAAATTAACTACAGTTTGACCCAAATATAAGAAAAGCCCAATTAAATATTTTAAAGCTTACTTAAATATTTTATTATTTTATTGGGTATTACATCACCTTCCCCTTAAAAAGGATTCCGTCCCTAGAATCAAAAGAATGGAACGTACCTAATTATCGAAAAGATGCGGATATTCCGCCCGAATAGACTCCTCCATCTCCCAAGTAGCTTCCTGCTCCGAATGGTTTTTCCACAATACTTTAACAAAAGGAATTTTCTTCCTCCTCATAATCCGTTCTTGACGATCTAGAATCGCCTCGACTTCTTCCTCACAAGTAAGATCTTCTTGAATCTTATGTAACGGGTATTGCACAACATGAAATGGATGATAGTTATATTTATTTCCTTAACACCGAAACATGAAAGATATTATGCACATGAGATAATAATGGAGGCAAAGCCACCCGATATGCCACTTCCCCAACTCTCTCAAGGACTTCAAAAGGGCCAATGAAACGCGGAATAAGCTTCCCTTTCAAACCAAACCTTCGAACACCTTTCCATGGAGAAACTTTCAAAAACACGTGTTCACCAGGTGTGAATTCAAGAGCCCTTCTATGAATATCAGCATAACTCTTCTGCCGCGATCGAGCTTCTTTCAATTTTTCTTTAGCCACTGCTACCTTCTCCGTAGTAATCCTAACCAAATCGGGTCCTTCTATTACCCTTTCTCCAACCTCATCCCAACAAGTCGGAGCTCGACACTTCTTACCATATAATGCTTCAAAAGGAGCCATACCAATACTAGCTTGCCAACTATTATTATATGTGAACTCCACCAAACTTAAATAATCATCTCAGTTCCCTGTCCACTCTATAGCACAAGATCGCAACATGTCTTCTAATGTCTGAATAGTTCTTTCTGATTGTCCATCTGTCTGCGGGTGAAAAGTTGTACTATAGTTGAGTCGCGTTCTCCAAGCTTGTTGAAATCCTTTTCAAAATCGAGAAGTAAACTGCGGATCCCGATCCGAAATAATAGAAACTAGAGTCCCATGAAGCCTAACAATCTCACGTTAAAAAATATCTGCTAACTTATTTATCAAAAAATCCTCACGAATAGCCAGAAAATGAGCTGATTTAGTCAAATGATCCACTACCACCCAAATAGTATCATTCTTTTTAAGAGTCCTCGGTAACTCAGTCACAAAGTCCATCGAAATGTCATCCCATTTCCACATAGGAATCTCTAACTGTTGCAACAAACCACCAGGTCGCTGATGCTCTATTTTCACTTGCTGACAAGTAAGACATTTACTCACAAATTCAGCTACATCCCTTTTCATTCCACTCCACCAAAAATTCTCCTTCAGATCCTTCTACATCTTTGTAGACCCTGAATGAATAGAAAATGGCGAACTATGAGCTTCAGTCAACACTGCCTCACTAATCATTGGATCCACTGGAACACATAACCATTTACCAAATCATATCACACCTTGTTCATCAATACGAAACTCTGGTTGCCTACCCTCATTCATATTCTGCGCTATAGTCCACAACTCGTCATCCTCCTTTTGGGCTTCTTTGATACGCAAAATAAGAGAAGATTCCACCCTCATACTTGCTACCAACCCGTCAGAACCACTAGCATATAGCTCCAAACCCACACGCTCCATATTCGAGATAAGTTGAGGTTGTGTAACCAAGGCAGCTACACTCCCTGAACTTTTCTGACTAAGAGCATCTGCAACCACATTAGCCTTACCGGGGTGATACTGAATCCTGGCATCATAATTCTTTAGAAGCTCCAACCAACGCCTCTACCTCATGTTAATCTCCTTCTGAGTAAAAATATATTTAAGGATCTTGTGGTCGGTGAAAATGTCACAACTCTCTCCACATAAATAGTGCCTCCAAATCTTTAGGGCAAAAATAACTGCTGCTAACTCCAAGTCGTGGGTAGGATAATTCACCTCATAAGGTTTAAGTTGTCTAGAAGCATAAGCAATTACCTTACCATGTTGCATCAAAACGCACCCTAATCCCTTCTTGGAAGCATCATTGTAAATCTGATAACCTCCTATCCCCGACGGTAATGTAAGCACTGGCATACCATGCAATATTACAATCTCATTTACGTACATACTAGCAAGACGTTCAAGAAAATAAGTCTCACGTATCAGCAAGAAATGGGCAGACTTGGTTAATCTATCAACAATAACCCAAATCGCATCTATGCCTTGAGAAACCTTGGGAAGACCCGTAACGAAATCCATGGTAATGTGTTCCCACTTCCACTTCAGAATCTCAAGTGGTTGCAACGGAACCTTTGGTACTTGATGCTCCGCCTTTACACGTTGGCAAGTTAAACACCTCGAGATAAACTCCGCGATCTCTCTTTTCATATTGCTCCACCAAAACGTATGTCGAAGATCGTAATACATTTTGGTACTCCTAGGATCGATTGCAAACGGTGTGTTGTGTGCCTCCATCATTATTCTATGTTTCAAGTTAAAATCGTTAGGAACACAAAGTCTGGAGTTGACTCGAAGTATTCCTTTTTCATCGATTCTTGCTTCTGGAATAGCACCTTCTTGCACTTTCTTCTTCATGTCCGTAGCTTGAGCAGCTTTAACTTTATCGATTAAAGTCGGTTCTACTCGTATGTTTGATATCATCACGTGGGTACTTGGAGCCTTCATCTCTATCTCAATCCTTTGCAAGTCATACAAAATGGGCCTTTGTGTTAACAACATTGCACTCGTACCCGCATATGATCTTCTACTCAATGCGTCAGCTACTACGTTTGCTTTTTCAGGATGATATTGGATGGTATGATCGTAATCTTTCAGCAGCTCGAGCCGACGTCGTTGCCGCATGTTGAGTTCCTTTTGGGTGAAGAAATATTTGAGGCTTTTATGATCTGTATAGATCTCCACTTTCTCCCCATACAGGTAGTGTCTCCAGATCTTCAACGCGAAAACGACTGCTGCCAACTCCAAATCATGAGTAGGATAATTTCTCTCATATTCTTTGAGTTGTCGCGAGGCATAGGCTATGACTTTTCCATGTTGCATGAGAACACATCCTAACCCTTTGCCTGAAGCATCGCTGTAGATAACAAATCCATCCGAACCAGATGGTATTGTCAGAACAGGTGCCGAAATGAGTCTCCTCTTGAGTTCTTGAAAACTTTTCTCACAATTCTCGCTCCAACCAAATTTTATATCTTTACGAGTCAGCTGAGTTAACGGAATAGCGATTCGAGAAAATCCTTCCACGAATCTCCGATAGTAACCAGCTAAGCCCAGAAAGCTACGTACTTCGGTCACCGACTTCGGTTGTTCCCAACTTTGTATGGCTTCAATCTTCACCAGGTCGACAGATACTCCATGTTTTGACACCACGTGCCCAAGGAATGCTACTTCCTCAAGCCAGAACTCGCATTTCTTCAGCTTGGAATATAGCTTGTTATTGCGAAGCCTTTGTAGTACCAGCTTCAAATGGTGCTCATGATCTTCACGGCTTTTGGAATAGATGAGGATGTCATCAAAAAAGATAACAACGAATTGATCCAAATATTCTTTGAATACACGGTTCATCATATCCATGAAAGCAGCAGGAGCATTAGTCAATCCAAAAGACATGACTAAGAATTCGTAATGCCCGTACCGAGTTCTAAAGGCAGTCTTTGGAATATTCTCAGTTTTAATCTTCAGCTGGTGATATCCAGAACGAAGATCGATCTTTGAAAAGAATTGTGCTCCTTGCAATTGGTCGAACAGGTCATCAATGCGAGGTAGTGGATACCTATTCTTGATGGTGACATGGTTTAATTCTCGATAGTCGATACAAAGTCGTATACTACCATCTTTCTTCTTTACGAATAACACCGGAGCACCCCAAGGAGATGTACTAGGACGAATAAAACCGATGTCCAACAACTCCTGTAGTTGGACCTTTAACTCCTGAAGTTCAATAGGAGCCATTTGATATGAGGTTTTAGAAATGGGCTTTGTGCTAGGTTCAAGGTCAATAAAGAAATCAACTTCACGTTCTGGGGGTAGACCGGGAAGTTCTTCAAGAAATACATCAGGAAATTCATTAATAACAGAAATTTTATTCAAATCTGACGTGTTTTTATTCAAGTCCGTGACATGGGCTAAGAAAGCTTGACATCCGTTTTTAAATAAACGAATAGCTTTATGGCTTGAAATGACAGTGATTGACTTTAATGGCTTAGTTGTTTGAATTCGCATAACAGGTTGGTTAGGAATATGAAAACTAACAACCTTACGAAAACAATCAATTTTAGCATGATGCGTGGTTAACCAATCAATCCCTAAAATCACATCAAATGCAAGAATTTTCAACGAAATAAGATCGACAGGTAATATTATGGTACCAACTTGAATCAAGCAAGATTTATAAACAGTAGATGTAACGAAAGTTTCTCCTAACGGAGTTTCAACAGATAAGTCAAAGTCTAATTTCTCCGGAGTCAAGTTCAAACGTTGAGCACAAGCAGTAGAGATAAAAGAATGGGTAGAACCGGTATCTAATAAGGTATAAACTTTGCAAGAGTTTATGATTAGCTTACCCGTGATCACCTCGTTCGGGTTCCTCGTGTTTTGGGCAGTCACGACAAACGCCCTTCCAAGAACCACTGACTTTGACTTGTCCGGAACAGCCTTCGGAGTCACTATCCCCGTTGAACTTGGTTTCGCAACAAGACAATCTTTAGCTATATGACCTTCCTTTCCACAATTATAACATACCTTGATCTGTTGTGGGCAGTTTGGGCTGATGTGTCCCTCTTTCCTGCATTTGTAACATACGACCGGTGCTCGTTCTCCTCCCCTAGAAACAGTTGATGTTGGTGCTGACGTCTTCACGTTATCGTTGTTATACCTTCTCTTTTTGATATCTCCTTCGGACTCGCTCCTTCTATTATCACGGCCACGATTACCACCAGAGTGATTACCGCTTTTGTCCGAATATTTTCCTCCCTGCTGGTTTTTATTGCTCCGATGACCGCTGCCACCGGTATGACCCTGGTTGTGGTCCCTCGATTGAACATACTCATTATCTCGCTCTAATAATTGAGCCCTATTTACAACATCTGAATATAAAGAAAATTTATGAGAGATAAGATATTGCCGAATCTCGGGCTTTAGACCTCTCAGGAACATCCTCGTCATTCGTTCCTCATTCTCTACCAAATGAGGTGCAAACCTAACTCTGTAAACTTCGCCTCGTACTGGGACATCGTCATGTTGTTTTGTTCCAGTCTAATAAACTCTACCTCCTTCATATGACGAATACTTTCAGGAAAGTACTTGTCATTAAACAGTTTTTGAAACGTTTCCCAAGATATGTTGAGTGCGTCAGGCTGGGTACGCTTCACAGACTCTCACCAGTAGTCTGCCTCACCGCGAAACATAAAGGTGGCGAATGGAACTTTTTGTTCCTCCATGCATCCCAAGACATCGAATATCTTGGTAATTTGCTTGACCCACGTTTCCGCCATGATCAGATCCGACTTTCTCTTAAATTCTGGTAGTCCCAACTCTTTGAACTGCTTGGCTGTGACAAGCCGCTCATTGCTAGCATTTTTACCCGTATTTTGTGCACGAGTCTCCCTCGTCTAGTTTTGCATGAACTGCAAAAAACTTCTAAACATCCCATCATTCATCATTTCTTCGGTAGTGTTGTTTACAGGAGGAATATTACCTTCCTGTTGCACGTTCCCCTGGTTGGTAATCAAAGGTGTCTCCACGATCTGATTCACTCCATTATTAACGTTCTTAGCTGCCATTCTAAAATACTTCCATAAAACAAGGGTTAATAGTCATGTCATATATTATCCCTATACTCTGACCGACCAAATAATTACCAAATAAACTTAGTCAGGTTATACTAGCGAAGGAATTTCCTGTCTCTCCCCTCCTAATTCTTGTCTCACATCTCGGTCAGGGATCATATCCCTAAGCTTTGATACCAACTGTGACGCCCCCAAAATTGGTATACATCACCCATTCTGAGTCGCCAAATACATGGTACAAAAACAAATACAACCTCAGTAATACAATTGTCGTGCAAAATACGACAACACATATACTGTGAGTTTGAATACAAATAGAGAGTATAAAAACTCAAAAGGAGTCCTCATTACAATTATTGATACACTATTTTACAAAAATAGTGAGGACTGATAAACAACTTTCTAAAACCGTCACTCCATACCCCGACTAGTTCCTGCTATACTATCTCCTCCTGAGAAGAAAATGAAACAAAAAGGGTGAGCTCAACTAGCCCAGTAAGGAATATTATGACTAAGATAATATACAACAAATTATCGTTAGTCTTCAACAGGGAAAATCTGATAAAACATAATAGACAACAAGTTTTAGATTAACAACTACAGCGGAAATAATAATCCATTAGAAGAGTCAAGTAGAGAAAGAATTCTACTATCTTCAAAGATTTAAAAGTCCATCATCAATATTTTATCCTTGTAACATCAATCAATATACATCTTGAATCAAATATTCATCTTTGTACTACAAGCCAAAGATATTCATTTGTATCACCAGTTGGTCATGTTCATCTCAACACCTGTTCATCTTTGCACTACAGGCCAAATATATTCATCAGGTAATCATACATCTTTTCACTACAGGCCAAAGATATTCAGTAGTATCATCATTTAGGACTGAGGATGATAAAACATATTTTAAAGAAAACGAATCCAGTGAGATAAAAGAATAAATATTAGGGATTCGTATTACAATTTATCCAAGTTCAATAATACTCCATAATAACCAATTTTAAAGCAGAATTTAAAAATAATGATCAAAACATGGATACAATCAAAGATAGTAACCATAATAGACAACTTGGACAAAAAGAAGAAAATTTTATTTTTCGGTGAATAGTGTCGTATTCATGAATTGTGTCGTGTACGTGAATAGTAATCCCGACACAAAAAGTTTCAAATTTGATAAAAAGTTCAGATCAATATTTTGGCATAATGATGTTGAGAGAATAACATCATTAAGAAGAAAATAATATCCCTTACCTCAAAATATCAGTACTTCTGATCAGAATATCGGTATAAGGCTGAAGAAAACTTACACTGATGAATAGAAACTCACAAAGTATCTAAATACTCACAAAATACACTCAATAATCTAGAGAGAGAAAGAGAGAAAACTTATTTCTGGTGTGATTTTTAATTCTAACTTTGCCCTCTATTTATAAGAAAATGTTAGCACGCCGAAGCAGACTTAACCTGCAACCTGATGGCTTTACCTGCTACTATTCCCACCCACCACATTTGAATAAAAATCTCAGCACATTTTCACCAACCAAAAATGGGCCCCACCAATTCTAGAATTTTCCACCAAAATGATAAATTCCGAAACTTCAATAATTTCTGAACCAGTCATCTCTTAAAATTCATAACAAATCATACGTTCATTTTTAACGGTTCAAAATTTATGGATATATACTCAACTTGTATATGTATAACATATCTAAAAATCACAACGATCCAACGGTCGGATTAAAAATTATAACCCCCGCAATATATCTCAAAAACCCTAATTGATTTTTAATACCTCCATTCCGACAAAATACTGATAAAACACCTCAACATTAACTCCTTCATTTTTAACCACAAAATATATCCAATATTTATATTCACATAAAATAAATATTTCCTTATCATATGAATCAATAATTAATTATTCACAATTAATATTACAGAATCACATTTATAACAACCAGGCCGTTCCTAGGAAAGAGGGGGCTTTCCAATAAGGATTTCTCCTTACTGACGTGCAATTAGGTGACCAAACCTCTCCTTAGACAGAACTTTCTAGACATTGTCAATAATGCTATCTAATAATATTATTCAAATAATATGAATTATTAATCTGATAATGGGATATACTGTGCAGTGACAATTATTGAAACAATAATAATATAAAATGCAGTAATTATTGAATCAATAAAATAAAATATTGAACAGTAACTACTGTAACAATTATTGAGTAGTGCCCTCCTTCGTAAGAATCAATAATTCAAAAATACTGTGCAATCCGTGTGCTACTGTGCAACCACGCGTATTACTGTATTTTAACCACCGGGTATTCCAACAGTGTTAACGGTAACAACTACGCAGTTATTTATAAAAACTCAATTTTTATCGTTATCTTCATCCAACAGTTTTCCGTTATGGGGCCCACAAATAGTTACGCCGTCGTACGAATATTCCCCGACAGAAAGAATATTCCACGACCAAACGAATATTTTTCGACAAAATGAATATTTTATAACCACTTGTTTATTTTGCGAAATTTGCACATTTCACCCATAACCAAAATATTATATCAAATTAACACCTTATTATTCACAATAATAATTCGAGAAAATTTGATTTTATTCAATAATAAGTTGGGGTCTTACATCCACCATCGCTGAGCATCATCCTCTAACTTATAAACTGCTAATCTCACATTTTGATTTTCTGAACACCCAATCACATCAAAAAAAATTTCCAAGTGGGCGATCCAGTTCTCTGCATCAATTGGAGTCGGAGCAAAACGAAAAGAATTGGGCTTCTGCTTAATGAACCTCTCTAATAACACATACAACGGCTGCACTTGCTGACCCACTTGATCCTCAGGAGGAATATTCTGCTCATGTTGTGGTATCTCTGCATCATCCCCCATGCCATTTGCATGCTGATTTCCTTGCATCTGCGGAATACCCTGCATAGCCTGTGCCACGGCCTGCGTAACTGCCTCATTCACCATTGTTGCAACCATAGCGGGGGTTATTATTGCATTATCCTGATTCCCATCGTTTCCATCCTAGTTAACAGCCTCAACCTAGAGCTGCCTCTGACCCCTCCTACCGTTATTACCATGCCTCCCAGCAATTCTCGAAGACTTACGAGCCATTTATGATACAAAATCAAACAAACGAGAACAACATATCAAAATAAATAATCAAGGCCAAATTTATGCAGAACGAAAATCAAACGCAATACAAATCTTATAACTACCCAGTGGTGTACCCATAACTCACAAGTCAAGCCTAAAAGGCAATCTACAAGATCATAACCTAAGCTCTGATACCAACTTTGTAACACCACATTTCCCAAAAGGAAAAGGAATGTCACGCACAAGCATAATAAATACAAACCTCAAACAAATCTCAAAATATCTCCAATGAAATTGAACACTAATTGTCACAAACTCCAATTTAAATAGAAGGAACTCCACACTTACATAATCTCTACTATTAAGAAATAAATGCCAAATGACCCAAACATACAAAATATTAGGAAAAACCAAGTCTAATAATAAGTCTCAAAAACTAATCTACTCATTTGGATCAAAGGCAGCACTCATCCCACAAATCCTGATCACCCCTGATTACCTGCCGGAAAAAGAACACAGCGTGAGTCAATTGCCCAGTACAGATATAAAAATGCATATATATAAACAATATATATATGTACCGAAAGACCTGAATGAACAAACAATTACAACTACTAACCAAACATGAATATATCGAAATTGGTGAGACAAGGTACAAATGATTAACACTGTCGAACTGACAACTATAGTCAAAAGAATTCCAAACAAAATAAGGCTGAATCAAATGGTTATAAGGTAACAATTTCATACTGAGCTCAAATACAAATAGCTAAAGGCTAACAAAATACATCGGTACCATGATGTATACAAATCAAATCGGATAGTACGCACGACACATACGTCACTAATCCGCCAAACAAATCAAATCAAATAAAATACTGGGTCGACCCATATGTATCCTGAACAAATATATCAAATGGCCAAAGCTCATACCCAGAGCATACAAAAGGATACGCCGTGGACTAATCACACCGCCACGGAAGGTGTCATGCCCTTGTGTCAAGAGGACATGCCTGTGGTACCCCCACAGGTGGTTAGCTCAAGTATACCCTAAGGATCAAACTACAAAATGTAAGCCAAAAGGGGTTCAAATCACAAGGCTTACATGATCATATTCAAATGAAATCGAATTATCAAATATAAACATTATTAATTATCACAATATATCAATGATCAAAAAAACTCCCAAATGTGAACGAAAATATACGAACAATGGTACAAACGAATAAAATTTCCAAAACATATTAACACGATTAACTAGTTCAAAGAGTACAAATACGAATTCTAATATCAATGCCAACACGAAACTATCTCAATAATTTTGACAACAAGGAATAATCCTGAGAGGCAATACCAAATTTCTAAACGAGCACAAAACGAACGAATTAAATTTAATAGAGTATCGCTGAAAAAGTACGGAATCCGTACCTTAATATAGTACCAAAATAATTCGCCGATTCCAACTATCACCCGCTAAACTCCCTCAATTCGATCTAATTATCAAAATAAAATATAATCCATAATTAAATTATGAACTTATACAATTTATATTTCCATAAATTTAAAAATTTTAATATATTTTATTTGTAATAACAATATTATAATATTATTTATCAGTTTCCCTTTTTAAGATTTTAAAAATCTTATATATATATAACGAACTACAGTAATATATAACTAACCTACAATATATATATAATATAATTAAATTGAAATTCGCAGGCTAACATTTAATAACTTAGCAGCAGAAGCAGGTAATCATTATATAAATATATCATGAATTAAGAATCAGGTTAAATATATATATATATATATATATATATATATATATATATATATATATATATATATATATATATATATATATATAAAGAATCTCAGGCTATTTATATATATATATATATAAACGAATCACAGTTTCAAAATCCACATACATGCTCCTTCAGATTATATAAGAGACTTTCATATTGGGACAACTTTAAATGCTCTGAATTCCTGACGCAATAAAGAGAGATTCTCATTCAATTGAAAAAGAAGAATAATAATAACTTATCAGATCCAATTTTCACGCTTCCCTTTGTGCGGCTAAGTTCTCCCTCTTTTTTTTTCTTCAGTTGATTCGTATAGATTTAATGAAGCAGTTAGGTTTTGGTTTATTTATTAATTAATATGTTTTATTAATACTCTTAATTTAAATAGGATTTAAAATTAGACAAATATAATTTAGACCCAATTAATTTTAATGGCCTAATTTAATGCAATCCTTTACTTATTATGGTCCAAATAAATTAACTACAGTTTGACCCAAATATAAGAAATGCCCAATTAAATATTTTAAAGCTTACTTAAATATTTTATTATTATTTTATTGGGTATTACAAGAAATCCACTAAAATAGTATAGAGAGTACAAATTGTTTGTTTGTGTCATATGTTATTGCCCCCTCTAACCCTTGCTTGTTGCAATATTTATATAAGTCATGTCCATCCGAATCCAACTAAGAGTAGAAGTCATTTTCAGAATCATCTTATAACTTCAATTAATTATTGATTGCTTCATTCTCAAGTTAGATCTTTTTATCCCACCAAATAAGGAAACACAATCTTACTTTAATAAGAACTCTTCCCCTATTTGAGCAAATAGATAATAAACGTATGTGTCAACACCAAAGTCGATCCATTAAATAAATTGGGTTACACCTTGGCTAGACCCAAATAATTACATCCCAATATTGTCCATTGCTACTGCCTCCCGGTATCGCAAGTAAGTTTTGAAAGTAAAAAACCAGTAACAAGATAATAGTAAGTTTTGTTCTTAAAAGCTTGTAGTATATAATTTTCTTGTTAAATGATACATTTTAGATATTTTAACTTTATAATAGTAAAAATTCATTAACTATACTTGAATCAATTTATTAATATTATAATAAAAGTGTTATTTTCTACTTTTTAGAAGTGAAATGACATATTTTTAAAATAATTTTCAAATGATAAAGAAAGCTAATTATTATATAACAAAGACCATTTTAACAAAAATTATTTTGTTTATTATATAATATTTTTTTGATAGTTTATTATATAATAGATAATATATATGTAAGTTATTCAGATATGAATCCGGATCCGGATCCGAATATCCGTCAAATATATTTACGACCAGATGTTAAACGAATACGAATACGCTTATATCTATATTCGTATCCGTTTATTTGCGAATATCTTTAAACTGAATACGATATATCCATTTTTTTCGAATACGAATAATATTCATATTTTTTTTTTGAATACGAATACGAACGGATAAGAATTTTTCGATTACCATTTATAGCACTATTAGCATGTATGCTTAATGAAGAATATTTTTTACGTTGCTATCACCCGAAGAATGCTAGCAATACAAGAAATTACTAGGTCAGTGCCATGTAACCATCAAAAAACACAGGACTCCAAATGAAGTATTACCTAATTTGGCATCTCTTCTTTTCATCAACTTTTCCAAAATGTTCAATTAATACTCCCTTGCTCCTCCATTTCCTAAAAATATTTCCATTTACAAAATTTATAAATTTTGAAAATATATTTGTTTCATGTTTACCCACGAACTTATCGGGTGTTTAGTTTAATAATGAGTAATGCTAGAGACACAAACTATTTTATAAACATTTTATAAACTGTTGATGTGGTATACTTCACCTCAGCATATTGATCAACAAATTATTTCAATATAATTTTCGCCCCCACACAATATGTTGAGGTGGAGTATGCCACATCAGCCACATCAGCAGTTTGTAAAATATTTGTAGAATAGTTTGTGTCTTTAGCATTATTCTTTAATAATTACGACAAAATAATTGGATTTTGGAGGTAAACTTGATTACAATGCGTCATGAAAGAATGAAAAAATGGTTTTCATCCAAAGAAATTGAACATTTTTTTGTGTGGAAAAATTGATAAATAAGCTTTCTTTTTGTCAACTGGCAACTGCAAGAGAAAGAACCGATCACCTTGACCAAGGGAGGAAAGAAAAATGACACAAAAATTTGCCACATTCATTAACTTTCACTTATCACAAACCCCCATCTAAAAGTACATGATACGAAAAAGATGTGTACAAAAACCCAAAAGGAAACTAACCACATAAAAAATATTAGAAATAAAAAAAGGGTAAATTTTTTAATTCACCAAGGAGTAGAGTTGTCTGTTAGACTCAAAAGTTCTTCCAAATAATCAGCACCCAAGTCCTCCAACACTAGCACATTCTCAATTTTCATCTCTGTGATTTTACTTTTACTTTTCCTGCTCAAATTTCTCTTCCTCATAGAATTTCTTTTCTTTAATGCCACCACCGGGGAACAACCAGCCTCACAACTGTGCTTCATGTCACTCAACGATTCCCGGACTATTTCCTCCTGAAAATTGAGAATTGCCGACGAACCGCGCATGGCAAAAGCCGCTTGATCATAAGCCAAAGCAGCTTGTTCTGCACTATCAAATGTGCCTAGCCACACCCTTACGCCATTTCTAGTCGAATCCCTTATTTCTGCAGCAAATTTTCCCCACGGCCGCCTTCGTACCCCTCTATAGGATTTTGATTTCTTGGGATTTTCTTGGGAATTTGAATTAACTTCATCTTCTTTAATTTCTTCAGGGGAATTGGATTCTGATGTTTCTTGTGCTGCTTGTGACGAAGCGCCAAATAGGAGCATTTCTTCGGAGTCACTTTCATTAAAGGGAAGGGAATTGAGGAATTCTATTTCATCCCATGAGAGGGAACCCATTGATCCGAATGAAGATTCCACCGAGAAATCGGAATTTGGGGAGTGGAAAAGGGATAAACCCATTCGAAATTTTGGTGGTTTTTTTTTCTAGTAGTAGTGGCAGCAGTAGTAGTAGTGGTAGACTAGTAGCTTCCTACCTTTAAATACCCAAAACTGAGAGGGATGATATTTGAATTAATTGAAATAAAATAATAAATAATGAAAGTCAGGGGAATGGAAAAAGAAAAGGAAAATGAGGGTAAAAATGTCCAAAGGCAGAAAAGGGGCCAAAGAGGATGTATTTCCATATTTTACAATATGAAATTAAATTATTTAGTAGTACACCATCACTAGTACTACTAGTTGGGAAATACACACATGGGTCAAATGGAGGGAGGCGGCCAGGTTAGAGGGGAAGCTGAATGATATCAGCATTTCATTTGTTTCATGTGACTCAGCTCAGCTCAGCTCTCCTGGTGTGGAGACATTGACACATTGTCCACTTGCCCATCGGACTTGAATCTTGACTTTACCTATGTACTCTATTCTTAAATACTTACCATTAGTAAATGTTCCATATCTTTTTGATTTTTTAAGCATCAAATTTTTTTTAATTTATAAAAATTAGTAATATATATATATATATATATATATATATATATATATATATATATACATGCATGCTAAACTTTAATATTACAAAAATTTTACGTGGACATGAAAGTTGGACATGAGTGTATTTGAATTTTACTTATTTGTATTTTCATCCCCAATGAGGAGTAAAAACACAAATAGGTGAAATTAAAATATACGCATATCCAATTTTCATATCCGCGTAGAAGAGTTAGATCTTAATATTAATCTTCAGTATTTTTGTAATTAATTTGTATTATTGTGTAGCTCTATAATTCATTTTCTTAATTTTTTGTGATTCCCAACATCTAAACAGAGGTGTTTCGTTGCTAGTTTACCATCTGACTTCTCAAGCTCAAATAGTTGCATTGCATGGGAAAAGTTTAATGTCTTTTTCAAAGAACATTCAAAATTATTTCCTTAAGCTAGCCAGCCTTTCTTGCAGTATACTGTAGGATGTGTGTGTTTTCTCTCTTTTTCCTGAGGCTAATAATTTATTATTATATATATTTTGTTGTCCATCTTTTTCCTTGTAAGCAATTATATAGTGTATGTCTGGTTACTCAGTTTTTGGAGCGTTTGAAAGTTAAAACACTTCAAAATTTTATTCGTTTAGTAACAACTTATTTTAAACGCAATTTATTTAACTCATAAACCACTGCAAACATGGGTAATTAAATAAATCCATAGTGATAAAAAATTTAAATTAATAAATTTTATGAATACTCGAAAAAATATCAACAGTGGAGCACCTTATGCATAGAGTAATGTTTGGGTTAAATGAATTTATTGCATTAATTGTTTTGAAGTGAAGTTGTACCTTTAAAGATCATCCTATTTAACAAAATTTTGACCAAATACTGTTCATAGAGTCTTGTAAGTCACCCATGACTTATTGATTCTAGAAAAGTCACAATGCCAGACGCCATTATAAGAAGTTTGAAACTTATAAATATGGAGGACATAAATTTCTTTCTAAATCCAGATTAACTTCAAAACAATGCGGCTCATCGTTCTACATTTGGACACTTTATTAACTAAATAGTTTGGACTCGATTCGTACTCGTTTGATTAAAAGTTCGATTCGAGTTTGATTCGAAATATAAATGATTTTAATATGAACAAATTTTAAAATTCAATAAATTACTTGAATCTCTTCAAATTATATTTTTTTATTGATATTCGGATCGTATTTGCTTGAAAAGTTCAAACTATTTGTACTCAATTCGATAATTAAACAAGTCTCAATCAAACCTTATTTCATACTCGATAAATTTTATGAACCAAATCTGAGTAACTCAATACTCACTGATTCGATTTATTTACACTCCTAATATTAAGAATGTTATATTGTTATTATTGGTTTATATCTTTTGAGATTTTAATAATGACAATGTATTTGGGAATCTATTTTGCTAAGATTTGAATTCACATTCGAATCAGAGTTTTTTTTAAGGAATTGATTTTGCTAAGGAGTTTGTTTATATTTAAAAAGGAGTCTTATAAGGAATTGTTTTGAAATGATCAAACTCTATCAGGTATAGTTTTCTTTCCTTTATTCTAACTATTTTGGTTTGACTAGGATATTATATTCTTGGTTTACCATATTTGTTGGACTCTTTAATTGCTAAACTCATGGGTATAATAATTGAGCTAAAAGTTTTCTATACTAGCTTCTTTTTAGATTATCCTTTAGTCACTTTATTTTAAACATGTGATATTCCAATTGTTAAGATTTTCATGCTAACCAAATATATATCCGTTTGTCCTTGACCCAAGCTGCTGATTTCATAACTTTGTCCAACGGGTATGAGGCTGATATTTCTAACAAAATATATATAGTCGTTAGGTTCTTCTTTATATATATATATACTATCCTTCTTGGCTATTACAGGTACATGAAAGTAAATATCAAAAAGAGACTTGAAGCTGAAAATCATTATTACATCCTGAGAGTTCTTCTAAAGTCTGATTCCAGTTGTTATTTATAATCTTCTGAATCATTTGTAACTGGAAATTCTTTGTAATCTTTTATTCATCTTTTGTAAACTGAGTATAAGTCTAGGTTGGCTTGGGTGATCATTTAATATTCAGTATGTACAACGGAAGCATCAAGGTCTCAGAGGTGAGAGAAGTTGCAGAGGTGCAAAGGGGGCAGAGGTGTCCAAGTCAGAATCGATCTTCGTTGTACAAGGAGTTTTCTGTAATCTTTTGAATATTAAGTTTTAATAAAAAGTGTCTCCAATACTAGTTGGTATTGGACGTGGATTAGGCTACTAGACTAGAAGATAGGGGTTGAACCACGTTAAAATCTTGGTGTGATTTACTGTTCTTTTGCTTTTGTTATATGCTTTAAAAATCTACATATTTTGGTTTAAGTCGAAAAAATTTTATACTAATACGGACAGGTATTAGCTGTCCGTTTATAATAAACGAAGAACATAACTAATACGGACAGGGT
Organism: Panax notoginseng; assembly: GCA_016801055.1. Lineage (NCBI taxonomy): Eukaryota > Viridiplantae > Streptophyta > Magnoliopsida > Apiales > Araliaceae > Panax > Panax notoginseng. The sequence goes on from CM029023.1 coordinate 149,531,214, forward strand.
TAGACCATCCGATTATAGCATGCTATAGTAAAATTTAAAATTTTGACCACTGTAGATCATTTTGGGTATTTACACCTGTTCACCCCCCTTTAGTTATGCTTAATTACATAATTTCATTTGGTATCAGAGCGAGGCTCTAATAATATTGATCTTTACAGGTCGTAGGGAAAGATCCTATGGCACACCGTTATTTTCAAGAAGGTCAATCCACAAGCCGACCACCTCTGTTGATAGGAAGCAAAAAGTTTAACTTTTGGAAGTTCAAAATGAAGATTTTTCTTAAAAGAGACCCATGGGAATGGTGGATAGTTGAAAATGGACCTGTTATTCCTAGATATGATGATGGTAGACTCAAGACTCTCATGGACATGGATGAAAAAGAAAGCTACATGTTTTCTTACAACTCAAGAGCCATGAACACCTTGCTAAGCGGAATGGTCCAAGCTGAAATTGATAAAGTATCATCGTGTAACACAACAAAAGAAATGTGGGATACTATCATGACAAGCCACGAAGGTACTTCCAAAGTAAAAGAGGTGAAGTTAAGTATGTTAATGCATGACTATGAGCTATTCAAGTTAGAAAAGGATGAAACAATTAATGAAGCTCAAGGGAGATTCCTCACTTTTATGAACTCTCTAAGTATGCTCGGCCGAAAAATTGATCAAAGGGCGATAAATAGAAAGATACTTAGAGTCATGCCCAAACGGTTCGCACCAAAAGTTATAACTCTTCAAGACTCAACTACAATCAGTTCGATGGAAACTCTAACTTTGTTTGGAGAGCTTGAAGAATTCGAAAATCAACTAAAGAGGTATGATGAAGAGGATGAAGCACCAATAAAGAAAACATTAGCACTTCAAGTCGAGAGCAATAATGAAAGTGATCAAGAAGATTTTGATGAAGTAATTGAAATGCTCTTAAGAAAACTCGAGAGACTACTTCAAAAGAAAAAACAAAGGAAAAATCAAAAAGGTAGCTCAACTCCAGTGAGTAAGTCTGAAACGAAACAAGAAGATGAAACTGCTCAACTGTGTTTCACTGGATTATGCAATCAAGAATCATCCAAGGTAAACTCTGAGTTTGGTGATATTACTATTTCTGATTATCTAGTAAAGAATGAAAATATTCATATTAAAGAGAAAAATACTCATTTAAAAAATTGGATAAATGATTTAATGAAAGAGGTAGAAACATTAATTGAAGAAAAACAAGAAATAGTTAAAAATTGCACATCAAGTGAAGTATCTAAGTTAAATGCTAAAATTGATTATCTTGATAACTATAATAAAATTTTATATGATCATGCAAACAAATTAAATGAAGAATTCAATGATCTTAAAAAGGAAAATGATGTTTTAAAAGAAAGTTTGAAAATGAGAGGCACTTGTATTGATGCTTTTAATGATGAAAAAATATCAAACATGCAAAATAATAATGAGGAAGAAATAATTTCATTGAAAAAGGATCTTGCAAAATTTGTTCAAGGGGAAGAGAATTTAAATATAATGTTAGGTGCACAAAGGTCTAGTCTTGATAAACAAGAAATTGTGTATAATCCTGTTAAAAATGTGAAAAATAGAACAAATGATAATAATAAAATGATTAATAGTAAACCAAGGTTTAAGACACTTTATTGTTCACCGTTTGTTACTTGTAAAAAATGTGGTTTAAAGGTTATTTTGATTCTAATTGTAATAAAATTAGAATAAAATAAATTTGGGTAAAGAAATGTGATTTATATGCTACTAACCCAAAAGGACCCAAGAAGATTTGGGTACCAAAAAGGTATAGACTATTTGTTCATTTTGTAAATGTCTCAAGGTCAAAAAAGAGACGAATAGTAGTTATCTATAAATTATTTGACGGAATCTGTAAGTTCCTCATATTGTTTTTAAAATAATGTTTTAATTAGATATATGGATTTTCTAACACAAGGGTTCATAATATTATTTATTCTAAGATTTTTATTGTGCTAAATGTTCCATATTTAATGCACATGACAATCATGATGAGGAATTTGTACTTGTATTTTTTTTATGAACTTAACCATGATCTGTCAAAGGAAGAGAATGAGTATTCTGCTGGAAAAAGTAATCTGGAACGTAGAAATAAAATAGCAGAATCCAGATAGCTTAACCCGTCCGAATCAGAAGGAAAGACAGCTGAAATCAGACAACCTGACCCTTCCGTTTTAGTAGAAAATTCAGACATGCAGACACTTAAAAACAGACAGCCAGACCCGTCCGATTTAGAAGAAAAATCAGATGAACACTCATATGTAGAATTTGATATATCACAGTTTGAATCTAATGAACAGATGACTACTGCCAAGCTTCCTAGATCATCTCGAACTGTGAGAAATCATCCCCCAAATTTGATTATAAGTGACCTCCACTTATAATCAAAAGAAATTTTTTTGAAGAGATTTGATTATGAAAATCCAAAATCGAAAACTTCAGAGCACATCTAGCAAACTTACTATTAGTAACAACAATGTTGATATATAGGTAACAAATCACAAAGGTATGATCGTATTGTTTGCTTGCTATATGTGATTTTGTTATAAACTTGCTTCAATGATATTCTTTATCTTTGAACTTATTCTTTTGATATTGACAAATGGGGCGAGATAACTATTTAGCTAAATTGATATAAATTAATTTTTGTTGATAACAAAGGGACAGAGATATTTGGGTAATGATGATTATGTTTTAATCAACTTGCGCTTAATGATTTCTTTTTGATAATGACAAAGGGGGAGAGATATTGATAATGAGATACTATATTGTTCTACTATATGCAATGGTGGTTATTTGGATCAAGTCATTTTTTTTGCTCCTTAATATGCATAAATTTAGGGGGAGCCTTATAGATAGAGGGAGCATATAAATTCAAAAGATAATATATTGTCATAATCAAAAAGGAGGAGAATGTTAATTTATAACTTTTGAGATTTTAATAATGACAATATATTTGGGAATCTATTTTGCTAAGATTTGAATTCACATTCGAATCGGAGTTTTTTTTAAGGAATTGATTTTGCTAAGGAGTTTGTTTATATTTAAAAATGAGTCTTATAAGGAATTGTTTTGAAATGCTCAAACTCTATCAGGTATAGTTTTCTTTCCTTTATTCTAGCTATTTTGGTTTGACTAGGATATTATATTCTTGGTTTACCATATTTGTTGGACTCTTTAATTGCTAAACTCATGGGTATAATAACTTAGATATAAGTTTTCTATACTAGCTTCTTTTTAGATTATCCTTTAGTCTCTTTATTTTAAACATGTGATATTCCAATTGTTAAGATTTTCATGCTAACCAAATATATATCCGTTTGTCCTTGACCCAAGCTACTGATTTCATGACTTTGTCCAACGGGTATGAGGCTGATATTTCTAACAAAATATATATAGCCGTTAGGTTCGTCTTTATATATATATACTATCCTTCTTGGCTATTACAGGTACATGAAAGTAAATATCAAAAAGAGACTTGAAGCTGAAAATCATTATTACATCCTGAGAGTTCTTCTAAAGTCTGATTCCAGTTGTTATTTATAATCTTCTGAATCATTTGTAACTGAAAATTCTTTGTAATCTTTTATTCATCTTTTGTAAACTGAGTGTAAGTCTAGGTTGGCTTGAGTGATCATTTAATACTGTACAACGGAAGAATCAAGGTCTCAGAGGTGAGAGAAGTTGCAGAGGTGCAAAGGGGGTAGAGGTGTCCAAGTCAGAATCGATCTTCGTTGTACAGGGAGTTTTCTGTAATCTTTTGAATATTAAGTTTTAATAAAAAAGTGTCTCCAATAATAATTGGTATTGGACGTGGATTAGGCTACTAGACTAGAGGATAGGGGTTGAACCACGTAAAAATATTGGTGTGATTTACTGTTCTTTTGCTTTTGTTATATGCTTTAAAAATCTACATATTTTGGTTTAAGTCGAAAAATTTTATACTAATACGGACAGGTATTAGCTATCCGTTTATAACATACGAAAAACATAACTAATACGGACAGTATTAGACCGTCCGATTATAGCATGCTATAGTAAACTTTAAAATTTTGACCACTGTAGATTACTTTGGATATTTACATCTATTCACCTCCCTATAGGTGTGCTTAATTACATAATTTCAGTTATACATAGTTCCTTAATTAATATAGCTCTCTAGAAATGGTGAATTATATTATACTCTTAGTTGATTTTTAATATTATATTTGTATTTGACATGTTTGGCTAGATATGATTCTTTTAAATTAATGTTGTTTTTCACTGATGAACTTTAAATTATAAATTTGATTATTAGATAAATGTCTCCAATGCAAACTTAGGCGGTTGATAATGTCGGAGTAAATATTCATTAACGACACTTTTACACTTATTTTAATAACACTTTAAACTTTTAATTATACTTATTGATCTAATAACATAATTATTATTATGACAATATCAACAACCTAAATTTATGATTTAATTATTGAATCTCTTTAATTACGATCTAATAGTTGTATGAAAAGTAAAAACACTGGCGGAGAGTACATTCTTAGCATGTGTTTGGATCTGTCTAATAACATCTAATATATACTTCCTCTGTCCCAAATTATCTGCTGTTTTAACAAAAAAAATTTGTCCCACAATATCTGCTTTTTCAAGATTTCAATGCATTTTTTTTTATTTTCCAAGTTTGCCCCTTTACCTAATTATTGATAGTAAGTACTCTCATCCTCTCTCCACACATATATATGCACTCATACTTTCTCTCTCTATATACTATTTGTCTATTTAATACACTTATACTTTCTCTCTCTTCCTCTCTCCACACATATATACACTCATACTTTCTCTCTCTTTAGACTATTTGTCTATTTAATGCACTCATACTTTCTCTCTCTTCCTCTTTCTACATACTATTTCATGCACTCTTTTTTAAACACCTTTTTCATATTTCCACTAATAAGGGTATTTTAGTATTTTTATCACACATATTGGTATCTGTGTGGAACTCTAGAACAGCAGATAATTTGGGACGGAGGGAGTATATTACAAGGAAGGAACATCAACATATATAAACACACAAAGAATGGGGATAAATATCTTTTTGGTCACTCTATTTTATTTCAACTTACAATTAAGTCGCTCAACTTTTTTTCTTACAGTCAATTCACTCAACTTTTATTTTTTTACAAAATGTTACAAAATCTGTTAAGTCGTGTTGACATTAAACGGTTTGACCACATAGAAGAGAGAAAGTTGACATGCAAAAGTGACGTGGAAAAAAAATATTTATTGAATCCTAATCATTACACATATAAGCTATAGCCCACCCATAAAAAACAAGGATACTGGTCACGCCCACTCAACTGACTCGACCCGACCCAACTACCATAATAATAATAAAATATAAAAAAACCATAAAATAACAAAACCCATTTACCAAATCATTCACCATTTACCTGTGTCAAACACCCAAATAGAACTCCCCTTCGGACTCCATCTGCTTCATCGCCTTCATCATCCAACCACATTCCAAGCACCACCATCCACAAATCATCCACCAATTAACCTCGACACATCCAAATCAGTTACCAAAAAAAAAATAGATAAAAGAATTTGGGCAGTTTACTATAGGAGATTAAATTGTTTTTAAAAAAAAATTCTCCACATGCGATCCTTCACCTAACGTCTCTGCTACTGTATGCTTTCTCTGCCACCATGCCAACTTTCTTTTAAATTTGGAAAAGATCTAGAGGTCCACTGAAGAATGAAAAATGAAGAGAGAGAGAGAGAGGGTAATTAGTTAATTCTTCTTAATTACACTATAAGAAAAAACCTTAATTCTGACGAAATATTCCGTCGGAAGTAAGCCTATTCAGTCAGAAGTAGTTTATTTTCGAGGAAATATTTCGTCGGAAATTCAATCGTATATATACACGTCATAAACATTAATTTCGACGAAAAATACGATTTTTTAAAAAACTATTACAACATTAAAACTGACGGAATACCCGGCAGAAATACCGTAATTATTCCGTCGAGAATAATCAATTTTTTAAAATATTTTTTTTAAAAATTGCAATTTCCATGTTTAAAACCCATTGTTGTACCTGTAACCTGTTTTATCCCAACACATACAGACAATAATATATTTCACATTCAACATAGCGCTAAAAACCTGTATTATCTCATCATCAACAACATAACTAAACTAACAATTGCATATATAAGCTAAAATTGGCAAATGATCTACTAACTCATCAACAAATACAAATATAAGCTAATGTTCCATAAATTATATATAATATGATTTATAAAACTTGTACAGACACAACTAGACTACAATATGTATAAATAATATACAATTTAATGAATATAAATGAACTATAAACTAGAAGTCGGATCATCATCGGGCGGGGGTGGACGACGGTGCTGCTTTGGTATATGAAAATCAGCATCGTTGTCCCCCGTCACCATCGTCAGCACCAGTCCGCTTGTCATCACCACCATATTGATCTAATTAAAAATAAAAATTTATAGTCCGTATATATGTGAGAATTAAAGATAGAGTATTAAATGAAAATAACATAACATGTAGAATACCTGAGTAGCTGGGGGCTGACGAAAAGCCTGCTTTAGGAAGATAACCATCATCCGGAGCATCTCACCGCTCAACGCATCAAACTGCTCATGTAGTAATCCCATACTCTCTACGGAGACCCCTGCTAGAACCTCTTGAGCGAGCTGATGAAGACGAGAACTGCTAGGCAATTGTTGACAAAGAAAAATTGGATCGGTATGAAATCTATCTGGCACCACCGCTATCAGCCTCTGGAATAACTCATTGTCTAAGTCAACGCCCGTATGAGATGGTCCAACAGGTGCTCTCAGACACTGGTGATGGGTAGAGCATACGAAAATATATATAACATTACTAACTATAATTTATATTATATGATAAGTTATGATAATTCCGTGAAACATAAAAAATATTATTACCTTCAAGTAATGTATATGCGGGTATCCTCGGCAGACCCAACACTCAATATATGTCGTTACTGCTAGTAGAGGATCCTGAGACGTGACCCATAGTCTCGAGGGATAGTGGAATCTAACATCTCAGAACCCCCCTCGCAGCCTCCAACTCAGCTATACGCTCCCGAAGCTTCTAAAATCGGTCTTGTAATTTATTTTATATACGTGAGTTAATTATATCATTTTATTAACGAGGGAATATTGAGATTACTAAAAAGTAATATTAGTTTTACCTGTATAGCCAATTAATTATGTTTGAGACAAAACACGCTCCTCCTTAGGCGTGTGGGCTTTATCCCAAAACTCTAACATGGTCGGAGCTAGGCCCAAGGTTCTCCCTAAGGCCTAATAAATACACTCATAAAAAATTTATTAAGTATTCGTTTGAGAATTTGATAACTAAACACCTAAATACATTACACTTACCAACTTTGCCTCATCGAAAGACTGCGAGCCAGTCGTGTGTACTATGCGGAGCTGACCACAATTCTTCTTTGCCTGCTCAGATTTCTTCTTGAAGTCATCATCATCACAGTGCGCACACATAGCCTGTCATGCTAAATTAGAGACTATGTGGGGCTAGTGATCTCTGATGGTGGTCCCAGGCTCGTCATCAGCTGCCCGGGCTACCCTGCGTCGCATCTCATACAGCCAGTCGGAGTAATTCTTAGCAACATATGAAATAATCACATCGTCGCCGGCTGCCTAAGAGATGCCCTACTCATATCTATAATAAGTCTATAACAAAAGTTTAAAAGTTAAGAACAATTAATTTCTTAGGCAACAACTATGTACTAATATGTAAGTGACTAATATAAACTTATTAACTTACGTAAAACTTCCGCAACACAGTCTGCGTAGTTTAATTGTGACAAACTAAGCAAATGCTAATTAGTTTATTTTTTCAATGGTAAACCAAGTAAATGCTACTAAGTTTATAAGAACTGTTATTTGAATATGGAAACTACTATTCGACATTGAATCATATTTGTTCAATGAGTTTCTAAGTTCCAAAGTATAGTACATACATGTATATGTACATATAGTACTTATTCAGTTTATTTTCAATGTGGCAAACTAAGCAAATGCTAACTAGTTTATTATACCAATGGAAAACTAAGTAAATCTTATTTAGTTTATTTTATATTAGTTTATTTTATTTTAAATTTTAGATTTTACAGTATTTTCTATTATATTATATTATATAATTTTTTTAAAAAATTCATTTTATTAAATTAAATTTATTTTATTCTAACTTATTAATATTTTTTATTTTATTTTGTATTATATTATCTAATTTTTAAATATTATATTACTTTATTAAAATTAATTAAATTTATTTTATTTTCTTTTAATTTATTATTATTATTTTTATTTTCTTTTATTTTTATTATATTATATTATATAATTTTTTAATTTATTTTATTTTATTAAAATTAATTAAATATTATATTTTTTATTTTATTAAATTTTATTTTATTTTATTTCATTTCATTTGATATTAATTATCTAATGTTATTAATTTATTTTATTTTATTTTTTAATTAATTATTTTATTTAAATTTATTTATTTATTTTATTTTATTTCATTTTATCTTAATTATATTATGTTATTTAATTTTATTATTTTATATTACAATATCTTATATTATATTATGTAAATTTAGTTATGTTATTATATTATTTTATTTTATTTAGTAGTGATAAAACTAAGTAAATACTACTTAGTTTATTTCATTTTATTTTAGTAGTAAGAAATTAATCTAAGTAAATGCTACTTAGTTTATTTTAATATTGAGAAATTAAATAAATAATACATAAATATACTTGCGGGGCCCACAAATTTTACAATTGAAGAATTCTGACATAAATTCTGTCGAAAGTTCTATCAAAAATATCTAATATCACATTCATAAATAAAACTGTAATAAGGAACACAAATTGAAGATTCAATACACTGACATATATAACCCACAATATCAAATTTTGAACATACACTACTGTAATTTCCCAAATACAGTGTAATAAGCTGCAATTGCATAAAGAAAAGCAAATTAAAATAATTATAAGATATTATACACTTCATAATATCAATGTTCTCAAGTTTCAAAATTCCAAATAATATGCAGTCCAAAATCAAAGGTTGTGAATCCCAAAACAAAACAAAATTACCTCTCAAGTTTAGCAATATAAACAAGAAGAATTCAATTTCAACAACAACAAGAAGCCCAAAATTACCTCCCGATTTCAGCAATATCAACAAGTCACAATATATTATCCAATCGAACCAAATGAACCAATATTATAAGTTTAGGTTTTAAAGGTTATTTTTGATAGAAGATCAGTCGACCCTAATTCCGTCGACATATATTATATTATCCTCGATTGGAGTTCCATCGAACTTAGCATACATTCCGTCAACTATAAGGTTGGCGCTGGCTCGAACTTTGGCGTCAAAGGATGTCTTATATATTCGACTGTATTTTCAACTGAATTATCTGTCGAAACTAATCTATCTCTGAGGGATTTTTTTCCATCGAAAATAGCTACTTTTCTTGTAGTGTCATTCTACCCATTTTCTTTTTATTTTTTGCAACTATTGGGAAAATCACGATTTCAATTGAGGTGGTGTTAAGGTTTTTCCTTCGGTGTCTGGTGATGATAGGGATGTGATGTTGACTATGATTATATATATTTAGGGTTTATGAGATTTGTTTTTTTTGTTTGGGTTTGAATCAAGGTTACTTTGTTAGATAATAAAAAATATCAAATGTTCTAATAATGTTGGGTGTGGACGTTTGGTCGTAGCACTGCTTGATGATGGTTGCGGGGATGGCGACATTGGTGAATGATAAGGAAGAAGAGGATTTAGGGAAGAAGAAGAAAAATAATTAAATTTGTTTTATTTTTTTAAATTGGTTAATATGTTTTGGTGTAATTGATCGAGTAACGTTGCTATTTATATTTTTACCCTTTAATCTAATAAAAATTGTATTTCAAAATCTATTTTTCAATTACACATATGCACTATTTTGCCACGTAATCAAGCCACATAATAAATTTATAATGATAATAATAATAATAATAATAATAATAATAATAATAATAATAATAATAATAATTTTAAAATGTCTTTTCATTTTCCCTAAATTTTTAAATTTAATGTCTTTTATACTTTATTTTTTAAATGTTTTCATTTTCCGTGAATTTTTAAATTTATATAATTTTATTTATCTTTCCCTTTTTCTTTAATTTATTAAAAGACAATTTTTCATCTTTTCCTAAATTTCATGATATTTTAATTTTTATACTACCAACTCCTAGATTTCCTTCATTTTCCTTTAAGAATAGCCATATCAGAAATGAACACATGTCACCACTACCACATCATTACTCTGTTAGTCAATTAACGGTCAACACAAATTTTCTAACGGTTTGTAAGAAAATTAAAGCTCAGTGAGTTGACTATAAGAAAAAAAAAGTTTAGTTAATCATTTGTAAGTTGACCTAAAGTGAGTGACCAAAAAAGTATTTATCCTAAAAAGAATGTTAATTTTATATTTGTAACTTTTGTATAAAAATTAAATATTATGATTGGAAAACATGTTTATAATTAATTTGTTTTTATGTAGAAGTAGATCCGTGTGAAATAATTTTTACTATTTGATAATGCACAAAATGAACTTTGTACACACCTGTCAAGTAATAACAAATGCGATAATTAAAGTAGGAAAATAAGATAAATATTAAAGTGGTTCGATCAAGTTGACCTAGTCCACTGTTGAATGGCTCTAGTTGCCTGACACTTTATATTATATCAAGTGTGTTGGAAAGAGTACAGCGAGTACAAGCTTAAAGATACAACAGTCAGTTGCCCCCCAATGATGGTAAGGCATTCCATTTATAGAGACCCCGTAACAGTTTTCGGGTGAACATGTAGCCACTAAACCACTACTGTAGTGGAGCTCTCAACTTCTTCCTAATGCGCAAGATGGTTGATGTGATCTCCGTGAGATCTGGAGACGAGGCTTGCCCACTTCCTTCATGATATGGTCGTGCGTAGCTAACTGATGAGCTCAATTAACCCAACCGGGATGGATCTGTTAGGTTTGTAAGATTCATGAACGCAATCAAATTGCACAAAATAAGCGAAAACGTAAAAAAATCAGAGTTTTAAAATTTTACAAACCATATACCCGGATCATCCTTTAAGCACAATTATTAATTAAACGAAAAGATAAAGAACAAGAATCATACCCTTGAATGTTCGAGCTTCCTCAGGTACAAGTTCACCTCCAATCCTTTTCGTGTTCAACTTGAATCCACCGAGTTTGGTTCTTTTCTTTGATCAATGTTAGCCACCACTACAAGAAAAATGTCTATTAGAGACCAATTATATCAGCGACCGCATATCCGGTTGCTGATATTCGTAATAGCGACCGATATCAGCAACCATTCCATAATCCAGTCGCTAAGTCATATCAGCGACCGCATGCGGTCGCAAATTGGTCGCTAGAACAAATTTCCCACCCAAAATTTGGCAGGAAATATTAGCGCGTAGGTTTTTTGCGACCACTTATAAGTCCATGTCATTAAAAGTCAGCGACCGCATGAGGTCGCTGATCAAACTAAATGAAATCTGTAACAGGCATTCGCTCGACACAGAACAGAGAAGGAAAATAAAAGAGGGAGGTCCGAAATATAGAGAAGAGGGAGAAAGGGGGGGGAGTAGAAGGAGTTCGGTCGCCGCCGCCACCTGCCACCGACCACCTACCACCTGCCTCGACAAAGGAGATCAAAATTTCAAACGAGTTTGATTGAATCTTCTAAACAGGTATTTATCTTTAGTCATTGTAATTTCTTGAATCGTGTTTGAAATTGTTTGTGAATTCGTTGGATTTGGCGATTGTGTGCATGAATACACCGTGTATTGGGTAATTCGTTTAGTCACCTATCGAATTGGGTAATTTGTTTTTGTTTTAAAATAGGTTTTTGTCATCAAATCTGGTAACCCTAATCCGGGTATTGGGTAATTCATTCAGGTTTTTGTTGTAATTTGTTTTTAGTATCACCAGTTTTCTTGGCTGAGAATCGAAGTCAGTGAACTTTTATTATCCATTAGTAAATTTTTCCTCTTTACCTTTTAGCTTTCATAAGGAGCTCACACACCAATTTGGTCTTAGCTTGATAGATTGTTAAGACTTTAAAAATTGAGGTTGAGTTAAGAATAAGGTTTTTCCTAGTTCAATTCTCATCAAATATGCTAATTGATGTTAATTATAAAATTCATTTATAATGTATGTTTGTTAATTATAAAATTCATTTATAATTGTATATTGGTAATGTTTTGATTGATATTATATTGATAATGTATATGTGTGACGACCCCAAAATAGGTTCATTCCATCCAACCTATTCTGAGTCGCCAAATACATGGTACAGAAAATAACTACAACTTTATTACAACAATTGTCGTGCAAAATACAACAACACATATGCTGTGAGTTTGGATACAAATATATACCAAATGTGACTCATGTTCCAACCGTGGACATCACCTCACAATAACACCTTACATAAAGGTATAGTCAAAAACTGTTTTAGAAATTAGAATCTTTGGGAAGTGCTCAAGGAAACCTTCGTACATGGGAGGCCACGCGTCTAGGTTATGATAGATATCATATGGCCACAGAATTATCCTTGGTTGACCCAATAGACCCCAAAGAAAAACGAGAAGATTACTATCATATTCTTCCCAATGGTGAGTCTTCTCTTGACATATCATTATCTCTACTGTCTCTAATTGAGAATTATACTTCAAACAAACACCAAGATTATATAGGTAGTGCTCGTATATATACTCAGCAAGTGGATGAGCACATCCCTGTCTTATGATGACACGAGGTTGTATGTCATTAGACATCTTGTATGATAGTGGCAAACCACCCTTCCAACGTTGGGTTCGCCTCACCTTATTTTCTTCACCAAATATAACTACTAAATGATGACCACCGTTCTATTCCCTTGTTACCCTCGCTCGACCCAGCTACATTCTTATTACCTGAAAGGAATTGTGAAGCAAAAGGGTGAGCACAACTAGCTCAGTAAAGAATATCATGACTAAAGATAATTAAATTATCAATAGCCTTCATGAATAATAAATCAGAGATTTAGAACATATGGTAAATGATAAAAATTTCAACCATAGTTGCAGCGGAACGAGCAATCCATTAGAAGAGTCAAATAGACTATAAAGTCTATTATCTTCTCCATGTTAAAAATCCACCAACAATATTTTATCCATGTAAAACCACTCAAGAGTTCCTTTCCACAATCATATGAATAACTCATAATCATAATTGTGACTATAAATTTTTCTTCACACCCAGGACAAAGAATATTTTCATCACCTGTCTTTACCTGAAACATCAAAGATCATGGTTATACCAAATCACAGTTCCTGTTTATAATCATACTAACAAATCCATCTTTGCACTACGGGCCAAAGATATTCATCAACAAACCATCTTTGCACTACGGGCCAAAGATATTCAACAACAGTTCATCTTTGTACTACATGCCAAAGATATTCAACAACAGTTCATCTTTGCACTACAGGCCAAATATATTCATCAACAGTTCATATTTGCACTACATGCCAAATATATTAATATCTCAAAGAATTATAATCATTTTAGAATTTATATAAACAATAATTATAACCATGTTGATCAATTCACCTTTGCACTTAAGCTTAAGATATTCAATTATAAATTCAATGGTCATGATCATACCAGTCACAATTCAACTTTGCACTACAGGCCAAAGAGAACCCTAGTCATGATCATACCAATAATCTACCCATCTTTACACTCCAGTGAAAGAGAATTTCAACATCAGGATTATAAAAATGTTATATATGATAGTAACTCATAAATAGCAACTCGTGAATAGTAAACCCGACACAAAAAGATAGAAATTCCACAATAAAATCCATACCAATATTTCGGTATAATGATATTGAAAGAATAACATTTCTTAAGCTTATAAACAATTTATTTTAATTGTTTACACTTACTAAATAATGCATTTAATCATCTTAAAATGCCAAACTCATAATATTTCATCACCAATAACCAAAAACCCTCATCAAAAATCTACATATACCTCATATAGGATTCTCAAGCCATAAAATCCTATTTTCCAATTTTCTTTCTTCACAAAACATATTTAATTCATTTACTCATAACTAGACCATTTTTATGAAAAATACCAAATCAGTTTCAAAAATATTTCTTTTCTGGGATTTAGCATAATATAGTCCCATAGTGAACATATATTTTTCTCAGAATTTTTAAAAGTCATTTACTATTTTTCATATGGCCAAAATAGTCGAATATTTAGACATTTATCAAAAATTGTACTTTTGTCTAAAAATTCTGAAATTTACAGAGTATACTTCTATCATATACATGTACTCCCAATAAAAATTTCATCAATTTTGGAGTTAAGCACAAGGAATTATAAGCTGTTACTTTTAAAATAGTCTTTTCTCATAAAATTCATAACTCTCAATCTATACATCCAAAAATCACCATTTTTGGACACAATCAATAAAACTCATCAAAATATCATTTCAAATTTTTCCAGAATTTTTGAAGATCAGAAAAATTACGAAACTGAAAATCATAACAACCCTTAAAATCCCTTAATATCCCTTACTATCCCTTACCTCAAAAGAGCAGTACTTCTGACTGGATATCGGATATGATGCTGAAGGAAACTTGCACTAATGAATAGCAACTCACCAAGTATCTAAAAACTCACAAAATATGCTTCATAATATAGAGAGAGAAAGAGAGAAAGCTTATGTTTCTGGTGTGATTTTCAATTCTAACTTAGCCCTCTATTTATAGGAAAATTTTGGTAGGTTTGACCTGTAACCTGATGGCTTTACCTGCTACTATTCTCACCCACCACATTTGAAATATAATTCAGCATATTTTTTCACCAACCACAAGTGGGGTCCACCAATTATAGAATTTTCCACCAGAAATGATTTATAACCTGATTTCCGAATCAGCCACCTCTTAAAATTCATAACAAATCATACGTTCATTTTTAACGGTTCAAAATTTATGGACATATACTCAACTTATATATGTATAACATATCCAAAAATTACCACGATCCAACGGTCGGATTAAAAATTATAACCCCCGCAAAATATCTCAAAAACCCTGATTTTTAATACCTCCATTCCGACAAAAATACGGATAAAAATCTCAACATTAACTCCTTCATTTTTTAACCACAAAAATATATCCCTCATTTATATCCACATAAAATAAATATTTTCTTATCATATGAATCAATAATTAATTATTCACAAATAATATTACAGAATCACATTTATGACAACCAGGCCGTTCCCAGGAAAGAGGGGGCTTTCCAATAAGAATTTTTCCTTACTGGCGCGCAATTAAATGACCAAACCTCTCCTTGACAGAACTTTATAGACATTGCCAATAATGCTATCTAATAATACTATTCAAATGATATGAATTATTGATCTGATAATAGAAAATACTGTGCAGCAACAATTATTGAAACAACAATAATATAAAATATCAACGCAGCAATTATTGAATCAATAAAATAAAATATTGAACAGTAATTACTGTAACAATTATTGAGTAGTACCTTCTTACGTAAGAATCAATAATTTCAAAAATAATGTGCAATACCGTGTGCTACTGTGCAATAACGCGTATTACTGTATTTTAACCACCGGGTATTCCAACAGTATTAACGGTAACAACTACGCCGTTAATTATAAAAACTCAATTTTTTGTCGTTATCTTCATTCGATCATTTTTCGTTATGGGGCCCACAAATAGCTACGCCGTCGTACGAATATTCTCCGACAGAAAGAATATTCCACGACCAAACGAATATTTTATAACCACTTGCTTATTTTGAAAAAAAAATTTATATTTCACCCATAACTTTAAACTTTTATCAATTTAACCATTTACTGAATAGTAATTATAAGAAAAATTGAATACTTTTATTTCATAAAATTCGGGGTCTTACAATATGGGTCTCAATATTAATGTCTCATGAGTGTTCAGTAATTAAGACATAAAATAGAGTCCTTTCTAACATCCTTATCTCAACAAAGAATTTGATTTAATTTGTTGAATTTTTTACTGCTTTAATTTGCATTCAATCGTTATTGTTTTGGTCTTATTGTATTGGGAATTTGTATATTTCTCTTGGTTTGTGTCTTGGGTGCCTAGAAATGTCCATATATGCATACCGTCGTGCATGTGGCTAGTCCATATTGTAGGGGAGACTCTAGCGAAATTTTTTAAAGTATTATAAGTATAAGTTTGAAAAATGTGAATAAATATATTGGTGATCCACTAGAGCCTATTAAGGGGCTGTTGGAGCTGATGGGCTAGGCTTGGGGCCGCGAGGCCACACGAGGCCACGCCAAGCTTAGCCAAGCCTCACGAGGCCAAGCCAAGCTTGGTTGTCAACATGGTAAGCTATTGGGGGGCTGTTAAGCCAAAATAGGCAGTGCTAGGGAACTGTTAGTGCAACAGAGAAGGTAACTAGACACACTTGGTCAACAAAGAGATTGTTTTGGCTATAACAGAAAAACAAGAGTATTTAACACTTATGTATACAAGAATAAAGCTACAAAAATGTTATAGAAGCTATAAATTGCTCAACCAAGTTGTGACTATCCCAAAACATAAAAGATTATAGAAAGGGACCGTGAGGGGTATAATCTTAAAACATGTTAGCCGAGGCCTTAGATGGACTCTTCAATTCTTGGCGTGAAGCCTTAGATGGTGGTAGTTTTCTTAAGAAGAAACATTTCAATGCATATGAATACCAACCAAATATGTATTACTAATTTATACATATAGCTGTGGAACAGAACAGGAAAAAATTTAAGAGATGTTAAAATTTAAGAAATGTCAAAACTTGTATAAATGAGATACTTTAACTCTGATATAAAACTAGCATGAATGAAATACCTTACGTATTCACTTACGATTAACAATAAAAACAAATTTAAAACAAATTAAAATAAAATAACATGATATAATATAACTATTAAACTAAGTAGTATTTACTTAGTTTCTCATACTAAATTTAATAACATTTAAAGTTTCTCATACTGCTTTAATTTGCATTCATTCGTTAACATTGAGTATGCTTAAATATTAATCATATGTTTACAAGTATGCTCAAGTCATATGATTACAAGTATGCTCAAGTCATATGCTTACAAGTATGCTGAAATATTAATCATATGCTTACAAGTATGCTCAAGTCATATGGTTACAAGTATGCTCAAGTCATATGATTAATAAGCTCATGTTGTCTGTAGTAGTTACCGTGGAATCATGGACCTCTATTTAGACCGTAGTTGGATGGAATGACGAAAGTCAAGTGCCCAGATAGCTGCTACAGCTGAATTTAGAGCTGGTTGCCATGTGTTTTTGGAGTATGAGTATAGTCACCCGGAATGTATGAATGGTCAGTCGCAGATACGATGTCCATGTTTGAACAAATGAAATGTATGTTTGGCATTACATGTTTTTTATATCATTGTCATGTTTATGTACTTAACTATTTAAATTCAATTTTTGTTTATTGTCATTTTATATTCATATATATACATGTTTATATCACTGTCATCTTTATTGTCATTTTATATATTCATATATATATGTAAATGTTTATATCACTGTCATCTTTATTGTCATTTTATATATTCATATATACATGTAATCAAATATAACTCATATATACATCTTGAAATTTGTAATATACAGATGGCTTCTGAAGCAACGCAGAAAAAGCGCGGCTTGGGTAAGGGACCTAATCATGTGCCCAAGGCCCCTACTAATCCGGATGATCGGATTCTTATTCAGATTCGTCTTCCTCCGAATAGCACGTACGTCCCGCATTATTTATATATAAGCATTTTAGATTTCATTTTAGATGTAAATTGCTTTAATATATCTACTTATCGTTGATGTAAATTATTGTATACTATAGTGATTTTTTATATAATAAGATCGTCAAGTGCATGTCACAGTTGTGTTTACAGAATTGGCCTACACCTGTGATTATGTGGGCGAACACACCTATCGCCCACAAGGATGCTGTTTGGGCTGAATTCCAGGTATTTTTTTTTAATTATGATAGATAATATAATATTCTAATTAAGGATAATTGTTTAGTAATGATATTATTGTTGTTTTATTTGCAGAAAAGGTATAGATGGGAGGACGCGCAGGCTTCAGTGATTCAGACATTATTCTGGCAGAAGTGCGTCGTCCGCACCAAGGATAATTTGAACAAAGAAAGACAAAAAGCCCTTCACAATGCCGAGATCGACCATCCAGGCCAGGGAGAGGATTACATGCATGAGCATAGCCCCTGGTGGTGCACCCAGTCCATATGGGCTGAGATGTGTGCCCAATGGAGAGCTGAGAGCTGGGTGAAAAGACGAAAGACTACTGTCACTAACAGATCCTCGGGTGTACCCGATGGCGAAAAGGCTAAAGGAACATACAAGGGCGACATTATTTCACAGTTGCAGCATATCCCTGCCAGGGTACGTATTTACAAGTTTTAATATGTTCACAATCATGAATTGTAGAAAATATATCACATTTTTACTTAGTAATATTGTGTTATTTTTTGTATAGGAGTCTCAGTCTCAAGGTTAGCCTATCCATTGACTGGATGTGTACGTGGCTACCCGTGATGGTCTGCCTGATGCTATCCAGATAGCGGTAATAAGTTTTAACAACTTGATCATGTTTATCAATGCTTACAAAATTTATTTTTAACTATTTAATTGTTAACATGATGACATGATACTTATAAGCGTTTATTGAATGAGCATTATCCTGAAGGCACTCCACGTCCGCCTATTGATCAAGAGTTGTGGGAGAGGGCGTCTGTTGTAAAGAAGAACTACATTAAAAGTCAAGGACAACGACGACGCCCATCCTTCAGTGGCTCAGGCTGCTCTTCTACCCAGTCTTAACAGTCATCGAGCCATCCAGTTGTTCATACTCCGGCTGACTGTGTGAGAGCTATATGTCGAGATTGAGATCTTCTAAAGATACTGGGCGGGCATCTGGGGGCTCTGAGTCCTGAGGAGTTAGCTGAAGCAGTAGCGGCAGCAGCAGCAGGGCAGCATGGGGATGGCTACGAGGTATAAAATCAATTTGTTGTATATATTATCGTAATATATACCAATATCAACATAGTTACTATATTTATAACTTGTTTTATTATTTTGTTAATTACAAGGTGATCAAGGAGGCGATGATGCTTGACGTACCTACTTTAGATCAGTTTTGTAGTTATTTGATAAGCTTGTACTTGTATATTCATTCAATTCATATTGGTTTTCTGTATGTTACTTAAACAATATTAGATTTGTTTATATTTATTCAATTCATATTGGTTTTTAAAAGTTTATATAGTTTATATACTAGTTTGGTGTATGTGTCGGTGGACGATGGATGTTTATATTGTTGTGCATACTGTTTATCTTGTTGTGTATGTGTGTTGGGATAAAGCAGGTACAAAACAGGTACAAAACAGGTACAAGTTTTTGGGAATTCTGTAAAACAGCAAAAATCTAGTTTTCATTTTTTCCAGATCAGCGACCGCATGCAGTCGCTGATATTCATTAGCGACGGCTAAACATTTGAGGGTATCAGCGACCGCATGCGGTCGCTGATAGCAGTCGCTGGCACGTGGACCACATCAGCTTTGGCCCTGGACCATGCTGACTCAGCTTAACAATCGAATTTGTCATTTCGGTCACTCATATTTGTCGCAGATAGATCTGTCGCTAATAGTGGTCGCTGATGTGCAACCCAGCAATCAAATTTTATGCAAAGACTGTCAGCGACTGCAGTCGATCGCTGATAGTTATCTGTGACCGTGTTCGGTCGCTGATAGGCGGTCGCTGATAAACATTTTTCTTGTAGTGCACCCAAGTGTTTGGCCTCTAGAGGTGATCCACCAAGGAAGAAGAAAGATTCAAGAAGATAGGTGGTTGGCTAAACCCTAGTTTTTCTATCTCTATAGAAAAAGAGTGTACTCTCCAACAATTGGAATCACGTATGTTGTAAAAAAAAGTCAACAACAACCCTCACCCATAATAAGACTCCTCTTATTTATAGATGTAGGCAACTCTCCTTAACAATTAAGGAATTAGGTTTTTATTTTAATAAATTAAATTCCTTTAATTAATTATGCTCCTAATCTTATTAGGAATAATTAATTAAATTTTTTTAATTAATTTGCCTCTAAATCTTATTAGGATATATGAGAGTGCTTTTATTAATTAATTTCCAAACTCCTTTAGAAATTAAATAATAATATTAGTAATAATAATAATAATAAGACTCCTCTTATTAATTTATATTTAATATTTCTAAAATATTAAATAATAAACATTAAGCTATTTAATTTATTCTATCACTATAGATTAAATTAAATATAATTAACTTATTATTACGATTATGCCATTAACTTCTTAAATAATTATTCTTCCTTTTATGATGTAACCCTTTAGGTTCTCCATATTAAACCGGTTGTGAATAAATCAATTAGAATAATTCTAATCTTATTTAAATAAATAAATTAAACTATTAATTTATTTAAATAAATAATATTTATTCTACAATAGGGATAAGCCTCCCTAGCGATTAACGACTTTTCAGATAATATAGATTTTAACATTAATCATAAAAGAATATTTGAGTAAATAGTTACCGTACAATTCAATCCTTTCACCATACAATGTCCCAATTAAATATAAGACATGGAATTACTGTCAAGTCTTATTTTATTTAATTATATGTATTTCGACTCTTAAATGCACAACTCCAAATAATTCAAATTAGAAACTCCTTTCTAATTTCATTCTGCCTTGGTCAAGGACTACTGGGTTGTCATTTATCGAATCACATATTACATTTCTCTTCTTTTACTAGAAGTGGTAGATTCTTTATTGATCATACATTATCTCCATGTATAACTTATTATACATAAGCATACCCTTTGATATATCCTAAGGGTCTTAAGAAATAAGTCAAAGTATAACTCATTATACACAAGATACTATGATGATATCAAGTCCAAGGATCACTTGTGCTACTATTGTAACGACCCCAAAATAGGTCCATTCCATCCAACCCATTCTGAGTCGTCAAATACATGGTACAGAAAACAACTACAACTTTATTACAACAATTGTCGTGCAAAATACAACAACACATATGCTGTGAGTTTGGATACAAATATATACCAAATGTGACATTGGACACCATCATGTATCAGCACCTCACAAAGGTACCTTACATAAAGGTACAGTCAAAAACTGTTTTAGAAACTAGAATCTTTGGGAAGTGCTCAAGGAAACCTTCGTACATGGGAGGCCACGCATCTAGGTTATGATAGATATTATATGGCCACAGAATTATCCTTGGTTGACCCAATAGACCCCAAAGAAAAACGAGAAGATTACTATCATATTCTTCCCAATGGTGAGTCTTCTCTTGACTTATCATTATCTCCACTGTCTCTAATTGAGAATTATACTTCAAACAAACACCAAGATTATATAGGTAGTGCCCATAGATATACTCAGCAAGTGGATGAGCACAACCCTGTCTTATGATGACACGAGGTTGTATGTCATTAGACATCTTGTATGATAGTGACAAAACACCCTTCCAACGTTGGGTTCGCCTCACCCTATTTTCTTCACCAAATATAACTACTAAATGATGACCACTGTTCTATTCCCTTATTACCCCCGCTCGACCCAGCTACACTCTTATTACCTGAAAGGAATTGTGAAGCAAAAGGGTGAGCACAACTAGCTCAGTAAAGAATATCATGACTAAAGATAATTCAATTATCAATAGCCTTCATCAACAATAAATCAGAGATTTAGAACATATGGTAAATGATAAAAATTTCAACCATAGTTGCAGCGGAACGAGCAATCCATTAGAAGAGTCAAATAGACTATAAAGTCTATTATCTTCTCCATGTTAAAAATTCACCAACAATATTTTATCCATGTAACATCACTCAACAGTTCCTTTCCACAATCATATGAATAACTCATAATCATAATTGTGACTATAAATTTTTCTTCGCACCCAGGACGAAGAATATTTTCATCACCTGTCTTTACCTGAAACATCAAAGATCATGTTTATACCAAATCACAGTTCCTGTTTATAATCATACTAACAAATCCATCTTTGCACTACGGGCCAAAGATATTCATCAACAAACCATCTTTGCACTACGGGCCAAAGATATTCAACAACAGTTCATCTTTGCACTACAGGCCAAAGATATTCATCAACAGGCCATCTTTGCACTACATGCCAAAGATATTCATCAACAATTCATATTTGCACTACAGGCCAAATATATTCATATCTCAAAGAAATATATAATCATTTCAGAATTTATATAAACAATAATTATAACCATGTTGATCAATTCACCTTTGCACTTAAGCTTAAGATATTCAATTATAAATTCAATGGTCATGATCATACGAGTCACAATTCAACTTTGCACTACAGGCCAAAGAGAACCCTAGTCATGATCATACCAATAATCTACCCATCTTTACACTCCAGTGAAAGAGAATTTCAACATCAGGGTTATAAAAATGTTATATATGATGATAAAAATAATATGATCAACATATAGTTTTAATCTCAAGAGTAATATTCGTAACTCATGAATAGTAAATCGTGAATAGTAACTCATGAATAGTAACCCCGACACAAAAAGGTAGACATTCCACAATAAAATCCATACCAATATTTCGGTATAATGATATTGAAAGAATAATATTTCTTAAGCTTATAAACAATTTATTTAAATTGTTTACACTTTACTAAATAATGCATTTAATCATTCTAAAATACCAAACTCATAAGATTTTATCACCAATAATCAAAACCCTCATCAAAAATCTGCATATACCTCATATAGAATTCTAAAGCCATAAAATCCTATTTTCCAATTTTCTTACTTCACAAAATATATTTAATTCATTTACTCATAACTAGACTATTTTCACGAAAAATATCAAATCAGTTTTAAAAATATTTCTTTTCTGGAATTTAGCATAATATAGTCCCATAGTGAACATATATTTTTCTCAGAATTTTTAAAAGTCATTTACTATTTTTCATATGGCCAAAACAGCCGAATATTTAGACATTTATCAAAAATTGTACTTTTATCTAAAAATTCTGAAATTTACAGAGTATACTTCTATCATATACATGTACTCCCAATAAAAATTTCATTAATTTTGGAGTTAACCACAAGGAATTATAAGCGGTTACTTTTAAAATAGTCTTTTCCCGTAAAATTCATAACTCTTAATCTATACATCCAAAAATCACCATTTTTGGACACAATCAATAAAACTCATCAAAATATCATTTCAAATTTTTCCAGAATTTTTGAAGATCAGAAAAATTACGAAATTGAAAATCATAACAACCCTTAAAATCCCTTAATATCCCGTACAATCCCTTACTATCCCTTACCTCAAAAGAGCAGTACTTCTGACTGGATATCGGATATGATGCTGAAGAAAACTTGCACTGATAAATAGTAACTCACCAAGTATCTGAAAACTCACAAAATATGCTTCATAATATAGAGAGAGAAAGAGAGAAAGCTTATGTTTCTGGTGTGATTTTCAATTCTAACTTAGCCCTCTATTTATAGGAAAATTTTGGTAGGTTTGACCTGCAACCTGATGGCTTTACCTGCTACTATTCTCACCCACCACATTTGAAATATAATTCAGCACATTTCTTCACCAACCACAAGTGGGGCCCACCAATTCTAGAATTTTCTACCAAAATGATAAACTCCGAAAATTCAACAATTTCTTAACCAGTCATCTCGTAAAATTCATAATAAATCATACGTTCATTTTTAACGGTTCAAAATTTGTGGGCATATACTCAACTTATATATGTATAACATATCCAAAAATTACCACGATCCAACGGTCGGATTAAAAATTATAATCCCCGCAAAATATCTCAAAAACCCTGATTTTTAATACCTCCATTCCGACAAAAATACTGATAAAAGCCTCAACATTAACTCCTTCATTTTTAACCACAAAAATATATCCCTCATTTATATCCACATAATATAAATATTTTCTTATCATATGAATCAATAATTAATTATTCACAAATAATATTACAGAATCACATTTATGACAACCAGGCCGTCCCAGGAAAGAGGGGGCTTTCCAATAAGAATTTCTCCTTACTGGCGCGCAATTAGATGACCAAACCTCTCCTTAGACAGAACTTTCTAGACATTGTCAATAATGCTATCTAATAATACTATTCAAATAATATGAATTATTGATCTGATAATGAGAAATACTGTGCAGCAACAATTATTGAACAACAATAATACAAAATTTCAACGTAGCAATTATTGAATCAATAAAATAAAATATTGAACAGTAATTACTGTAACAATTATTGAGTAGTGCCTTCTTACGTAAGAATCAATAATTTCAAAAATACTATGCAATATCGTGTGCTACTGTGCAATAACGCATATTACTATATTTTAACCACCGGGTATTCCAATAGTGTTAACGGTAACAACTACGCCATTATTTGTAAAAACTCAAATTTGTCGTTTTCTTCACCCGACAGTTATTCTGTTATGGGGCCCACAAATGGCGGCGCCGTCGTACGAATATTCCCCGACAGAAAGAATATTCCACGACCAAACGAATATTCCCCGACAACAATGATTATTTTATAACCACTTGCTTATTTTGAAAAAAAATTCATATTTCACCCATAACTTTAAACTTTTATCAATTTAACAATTTACTGAATAGTAATTATAAGAAAAATTGAATACTTTTATTTCATAAAATTCGGGGTCTTACAACTATCACTACAAGATTTCCTATTGACAGGCAAGTAAAACTCCATTAGGTATTTCTTAGCGAGCCACGTTCAGTGAACTTATTCTCTAATAAGCACCTACATACTTACTTTAGTATCTCCACACAAATGATCATGAGAAAAATCATCCTCATCTAATGAGCAAGCAACGTATACACCAATCTATCCAGATTCACTAATCCCCAATTTAGTAATCCAACGATTGAGAACTATTTTAGTTTTAAGCTTTCTAAGAATTTAGATCTCATTAGAATGATCATCATCATTATTCTAAAAGCATTGCTTAAAACTATGGGTTTATCACATATTAAAAAGTAGCATCATGTGGATAATTAAAAGCCTTTAATAAATTAATATTTTTTATTAATAAATGGATAAGATTGTTACAAAGTATATGCTTTATCATCAAACATGATTGGCTTGTATGTATACTACTTTCAGTCTCCCACTTGCACTAAAGTCAATCGTCATGGTATCTCATACCCTTCTTCTCTAAGTGACGATTATCATGTTGTTGGATAAACTTTAGTTAATGGATATGTAATGTTGTTCTTGAGAGTCCACTATCTCTATAGTGATTTTTCATCTTTCAATGATTCCTATAATTAAATGAAAGTGCCACAACACATGTTTAGATCCAAGATGAGACTTAGGAACTATTCCTAGTTCTGTAATAAACTTTTCATCCAAACAATCAACTTATAGCTTCATTTATAGCTATATACTTTGTCTTTATCACTAAACCAATAACTCTTTGCTGTTTGAAACATTTCCAATTCACTGCACCACCGTTCAAGGTAACGCTTTACCTTAAAGTGGATTTTCTGTTGTCTTGGTCTGTCTGAAAAAAAACTTGAGTCTGTTAAGTCCTCTAGTTTTAATTCTGACCCACCATGAATATGATCACATCCTTAGTGCCGGTTAAGTACTTTAAGATATTTTTCACTGACTCACAGTGAACTTCTCCAGAATATGACTAATCAACATCAGGTCTCGTACATTTCATTGCATACATGATAGTCACTCATATGATCTCTCTTTTATGAGTCTATGGGGACTATTAAGAGAGATACACTCCATGACTCATCAACATGAGACAACTCTTGGAGTTTGTCATTCTAAACGACTTTAGCATCAAATGAATATACGTTCCTTGGGTTAAATCGAGCATCCTATTAAATCTATCTATATAGATTTTTATCCCCAATTAAGATACTCTTCCCAAATCATTCATGGAGGAATATTTAGACAACTTTATCTTTACTGATTGTAGCATATGTATGTCATTTTTTATCCGTAGTATACCAAAATATAATACTAGGAATGTCACGACGCTCCTACTGACCCTTTTGTACACACTAAGTTCATTCTTGTTTTTGATAAAATCAAACTCTTTCGATTGTCTCATCAAAACAAATGTTTCATATTTGAGAAGCTTGCTTCAATCCATTTCTCTAAGTGTCTACAACTCTTACATCATCATATGTAACTGGATTATCATTTTTTATGATACGTACCTCATCATCATCATCCATGATGAATCCATACCTCCCAAGTATACTATTCCAGATTTATGATTCGGTTGTGGTACAATAGGTCTATCTACAGGTTCCTCTTATTTGACTTATAGTGTTTTTTGGTTCTTGAACTCTTCAAGGTCTATTATCCTCCCACTAGCCCTTTCAATGATAAACACCTTTATCTTAGAAGGTAGCGTGTTTAGCAACAAACACCTTTTGTTAAGTAGGATTATAGAACATATATCCTAAACTTACTTTAGGATGTCCCACAAATCTGTACTTGTCAAATCTTGTCCCAAGCTTATCTTTTGAATCCTTTTCACATAAGTTGGACAACCCCTTATCTTAACATACGTAAGATTAGAAATCCTCCCTGTCCATAACTTTTATGGAGTCTTGGGTTGGAATTTTGAGGTTACCTTTTTCGTAGATATACAACCATTTCTAGGACATGACCCCAATGAGATACTGGAATGTCGGTAAAATTATTATGGACCGCACCATGTCCAACAAGGTACGATTTTTTCTTTCAGATACATCAATCAATTATTGCGTATCAGAAGATGTCCATTGTGAGAAAATCATTTGAGATGATCTAGAAACTTATTTCACAAGTATTTATTCCTTGATCTAATCAAAGAATCTTAATACTTTGTCAATTTGTTTCACCTCTGAATTCTTTGAACCTTTCAAATAATTCACACTTGTATTTCAGTAAATACACACATTCAACTCTTTGAATGATCATCTCATTTTCTTATACTAATTTGTTCAATATGCAAATTAATTTTTCAAGTAAGTCAAGTATACAAAATCCATTAAGTAATATTCCAGTTCGACACAAAATATTATTATTATAAATAGAACAACAATTGTTCTTAAATATAATACTAAAGATTTTATTGTCCAACAACAAAATAGAAATAATATTTCTAACAAGAACTGGAATACAATAACAACTTATTGACTTAATAGATTTTCCCGTAGGCATTGCTAAATTATAAGTTTCTATGGCTAATGTGGCAACCTTTGCTTTATTTCTCACATATAGGATTACTTATCTTTGTTTAGCTTTCTACTTCTGTTTGGTCCCTTCATAAATCTATATTTATGATAACCAAAGCCGGTATCCAATACCCAAGTAGAACCTTGACTTAAAAAAAATTTATTTCAATCATGAACAAAAATTGTATTTGTAACCGAAACTTCACTAAGTTTCTTTTGGTTAGCCTCTGCAAGATGCTTCTTGCAGTTTCTTTACAGTGTCTAGGCTTATTGCAGTGGAAGCAAACTCATTTGCTATCCGCATCAGTTTTGTTCTTATTATCCTTTGTTTTTGCCTTTCTATTTACCTTCTTTGAATCGTTCTTCTTTTCAGAAGATCCTTTGGCCTCTACCAGTAAGATTTGGTCTTTCTTGGCTGGAAAGTGACTCTCAACATTTTTTAACATGTTAAGTAAATCAGCGAGGCTGATATCTAGCTTGTTCATATGAGAAATCCATAATAATTGTGAGAAGGAGTCCGGGAGTAATTGCAAGACCAAATCTTGGCTCAACTCTCCATCTATGACAAAACATGTTGTCCTAATTGTTCAATCAAATTGATCATGTTTAGGACATGTGTTTGTACTGTAGTGTCGTTTGTCATTCTAGATCGAAAGAGCTCCTTAGATATCTAATATCTATCAGTCATACTTTCCTCACCATCAACTACTTGATGTGCAGGAATATAGTAAAAACATCCATAGTTTTATGCTGACGCTGAAGCACGTTACTCATGGATGGGAGCATGATGCATTGAGCCAACTGTGCATCATCTTGCCACTTTCTGAAAGTAGCAATCTCTTCCTCAGAGGCATTGTCTGCAGCCATTGTAGGGATAGGCGTATTAAGGACATAAGATAGCTTTTCAGCCATAAGAACTATTCTCAAATTCCTTAACTAATCCGTTTAATTCGGTCCTATTAATTTAGCATCTAATATGCTATGCAGTGATAGTAATTTTAGACATTGTAAAATTCTGTAAATGGATTTGTAATTAACAACATTTTAGCATACATTCTTTTATTAATTACCAAAATAATTTAGGTCTTGTTTTAAATTGGTCTCTCCTACTATTTCTTCAAACTATATTACCCTCACTTATATAGTTCGACAAAATCTAATTAAAGATTTACTAGTGAGAATAAGGATCTCATTTCAAATGTATATAGCATTGTGTGTGCACAACAAACTATATATAAATAAATAGGTAGACAAGTATTGTCAATTATATCAACTATGCATCTCCTTGTATTTTGTCTCTTAGATAATTTTGATCAAGTAGTGGCACATCCGAATCAAAATTATCCAAGTTAAGTCCAACCTAGCACTCCATATATTCAAAAAAGATAAATATTGTCCTTGTGGTGACACAACAAAATAATATTGTTCAATTTTCTTTATAAGCATCAAATGTGATAAAATTAACATCTCAAAGAATTAAGATAAGCCTTGTGGTGAAACAATAAACTTATAATAATTAATTGATACTCTATTATTTTTATCATGCTAGAAGGCGACGTTCGATATTCCTAATATCTTTTAACGCTTAGGACTTAATATAAAAAATTTGAGGGATTTGTTATTAATTTGTCTCATCTTGTTTAGCGCGCATGCACATATATATATAAAATACGCGTCATATTAATTAACATGCGAAGCATGTTTACATAATATATAAAATATATAGTATAAGCATGCACATATAGAATACTATATTCTATCCGGATTGATTATGGACTTTTATTCTTGTTTGGTTCACTAGAGCCACCAAGTGAACCAAAAGGTCAAACCCTAGGGGTGAAAGAATTAATATTTAAATATAACTATTAAATTTAAATTCGGGTTCCATTATAAACGGGTCTTCAAGCGCTCCTTGCTCCTTGATCTTCAATTCTTCAAAATTAATTCTAACTATTCCTATTACAAAACTATTTAAAATAAATAGAAACCTTGATCAACAGTCAAGGAGAAGTACATAGAAGAGAGATAAAATTTACATTAAAAAAAAATTAGAGAAGACTGTGAGACCCCAGATTTTATGAATAAATATTTAATTTTCTCGAAATATTTTTTTTAATATTATGGTGTGGATTTGAGATAATGTTATAGTTGTGAGTAATATTTATAAATTTTGCAAAGTATGCAAGTTGTCATATTATATTCGATTGGTCAGGGAATATTCTTTGTGTCGGGGAATATTCGTACGATGACACAATCATTAGTGGACCCCACAACGGAATTATTATCGGATTGAGAAAAACGACAAAAATATTTTTATGAAAATAACTGCGAAAGTTTTACCGTTAATACTGTTGAACTACTTGGTAGTAAAAGTACAGTAATACGCGTGGTTGCATAGTAGCACACGGTATTGATTATTGATGCTTATGTGAGAAGTTACTCAATTTTGCTTATTTTATAGACTCCCATTTACCTATTTTTCAAAATAATCGGTAGAATTTATTTAAAGGTGGGGCCCGCATGTGGGGGCCATATGTGGGGCCCATATGTGTTGAAAAACTGATTTTAAAAATGGGGGTGGGAGAGAGTTACGTATGGGGAAGGAGTTTATATATATAAGATTGTGATGTGTGTGTATATATATAATATTATATTTGTTAGTGGAGAGTGGTGGGAGAAAAAGGAAGAGTGAAAGTGATGTATGTGAGTGGAAAATGGTAGAAAAGTGGTAGTGTGATAGTGATGTGTAAGAGTGTAGTGAATTTGATTATTGGTGGGTGGGGGATTGATGTTGGTTATGGGGGAGAAAAATTAAGTGGTGTATATATAATATTGATTTATATAATATGAAAACATGTGTTTATATATATGTATTATATTTTAATTTTTGTTGTGATTTTATTGGTTAGATGATTGACTTAATTGTTAGTTGATTGAAAAATAATTTTGTAAAATTATTTCATCCATGAATAGTGCCTTTCTATTCTCCTATAAATAGAAGCTCATTCCTTCATTATTTCTTACAAATTCACTGAAACTCTAAAGAGAGAAATTATAGAGAAACTATAGAAAAGTATTCTGCTACTTCCCTACTCTTATATCCAGTTTCTTTTACGGTAAGAGGTGTTATTCTTTCTTATTCATGAAGAGAACTGTTGTTATTCCATTTCTTATTATTCTGTTGGAATAACCTGTATACGCGGTCTACCCTATGCTTGGTGACATTCTTCTATTATTCTATTGGAACATCCTGTCTGTGTGTTTTACACCGGACCTGGTTCCGTTTTTATTATTATTCTGTTGGAACATCCTGTCTGTGTGTTTTACACCGGACCTGGTTCCGTCTTGTTATTATTCTGTTGGAACATCCTGTCTGTGTGTTTTACACCGGACCTGGTTCCGTCTTTATTATTATTCTGTCGGAATATCCTGTCTGTGCGGTTACGCCGGACCTGGTTCCATTATTTATTATTCTGTCGGAATATCCTATCTGTGCGTTTACGCCGGACCTGGTTCCATTATTTATTATTCTGTTGGAATAACCTGTCTGTGCGGTCTATCGCATGCATGGTGATTTCTTTTGTTATTCCATTCTTTATTATACTCAGTTGGTTAAGTTTTGACTTCTATACTCCATGAAATTTGTGGAATATCCTTGACATTTGCGCTTTATCCAGTATCTTTTCATGAAAATATTCTTCTAAGCATTCTTGAATTTTACTCCACAAAGCAGTATCATGTTGACAATTTGGACGTTGTTAATTATTGGATAAATTAATTCTTGAACTTGTTTTATTGAATTCTTATATCATTGTCATCATCCTCATGTTTATAAAATGTTAAAAGTCATCTGTGGCCTGTAGTGCATAGATGGACTTGGTATGATTATGACCAGGGATTATTCGGTATAATCATGACCGTAATGTTACAAATGATGTGAAAAAATGTCCTCATTGGCCCGTAGTGCATTGATGGACAGTTTTTGGTATGATTATGGCTATGGATTCTCTTTGGCCGTAGTGCAGAGATGAATTGTTTTATGGCATGATCATGACCGTTGATGAAAACATGATTATCTTTAGCCGTAGTGCATGGATAATTCGTGGTCGTGATACTAAAGAATATCCTTGGCCGTAGTGCAGGGGTGATTCGATGATGTGGATTATTTATTAAGCTGAGTCCCAGCGATAAAAGTGTTGAAAAACCTTTTAAATCATAAAAGATAGTAGATTTTATTCTCTACTTGACTCTTTTAATGGATTGCTTGTTCCGCTGCAGTTAAACTTGATGTCTATTGTATTTTATCAGTTTAACATTGTTGAAGACTAATGATAATTTATCTACATTATCTTAGTCATAATATTTCTTACTGGGCTAGTTGAGCTCACCCTTTCTTTCACTGTTCTCTTCAGGAAATGAGAACGTAGCTGGGACAAGTCGGGGAACGGAGTGATGGTCCGAATGATAGTATTAGTTAGTAGTCCTCACTATTCTATGTAATAGTGTGTTAATAAATGTAATGAGGACTCCTTTTGAGTATGAATACTCTCTAGAAAATAATATTTGTATTCAAACTCACAGTTTATGTTTTGTCGTATTGTACACGACAGTTGTATTAGTAAGTTGTATTTTGATTTATGTACCATGTAAGTGGCGACCCAAGATGGGTGACGTATACCTAATTTTGGGGGCGTCACAAAGACGATGTATGCAAATCTCATTTAATAAAACCCATATATTCAAGCATCTAACTAAAATAAAATTCAATCACATTGGTCAATAGTCCATAATCAATCTTATTTATTATCATACACATCTACATATGCATCAATAAATAACATTCATCTAAGGAATAATAAATATTCAATATGTATATTGATATCATTTAATGGACAAAATTAGTTAGCATAAATCTAATTTTGAATCAAAATAAGCTCTTTTATTTTAATCCAAATTTAAATCAAAATAAACCTCTTTTATTTTAATTTATCCTATTTTGAATAAAATAAACTATTTTATTTTAATCAAAATCTTTAATAAAAATAAACTCATTTATTTTAATTAATTATGGAATTCAATTCCAAGTAAAAAAAAAACTCATTTATTAAAGGAAACACAGATTCTTTTTCTTATTCACAAATAAACACATTTATTTTGAATAAATACTAAATCTTATTTCATATCTAAATAAACTCCTTTATTTAAGAAAATACAGATTCCCTTTCCTATTCACAAATAAACTCTTTTATTTGGAATAATATGAAATCTTATCCCATATCTAAATAAACTCCTTTATTTAAAGAAATATGGAATCCAATTTATCTCCAATTAGTTATCATGGAATTCAATTCTAACTCTAATTAGTTAGCATGAAATCCAATTTTAAAATTAAAATAAATTTTTTATTTTAATTATAAAATATATATATATATATATATATATATATATATATATATATATATAACTGTAAAATATTATATAGTATATCCAATTCTAAATATTATATGTATTGTAATGATTGCTTCGATTTGCCACACATATAATATTTAGAATTGGATATGATATACTATATAATATTTTACAATTATATATATATATATATATATATATATATATATATATATATATATATATATAAAGAAGGATGATTACCAAATTAAAGGAATCATGATTTAGGATTAATCTTTTGAAAAGAGATGTGATTCCGAAATTCAAAATTTATAACGGGTTTTCTAATTTTATTTTTTTAAAAATAAATTTTATACAATAAATTATGTCCAAAAAATTTGCTCTAAACACATATCAAATTAAAACAATTAATAATTCGCATAAAATTTTGGCTTTGATACCACTGTTAGGTTTGTAAGATTCATGAACGCAATCAAATTGCACAAAATAAGCGAAAACGTGAAAAAATCAGAGTTTTAAAATTTTACAAACCATATATCAAGATCATCCTTTATACGCAATTATTAATTAAACGAAAAGATAAAAAACAAGAATCATACCCTTGAAGATTCGAGCTTCCTCAGGTACAAGTTCACCTCCAATCCATTTCGCGTTTAACTTGAATCCACCGGGTTTGGTTCCATCCTTTGATCAATGTTAGCCACCCAAGTGTTTGGCATCTAGAGGTGATCCACTAAGGAAGAAGAAAGATTCAAGAAGATGGGTGGTTAGCTAAACCCTTATTTTTCTATCTCTATACAAAAAGAGCATACTCTTCAACAATTGAAATTACATATGTTGTAAAAAAGTTAACAACAAACCTCACCCATAATAAGACTCTTCTTATTTATAGATGTAGGCAACTCTCCTTAACAATTAAGGAATTAGGTTTTTATTTTAATTAATTAATTTCCTTTAATTAATTATGCTCCTAATCTTATTAAGAATAATTAATTAAAATCTTTTAATTAATTTACTTCCTAATTTTATTAGGATATATGAGAGTACTTTTATTAATTAATTCCCAAACTCCTTTAGAAATTAAATAATAATAATAATAAGACTCCTCTTATTAATTTATATTTAATATTTCTAAAATATTAAGTTATTCCATCACCATAGATTAAATTAAATATACTTAACTTATTATTACGATTATGGCATTAACTTCTTATATAATTATTCTTCCTTTTATGGTGTGACCTTTAGGTTCTCCATATTAAACCGGTTGTGAATAAATCAATTAGAACAATTCTAATCTTATTTAAATAAATAAATTAAACTATTAATTTATTTAAATAAATAATATTTATTTTACAATAGGGATAAGCCTCCCTAGCGATTAACGATTTTTTAGATAATATAGATTTCAACATTAATCATAAAAGAATATTTGAGTAAATAGTTACCGTACAATTCAATCATTCCACCATACAATGTCCCAATTAAATATAAGACATGAAATTACTGTCAAGTCTTATTTTATTTAATTATATATATTTCGACTCTTAAATGCACAACTCCAAATAATGCAAATTAGAAACTCCTTTCTAATTTCATTCTGTCTTGGCCAAGGGCTACTGGGTTGTCATTTATCGAATCACATAGGACATTTCTCTTCTTTTACTAGAAGTGGTAGATTCTTTATTGATCATACATTATCTCCATGTATAACTTATTATACCCAAGCATACCCTTTGATATACCCTAAGGGTCTTAAGGAATAAGTCAAAGTATAACTCATCATACACAAGATACTATGATGATCTCAAGTCCAAGGATCACTTGTACTACTATCACTACAGGAATTCTAATGACAGGCAAGTAAAACTCCATTAGGTATTCCTTAGCGAACCACGTTCAGTGAACTTATTCTCGAATAAGCACCTACATACTTGCTTTAGTGTCTCCACATAAATGATCATGAGATCAATAATCATCATCCAATGAGCAAGTAACGTATGCACCAATCTATCCAGATTCACTAATCCCCAATTTAGTAATCCAACGATTAGGAACTATTTTAGTTTTAAGCTTTCTAAGAATTTAGATCTCATTAGAATGATCATCATCATTATTCTAAAAGCATTGCTTAAAACTATGGGTTTATCACATATTAAAAAGCAACATCATGTAGATAATTAAAAGCCTTTAATAAATTAATACTTTTTATTAATAAATGAATAAAATTGTTACAAAGTATATGATTTATCATCAAACATGATTGGCTTGTATGCATACTACTTTCAGTCTCCCACTTGCACTAAAGCCAATCGTCATGGTATCTCATACCCTTCTTCTTTAAGTGACGATTATCCTGCTGTTGGATAAGCTTTAGTTAATGGATATGTAATGTTGTTCTTGAGAGTCTACTATCTCTATAGTGATTTCCCATCTTTCAATGATTTCTATAATCAAATGAAAGTGCCACAACACATGTTTAGATCCAAGATGAGACTTAGGAACTATTCCTAGTTATGTAATAAACTTTTCATCCAAACAATCAACTTGCAGCTTCATTTATAGCTATATACTTTGTCTTTATCACTAAACCAACAACACTTTACTGTTTGAAACCTTTCTAATTCACTGCACCACCGTTCAAGGTAACGCTTTAGCTTAAAGTGGATTTTCTGTTGTCTTGGTCTGTCTAAAAAAAAAACTTAAGTCTGTTAAGCCCTCTAGTTTTAATTCTGACCCACCATGAATATGATAACATCCTTAGTGCCGGTTAAGTACTTTAAGATATTTTTCACTGACTCACAATGAACTTCTCTAGAATATGACTGATCAACATAAGGACTCGTACATTTCATTGCATACATGATAGTCACTCATGCGATCTCTCTTTTATGAGTCTATGTGGACTATTAAGAGAGATACACTCCATGGTGATATGAGGAGCTGGTGGTGATGGGAGAGCTCGTGGTGATGGGAGGAACTCGTGGTGATGGGAAGAGCTCGTGGTGATGGGAGGAGCTTGTGGTGATAGGAGAGCTCATGGTGATTGGAGGAGCTCGTTTTTACAGCCAATTGAAGCTTAACCGTGAGACTGCGCAGAAGGAGCTTCTCGCTGCTCAGGGAAGGATTGTCGAGCTCGAAGCTGGTGACAGGGCTTCTCGGGCTAAGATTTTGGCGACCCGTGGGAAGGCCGCACTTAGTGAGGCAGCTTGCTCGAAGACAGCTTGCTCGAAGGCTGAAACAGATCTTTCTGCTATCCGTGATAGGACAGTTAAGATCAAGGCTAAGCTTTTGGAAACCCGTGAAAGGGATGCGCTCAGGGAGGCGAAGCTTGTTAAGGCCCATGAGATGACAACTAAGCTTGATACTGAGCTTCAGACGGCTTGTGAGAGGGACGCGCTCAGGGAGGCTGCCTGCTCGAGAGCAGAGGCAAAATTGAGGACAGCTCAGGAGAGAGCTTCTCAGGCTGAAGCGGATCTAGAGTATGTTGTTGCAAGTGCTTTCATTAATGGCTATGAGGAGTTTCGAGGCAAGATTTTAGCATATTTCCCTGATATTGATTTCTCCGGCTTTGTGCCAACTGAGGCGCCTGATGATGGAGGTTCTGAAGATACTCTTTAAGTGCTAGGCATTGCATGGATGAGGTCATGCAAGATCTGTAAAAGAATGCGCCCGACGGTGGCATTCAGGGGAGTGAAGGGTCTTCGATTTTTTTGAGGAGCAGGACCGAGTCTGTCTTTGGCGGATACCCTCTCTGTCCTGCTTGATTTGCTATCAATCTCATTCCAATCGTCCATATCTCTTCCTTTCTCTTTTCTCCTGCTCTGGAGGATTCACCTCGTCTGGCCCTTGTGATGTCCTCAACATTCATGTATTTCTGGGCCTTTGTTAGTAGCTTGATCATGTTCTTTGGTGGAAGTTTCATCACTGAGAAAAGAAAACTTGACGAACGGAGGCCCCCTAAAAAAGCAGTCATGGTTACTTTATCATCAGGTTCTTCTACTTGAAGTACCTCCTTGTTAAAATGAGTGAGGTAGTCCCTCAGGCTCTCGTCTTTATCTTATTTTATGCTGAGAAAGTGTGTGACAGACTTCTAATGACGTCGCCCTCCAATAAAGTGGGACACGAAAGACCTGCTCAGTTCAGCAAAGGTTAAAATGGAGGCTGGAGAGAGCTTAGCAAACCACTATCAAGTGGAGCCTCTCAAGGTGGTTGGGAATGCCATGCACATGATTTCATCAAGGATGTTATGAAGCTGCATCAGGGTTTTGTACATTTCGAGGTGATCTAGCTAATCTTTCTTTCTGTCAAAGGTCTCCACGGATGGCATTTTAAACTTTTGAGGGAGTGGATAGTTCACCACGTCAGACTTGAAAGGCGTGTCTGTTTGACCTACAAGGTAGTCCACGGTTTCTGGTTCTCGCGCCTTTATGGCGTTGAAGACATCACCTAATTGGTTTTGTACTTCCTTGATTTTCTCATCCCAGTGTTTAGGGCCTCCCCTGGAATGATTATGGGGATGACTCCCATGCTCCACGCTCTGGTTCTCACCTTCATCTTCTTGGAGATGAGGATCTCCACCTTGGGAAGCAGGAGGAGAAGGTGGATCATGATAGGCTCCCCTGTGTGGAGCTCCTTGATGTCAAGGGGGTGGAGTTCCTTGTTGCATTCCTCCTCCTTGTCTGACGAGCAGGAGTTGCAGTATCTGCTGGTTTTGGATAGCCAGCTGTTGCATGGTCTCCAGCATTTGTTGTGGATTTGGAGTTGAAGTATTTGAGATGGGGTTGGTGTGCGGAGGAGCACCCTCCTCTAGTCGTGGATTGTCTTCAGGTTGGTTCATTGACCTGGTTGTTATCACCATTGGTTTAGATGTTTGAAGGTGAAAATCTTTTTGATTCCCACAGACGGTGCCAAACTGATGATGTACAAAATGAACTTTGTACACACATGCCAAGTAATAACAAATGCGATAATTAAAGTAGAAAAATAAGACAAATATTAAAGTGGTTCGGTCAAGTTGACCTAGTCCACTGTTGAATGGCTCTAGTCGCCTGACACTTTATATTACATCAAGTGTGTTGGAAAGAGTACAGAGAGTACAAGCTTAAAAATACAAAAGTTAGTTGCCCCCCAATGATGGTAAGGCGTTCCATTTATAGAGACCCCGTGACAGTTTTGGGGTGAACATGTACCCACTAAACCACTACTGTAGTGGAGCTCTCAAACTCTTCCTAATGCGCAAGATGGTTGACGTGCTCTCTGTGAGATCTGGAGACGAGGCTTGCCCACTTCCTTCATGATGTGGTTGTGCATAGCTAA
Source organism: Panax notoginseng (assembly GCA_016801055.1). Classification (NCBI taxonomy): domain Eukaryota; kingdom Viridiplantae; phylum Streptophyta; class Magnoliopsida; order Apiales; family Araliaceae; genus Panax; species Panax notoginseng. Next base: position 149,569,563 of record CM029023.1, read on the forward strand.
CTGATGAGCTCAATTAACCCAACCGGCACGGATAACCTTTGTTGGGCTCGCCAGACTTCTTGAACTTGGGCCTATATTCCATATTGGGCTTACGAGATGGGTTGGATCCTTGGATACCCATCACTATTAATTTAAAATATATAAATTAATATTAATAAATTTGAAAATTACTCTATTAAAAATAGGCTTAAATATAATTTATTACCTTAAACTATAGACCATATTCCATTTTGTTGATCCACTTTTCAATTTTGTCAATTAGATGATTGAACTATTAATTTTTTCCACTTTCATTCAATTGACCCTACCACATCAGAAATTACCAATATGGAGGTGAACATGTGGCATACCATGCTTATGTGTCAAAAGAAATATAAATTTTAAATTATTGTAAATCATTTTATTAAAATGAAGGGGCAAAACAATAATTTAACATTCATATCATATTCAATCAAAATAAACAAAAACTATTCCATAAAAATAAAAATCATTTTAGTATAGCATAAGGGAAAAAAATAATTAAACAATCATCAATTCATTCCTTTGTTCTTCGTTAGAACGAACCCAGATCTTTGATTTCTCTGTCCAGAAAAAAGTTTCTGATAACCCAATCAATTCTCAATAAACCCAGTTACTCTCATATCCTTAAAGATTTACCATCACAGGCCACTTTAGCAGTCTTGCTCTTCTCTTCAATTACACCACAAGCCTTAGCCATTAACGAATTCGTTCCACCCCCAAACCCTCCTTCAACTCTAATTCAAGCGGAAGCCCATTCAAATTCGTCACCATTTTCCCAAACCCTTTCTTTAACAGTGCCAAAACCCCAAAGTTCTGACCTTCCAGAGGGCAGTCAATGGAGATATAGTGAATTCTTGAACGCTATGAAAAAGGGTAAAGTTGAGAGGGTTCGGTTCAATAAAGATGAAGGTGTTCTTCAGCTCACCGCCGTGGACGGCCGTAGAGCCAGCGGTGTTGTCCCAAATGACCCGGACCTTATCGATATTTTGGCCATGAATGGTGTTGATATTTCAGTCTCCGAGGGTGAATCGGGTAATGGGTTGTTTAGCTTTATTGGGAATTTGATATTTTCATTTCTGGCTTTTGCTGGCCTTTTCTTTCTTTTCCAGCAAGCTCAAGGAGGTCCCGGGTGACCCACCGAAGTCACTCCATGGATTTCGATTATTGCATCCACGTTCTGCCCCTCTCTCTCGAAAAACTTGCTGCACAGGCGATACTGAGATAGTGTACCACAAAGCACAATTTCTTTCAAATCTTTAACCGGGTCGGATCTCTATGGCCGAGCATGAGGCGGAGGTTATGGGTGCGGCGAGCCCCACCCCTTCGGATCATAAGCGCAAGCATGAGGATTTGGAGCCGGATGCTCCCGAGCCACCGGAACTAACTGCCGATTTGAACGGCAACTCAGAGTCGGACCCGGTCAAGAAAGCTGAGGAGGAAGACGATTCTTTATCAAACCAGATCTGATGGAAAGAAGGAGATTTGACTTATTTTTGTTTTGTTTTGTTTTAATTGAGAATAAAAAATAATTTGCCAAATTTACCCCTACTTTAATATTTTAATTTAACAAAATGGTAAAAAAAATAATTTTTTTAAGACACATCAGCTGCAGATGGCCCCATTTCAGTGGTCACGTCAGCAATTTCTGACGTGATAGGGCCAATTGAATAAAAGTGGAAAAAATTAATAGTTCAATCATTTAATTAACAAAATTAAAAGGTGGATCATCGAAGTGGAATATGACCTATAGTTTAGGGTAGTAAATTATTTTTAAGCCTTAATAATATTAATAAAAGATGAAAATTTTGTTAAGATAGTATTCATTAAAACCATGTTGATAAGCTCATAATGTTAATAGTAAATAATGTACTTAATTATGAGATTATATTATATTCATAAAAAGTGAAACTTCAAAAAAAAAATAATTTTTAAATAACTTCAAGGGTATATTAATTACTATATTTTGAACGGAAAGGATGGCTTACCCCCTTGATCCTACATACCTTACATACTCCTTTTAGCGAAGGATTGAGCGACGGTTGGTTCGTCGTTATAAGTTTGGTCCGTCGTTATATGTTGTCCGTCGCTAAAAGTTAAGATGACGATTCTATGATATAACGACGGATCGAATCGTCGCCTGATTCGATCCGTCGCTAAAAGAGATGAACAAGATATGTAAAATAAATGAGTGAGCCCTTGAAATGGATTGATATTTTGTACTCCTACTTTGTTTATTTATTTGATCAATATACTCCGAATTTAAGTTGCGTGCTATTTTGCAATTTTCTTTGTGAATTTACCTTCTTATCCATAAACTTTGGGATTCATGTAAATGATAATCTCATCACGATGTCAAATATCACGAATTCTCCGTCACTCTACGTGCACGCTACGATAGGGACTGTTTTATAAGACATACATGATACAAGCCATAAACAAAGAAATGGTAAATGCACAAATTATTTAGAGAGAAACTACTCCTTCTCCCCTTTTAAAGTTTTGTGTTTTATTTAACTTTAAATGTTTCTACAAAACAAATTAATTTTTTATATATAAAATAATCATTTTTGGCTATTACTCTATCCGTCCTATAATATATAATGTTTTAAATGATTTTATTTTTTCCAAATTATTTGTCGTTTATATAATATAGGAGAATTAACTATAATCTTTTTAAAATTACCTCTCATGAAAAAAAATTACAGATGGGAGAGTGAGATAAGTATAGTAATTATGGGAATTTAATGGTATTATAGATAATTAATATTATATTTAATGTTATACAATCATTTTCTTAATTAATTATTGTGCACAATTTTAAAACGTCATATATTATAGAATGGAGGGAGTATTACGCAATTGTGAATATTGGTCTTAAAATTTGTGTACGATGTTCAAAAATCAACAAACAAAAATTTATACTACATAAATTTTATTTAGGAATTCTTAATTCAACACATATTTTTAGTATTTTTACGAGATCTCTCTCACATAAGTAAATAAATAAATAGTGAGTCACACACTCATGAAAAAGAAGAATTATGAAATATTAAAAAATCTCATGAAAATATCATTTTTTTTAACTTTTAATATACCTGAAAGTAATGAAATCTCATAAAAGAACCTAGATAGTAAATTTACTCGATATTTTAATAGTTGCAATATAACATTCTGTACGTTTCACAAAAAGAGTTATTTAATATTTTTTTTCTTGTCATTTTATGAAATTCTAAAATTCAAAATCGATGCGACTTTATTTGATTTTAATTAATTAATGTGATGGTTAATATTGTAAACTACTTAAAAAATTATATACTGCTCAGTATGAACTTGTTAATTGAAAGTTTAAAATAAATTCACATCAACGATTTCAATTATAGGATTTATCAAATTAATTTGGATAAAAGCCAAGTAAAACCCTTTTTGTAAAAAAATGCGGGAATATAATTTTTTCATCTAGAAGATAAATACACTTCGCATTTCAACAGTTGCACACTTGCACTAAAACATAAATAAATCTTCTCATCCTTTCTCTCTCAATTATCCTATCTTGATGAGATTTTTTAAGGACAAAGTAAAAAATGAATATATTTTTTTTCTTAAATATATATAAAACGTCTTATATTATAAATTTTTTTATATATAAAAAAATATCATATATAATGGAAATAAAAGAGTATTAATTAACTCTCTGTCCCGAATTATCTGCTGTTTTAGCAAAAAAAAATTGTCCCACAATATCTGCTTTTTTAAGATTTCAATGCATTTTTTCCTTTTGTTTTCTAAATTTGCCCCTTTACCCTAATTGATGATAATCATTACTCTCATTCATGTCTCTCCTCTTTTTTAAACATCCACATTCACGCCTCTCTCTCTCTTCAATTAATCCACTACTTTCTCTCTCTCTCTTTAATTAATCATTGTTTTTCTCTCTCTCTCTCTTCAATTAATCTACTGCTTTCTGTCTCTCTTCAATTAATCATTGTTTCTCTTTAAGCTAGATCCTTTTCATATTCTCACCAACTGTTTTGTGGGATTTTGGTGAAAAATAAAAAAGTCAGCACAAAGGGTATTTTAGTATTTTTATCATACATATTAGTATCTGTGTGAAACTCTAGAACAGCAAATAATTTGAGATGGAGGGAGTAATATCTAATCAAATACTTATCAGTAGTAACTAAGCCAAATTCCTGTCAATTTTGCATTTGAAATTGATGGTCTTAAAGTGTCCAGGTGCAGAACCTTTTGAAGCTCATGAAATGTTTGAAAGTCATCAAAGCAAGGAGAGAAAAAGACATAAATCTTCTTAGTTTGAAAGTCCTCTAAGAAAGAACGGGCGCTATTGTTGGACAGTGACAAGTGCTTATAATTTATGCATTGGAGTATGTGAAGTTTCTAGGAAAGCCCAAATTTAATTTGGATTCTAACTATTAGTGATTACTTTTCTTGTAGCATTGTTTAATGAAATATGGCAAAGATATATAGATGACCCCAATATTTGTGGAATGAGACAAATATATTAGTGAGATTTTTGGCATATACTTTCTTCCTCAGTCGATTTAGTTAACTTTTTATGATCAAATTAACATGATTTTAAGATTAATAGTTAAATAAATATATTAAAAATATGAAATCAAATAAGTTTATTTATTTTGATATTATATTCGATGTAATTTTATGATCATAATTTTATTCTCCTATATAATAAATTTAATATAAATTTTGATTCTGAATATCATCAATCTAACTATAAAATTAATTATGACAAATAAAGATGGACAGAGGTAGTACAACTTTATCAACATAAATTGTATTTTCTCATTCATGCCGTGCTTTCCTACCTTCTTCCTACCGGGTTACTGTATTTATTTTGTTTATATATATATATATATATATATATATATATATATATATATATATATATATATATATATATAGCTCGCTTCTCCAGCGAATTGGAAAGAGTGAACTAAGAACGAACCGGCTATAGCGACGGTTATAGTCGATTCGCTCTTAGTTCGCTCCCACCAGCTCGCTGAAAAGAGTCGGGCTATATATATATATATATATATATATATATATATATATATATATATATATATATAGGGGTTCTATCCACAACAACCGGTTGCTGTGAAGCAACTCCTTTTTTGGCTTGTAATTTTTTTTTGACTCCAACCGCTACAACAACAAGTCAAAAAAGGGGTTGCTCCACAACAACCCGTTGCTGTAGATAGAATCCTATATATATATATATATATATATATATATATATATATATATATATATATAGGAAATGGATCAAGTCCGGGAGTCCGGATTGGTTTAAGTTACGGACTAAAAAAAGTTTAATATTTTATGGAACTGGAATTTTTACATAATACAGTATTTTGGGCGTGATTTGGATACTGTTTTGTTATATGTATCCAAATCACGCCCAAAACACTGTATTATATAAAAATTTCAGTTCCATAAAATATTAAACTTTTTTTTAGTTGTTTTTTTTAAAAAAAATCCGCATTTTAAAAAAATACAGGAGTCCGAATAGGAACCGAACCCTATATATATATATATATATATATATATATATATATATATATATATATATATATATATATATATATATATATATAGGGTCAGGATCAGGTAAGGGATCCCTTACTTTATTAAAATAAGGAACTTTTTTTTTTTGCTTTTTTTTTGCTTTTTTTTTTTAAAACAACTAAAAAAAAAGTTTAATATTTTATGGAATTGAAATTTTTTCATAATACAGTGTTTTGAGTGTGATTTGAGTACGCATAACAAAACATGTATGTACAGTCTGGGCAGACTGTACCACCACTTTTTGGTATAGGTATTTAAAACACGCCCAAAACATTGTATTATGGAAAAATTTCAGTTCCATAAAATATTAAACTTTTTTTTTAGTTGTTTTAAAAAAAAAAAAGCAAAAAAAAAGCAAAAAAAAAAAATCCCTTATTTTAAGAAAATAAGAAATCCCTTACTTGATCATTTCTGTATATATATATATATATATATATATATATATATATATATATATATATATATATAAGACAAAGCGCGCCACTATATTGTTTAGTTACTTAATTTGGTTGCTGATAACTAACTAGAGTATGACTCATTCTTTCGTATCTACTCGCTTTTTTTATAGGTTATCTAAATATAAAACGTTCAGATGTTCCTTTCCATAATCTTCAAATTTAGAATGAAGAAAAACCTATTTAATTAAGTAATAATTAATCAAATTTTAACAGATGAGAAAAGTCCATTGCCTCTACAATAATGTAAAGTGTTAAAGTTTTATTGATAGAAAATAGTAAAGTTAACTATTTCAATTGAGTTAATAACCTTTTTCAAAATTTTCAAACTTTTTAGGGAAATAATATATATCTTGTGATTTTAAATATTGACTTAATTTTTTTAAAAAGAAATAATATATTAGGTCATCTTTATAATTATATCCAATTATACGTATTAATGTTATGCATGGACGGTTCTATCCTAGGGGCAGGGGGGCACCTGCCCCAACTGAATTTTTAGTCTATGTGTTTGTGTCCTCCTTGGCTTTCCCCATAGTACACACTCCCACCAGTCCACCACCACCACCACCCTCTTTTTGTATAAGTGACTTTTTAAAATAATAATAATTTTGTACTACTTCCCTTATTTCTCTCTCCATGTGTAATATTTGGCTCAAAAAGTAAGTACTCTCTTCTACTTTCTTTTCTTTTTTAACTAATATCCTATATAGTTTTTTAGTTCTAGAAAAAAAATGAGAAGAAATTTTTTGACTCGAAATACATTCATTTTTTTAATATTTTTTTAATTAAAACTCAAAAACACCACTTTTCTTAATTTTTTCTCTTCTATTACAAAACTGACATTATCTCTTTTTATTTTCATTCGCTTTCTTTTCTTTTATCACCAAATTAAAACTCAAAGACAAAGACAAGGTGTTAAAACTCCAAGACTATTTACTTAGTTTTCTTTATCCCGTGTGGCCTTATCCAACTCTTTTGGATTTGTAACATTTGTACTATATTGGATTTTTAATAAAAAAATTTATTGAATAAAAAAATCATTCTAATATTTTCCTTATAAGAAAATTATGAATATATATATATTAAACCTAACGACTTAAATGTTGAGAAATTATATTGAATTTAGAAAAGTATATATATAATTATAATTTTTATTCTTAACAAACAAAATTTCAAATTTGATCCCACTGAACTTTGTGGCTGAATCCGCCCCTTATGTTATGGTAACATGACTCAACTGTTAAATGTTAACTTTCATTTGAGTTGGATTGAAAAACTTCTCTTGATGGAAACCCTGATCCCCTCTCTTCAATTCGTTTTTCAATAAGTCTTGGGCGACCGATGGATTCCGACCGATCTAGCGACCCGTCCAAAATTTATTTATTTACTTATTTCGCTTTCACTCTAAAAAATGTATAGTATTTTTTGTATTCAGAATTTTTACAAAATAGAGTGATTTTGATATAATTTGGATACATATAAAAAGTAGTGTTGCACAGACTGTACAACACTATTTTTTATATGTATTCAAATTATACCAAAATTACTGAATGTTATAAAAATTTCAGTTGAAAAAAATACTATACATTTTTTATGAGTTAAAACAAAAAAAAATGACCGGTCGGAATCACCGGTTATCGTAGAAGGATTATTCTATTTTTTGACTAAAATACACTTTGCACCCTAAATTTTACAGGCATGTTGAGGTTTGCATCCTAAACTTCTAAATGTGCCTACTTGAACCCTAATGTTTAATTTGCGTAACAAAAAATACCCTCCAAATTCTTAACCGGACAAAAATGATTGGGAGTTCATGTTCTATTTTTTTAAGGATAAAATAAGTAAATTATTAACAAAAATAATATACTAATATAAACACTAATAAATGAAAATAAAAATTAATTAAACCGAACACCACCACCCTTCTCTCTATCCCTCTTTCTCTTCACTCAGTTCATCTTCGTCAGCCATAGACAATGGTTAGCAACATGATGTTTACAGAGCAGCGACATAATCAATTAATTGTGACTTCAATTCATTGTTTCATCCTCGATAAATTTTTTTTTATCCAAGTCCATTTTAACCATCAATGAGTAAAACCCTAATCCACACCAACCCCAAATTGATCTAAAAATTTCCCACCCAATTAACTAAAAATATCAATAAAATCTCATTTGGGGTTAGATTTTAGGTTTAAGATTATTGTTGTGAAGATGAAGAAAAGGAGCAATTTGATGTGAATTTTTTTGGGTATGTGTGACGCCCCCAAAATAGGTATACAACACCCATTCTGAGTCGCCAAATATATGGTACAGAAAGCAAACTACAATTTTAATAATACAATTGTCGTGCAAAATATGACAACACATACTGTGAGTTTAAATACAAATATTGTCTTCTAGACAATATCCATACTCAAATAAGTCCTCAATACAATTATTCAAACACTATTTTACAGAAATAGTGAGGACTGCTAAAACATCTTTCTAGAACCATCACTCCATACCCCGACTAGATCCTGCTATGTTCTCACATCCTGAGAAGAAAAATGGAACAAAAAGGAAAAGGGTGAGCAACAAATTATCGTTAGTCTTCAACAGGAAAAAATCTGATAGAATATAATCGACAACAAGTTTTAGATCAACAACTATAGCGGAAACAGCAAACCATTAGAAGAGTCAAGTAGAGAAAGAATTCTACTATCTTCTAAGATTTAAAAATCCATCATCAATATTTTATCCCTGTAACATTAATTAATAATCATCTTTATCCAAATATTCATCTTTGCACTACAGGCCAAAGATATTCATTTGTATCACCTGTCAGTCATGTTCATCTCAACACCTGTTCATCTTTGCACTACAGGACAAAGATATTCATCAAGTAATCATACATCTTTGCACTACAGGCCAAAGATATTCAGTAATATCATCATTTAGGACTGAGGATGATGAAAAATATCTTAAAAAGAACGAATCCAGTGAGACAGAAGGACAAATATTAGGGATTCGTATAACAGTTTATCCAAGAACAACAATACTTCATAATAATCAATTGTGAAGCAGAATTCAAAAATAATGATCAAAACATAGATACAATCAAAGATAGTAACCATAATAGACATCTTGGATAAAAAGGAAAAATTTTTATTTTTCAGTGAATAGTGCCGTATTCGTGAATAGTACCGTATACGTGAATAGTGTCGTATACGTGAATAGTAACCCCGACACAAAAAGTTTCAAATTTGATAAAAACTCATATCAATATTTCAGCATAATGATATTGAAGAAAATAATATCATTACGAAGAAAATAATATCCCTTACTAATATCAAACGAAAATAATATTCATTACGAATATTAAACGAATATAATATTTCTCACGAATATTGAACAGAAATAATATTCATACGAATACAAAAAATAATATCTCTTCAGAATGTGAAATAAATAATACCCCTTACCTCAAAATATCAGTACTTCTGATCGGAATACCGGTATAAGGCTGAAAGAAACTTGCACTGATGAATAGAAACTCTCAAAGTATCTAAATACTCACAAAATACACTTAATAATCTAGAGAGAGAAATAGAGAAAAGTTGTTTCTGGTGTGATTTTCAATTCTAACTTAGCCCTCTATTTATAGGAAAATTTTAGTAGGCTTGACCTGCAACCTGATGGCTTTACCTGCTACTATTCCCACCCACCACATTTGAAATATAATTCAGCACATTTCTTCACCAACCATAAGTGGGGCCCACCAATTCTAGAATTTTCCATCAAAATGGTAAACTCCGAAAATTCAATAATTTCTGAACCAGTCATCTTGTAAAATTTATAATAAATCATACGTTCATTTTTAACGGTTCAAAATTTGTGGGCATATACTCAACTTATATATGTATAACATATCCAAAAATTACCACGATCCAACGGTCGGATTAAAAATTATAACCCCCGCAAAATATCTCAAAAACTCCAATTTTTAATACCTCCATTCCGACAAAAATACGGATAAAAACCTCAACATTAACTCCTTCATTTTTAACTACAAAAATCTATCCCTCATTTATATCCACATAAAATAAATATTTCCTTATCATATGAATCAATAATTAATTATTCACAAATAATATTACAGAATCACATTTATGACAACCAGGCCGTTCCCAGGAAAGAGGGGGCTTTCCAATAAGGATTTCTCCTTACTGGAGCGCAATTAGATGACCACACCTCTCCTTAGACAGAACTTTCTAGACATTGTCAATAATGTTATCTAATAATATTATTCAAATAATATGAATTATTGATCTGATAATGGAAAATACTGTGCAGCAACAATTATTGAAACAACTATAATATAAAATATCAACGCAGCAATTATTGAATCAAAAAAATAAAATATTGAATAATAACTACTGTAACAATTATTGAGTAGTGCCTTCTTACGTAAGAATCAATAATTGGTGCAATACCGTGTGCTACTGTAATTTAACCACCGGGTATTCCAACAGTATTAACGGTAACAACTACGCCGTTATTTATAAACAACTTATACTTGTCGTTTTCTTCATCCAATCGCTTTCCGTTATAGGGCCCACACAAGGCTGCGCCGTCGTATGAATATTCCCCGACAGCAAGAATATTCCACGACCAAACGAATATTCCCCGACAAAATGAATATTTTATAACCACTTGCTTATTTTGTAAAATTTGCACATTTCATCCATAACCAAAGTATTATATCAAATTAACCCCTTATTATTCACAATAATATTTAGAGAAAATTTGATTTTATTCATTAATAAGTTGGGGTCTTACAACCTCCCCTCCTTATGAAATTTCGTCCTCGAAATTGACGTACGTACCTGATGTTTCAAAAAGGTGAGGATACCTCGCTTTCATTTCTGATTCCAACTCCTAGGTCATTTCTTCAATAGCATGGTTTCTCCACAAAACCTTAACTTGTGGTATAACCTTCGTGCATAGGACATGCTCTTTCCTATCCAAGATCTTAACAGGTACCTCCTCGTACGTTAAATCTTCAGCTATCTCGTCTGGTTCTAACTCAATAATGTGGTTCGGGTCTTTAACATATTTACGAAGCATAGATATGTGAAAAACATTATGAACACGAGACATGCTTGGAGGTAATGCGAGTCTATATGCCACATTTCCTATTCGCTCAAGAATCTCAAATGGAGCAACAAATCTTGGATTGAGCTTTCCTCTCTTCCCAAATCTTGTAACTCCCTTCCATGGTGCAACACGTAACAATACATGATCCCCAATATTAAATTCCACGTCCTTCTGATGAAGATCCCCATAACTCTTTTGTCGATCCTGTGCCGTTTGTATACGTTGTCGAATCGTTTGGATCTTCTCTGTAGTAATGCGTACCAACTCTGGTCCCAACAATGTTGCTTCACCCACCTCGTCCCAACATACTGAAGAACGACATTTTCTTCCATACAACGCCTCGAATGGAGCCACACCTATGCTCGCCTGATAACTGTTGTTGTAGGAGAATTCCACCAATGGTAGATACTTATCCCAACTCCCTTTGAGATCTAGGACACAAAGTCTTAATAGATCTTCAAGAGTTTGAATAGTCCTCTCTGATTGTCCGTCCATTTGAGGATGGTATGCCGAACTGAATCGTAAATCTGTGCCCATAGCTTTCTGCAAGCTAACCCAAAATCGTGAAGTGAATCTTGGGTCACGATCTGAAACTATGGATACTGGCATGCCATGCAATCTCACAATCTCGTTCACGTACATACTAGCAAGACGTTCAAGGGAATAAATCTCACGTATCGGCAAGAAATGAGCGGTCTTGGTTAATCTATCAATAATAACCCAAATCGCATCTATGCCTTGAGAAACCTTGGGAAGACCCGTAACAAAATCCATAGTAATGTGTTCCCACTTCCATTTCAGAATCTCAAGTGGTTGCAATGGACCATTTGGTACTTGATGCTCCGCTTTTACACGTTGACAAGTTAAACACCTCGAGATAAACTCCGCGATCTCTCTTTTCATATTGCTCCACCAAAATGTGTGTCGAAGATCGTGATACATTTTGGTACTCCCAGGATGGATTGTAAACGGTGTGTTGTGTGCCTCCATCATTATTCTATGCTTCAAGTCAAAATCGTTAGGAACACAAAGTCTAGAGTTGACTCGAAGTATTCCTTCTTCATCGATTCTTGCTTCTGGAATAGCACCTTCTTGCACCTTCTTCTTCATACACATCAGCTCTATGTCCGTAGCTTGAGCAGCTTTAACTTTATCGATTAAAGTCGGTTCTACTCGTATATTTGATATCATCATGTGGGTACTTGGAGCATTCATCTCTATCTCCATCCTTTGCAAGTCATACAAAACGGGCCTTTGTATTAACAACATTGCACTCGTACCCGCATATGATCTTCTACTCAATGCGTCAGCTACTACGTTCGCTTTTCCAGGATGATATTGGATGGTATGATCGTAATCTTTCAACAGCTCGAGCCAACGTCGCTGCCGCATGTTGAGTTCCTTTTGAGTGAAGAAATATATGTGGCTTTTATGATCTGTATAGATCTCCACTTTCTCCCCATACAGGTAGTGTCTCCAGATCTTCAACGCAAAAACGACTGCTGCCAACTCCAAATCATGAGTAGGATAATTCCTCTCATATTCTTTGAGTTGTCGTGAGGCATAGGCTATGACTTTCCCATGTTGCATGGGAACACATCCTAACCCTTTGCCTGAAGCATCGCTGTAGATAACAAATCCATCCGAACCAGATGGTATTGTCAGAACAGGTGCCGAAATGAGTCGCCTCTTGAGCTATTGGAAAATCTTCTCGCATTCCTCGCTCCATACGAATTTTGTATCTTTATGAGTCAGCTATGTTAACGGAGTAGCGATTCGAGAAAATCTTTCCACGAATCTCCGATAATAACCAACTAATCCTAGAAAGCTACGTATTTCGATTACCGACTTAGGTTGTTCTCAATTATGATTCATATCCCAATCTTGGATAGAACGTCACAATGACACCTATCAGTTTACTACCGCACGAATATGGCGTCCCCTACGGAGAGTCTGGATTTGGTGCATTCCACAAAGAAAGTCACTAGATAGAGGCTCGGGTACAAACTTCTACAGTTAGGTTTTTAACTCCTGAAGTTCAATAGGAGCCATTCGATTTTTAGAAGTGAGTTTTGTACCAGATTCAAAGATGATACAAAATTCAATATCACGCGTAGGCCAAGAAATTCTTCAGGAAATACGTCAGGGATTTACTAACAATAGAAATATCATTCAAATCTGACGTATTTTTGTTCAAGTCCATAACATAGGCTAAGAAAACTTGACATTCGTTTTTCAATAAACAATTGGCTTTATGACTTGATATGAAAGTGTTTGAATTCAAATGGTTTGGTTGCTTGAATTTGAATAACCGCTTAGGAATATGAAAACTAACAACCTTACGAAAGCAATCAATTTGGCATGATGAGTAGTTAACCAATCAATTCCTAAAATCACATCAAAAGCAAGTATCTTTAAAGAGATAAGATCAACAGGTAATGTGATAGTGCCAACTTGGATCATGCAAGATTTATAAACTGTAGATGTAACGAAGGTTTCACCCAACGGAGTCTCCACAGATAGGTCAAAGTCTAATTTCTCCGGAGTCAAGTTTAAACGTTGAGCACAAGCAGGAGAGATAAAAGAATGGGTAGAACCGGTATCTAATAAGGTATAGACTTCGCAAAAATTTATAATTAACTAACCCGTGCTAACTTCGTTCGGGTTCCTCGCATTCTGACCAGTCACGAAAAACGCTCTTCCAGGAACCGTTGACTTTGACTTTTCTGGGACAACTTTTGGAGTCACCATCCCCGCTGAACTTGGTTTTGCTACAGAACACTCTCGAGCTATATGACCCTCCTTTCCACAGTTATAACATACCTTAGATTGTTGTGGGCAGTTTGGGCTGATATGTTCCACTTTCCCACATTTGTAACATACGACCGGTGGTCGTTCTCCTCCCCTAGAAACAGTTGATGTTTGTGCTGACGTCTTCACGTTATCATTGTTGTACCTTCTCTTCTTGAAATCTCCTCCCGACTCGCTCCTTCTATTATCACGACCACGATTACCACCAGAGTGGTTACCGCTTTTGTCCGAATGTTTTCCTCCCCGCTGGTTTTCATTGCTTCGATGACTGCCGCCACCGGTATGACCCTAGTTGTGGTCCCTCGGTTGCACATACTCATTATCTCGCTCTAATAATTGAGCCATGTTTACAACATCTGAATATAAAGAAAATTTATGAGAGATAAGATATTGCCGAATCTCGGGTTTTAGACCTCTCAGAAACATCCTTGTCATTCGTTCCTCATTTTTGACCAAATGATGTGCAAACCTGGATAACTCTGCAAACTTCGCATCGTACTAGAACACCGTCCTGTTGTTTTGTTCCAGTCTGATAAACTCCACCTCCTTCATATGACGAATACTTTCAGGAAAGTACTTGTCATTGAACAGTTTTTGAAATGTTTTCCAGGACATGTTGAGTGCGTCAGGCTGGGTACGCTTTACAGACTCCCACCAGTAGTCTGCCTCACCGCGAAACATAAAGGTGGCGAATGGAACCTTCTGTTCCTCCGTGCATCCCAAGACATCGAATATCTTGGTAATTTGCTTGACCCACGTTTCCGCCATGATCGGATCCGGCTTTCCCTTAAATTCTGGTGGTCCCAATTCTTTGAACTGCTTAGCTGTGACAAACCGCGCGTTGTTATCATTTCCACCCGTATTCTGCACACGAGTCTCCCTCGTCCAATTTTGCATGAACTGCAAAAAGCTCCTAAACATTCTATCATTCATCGTTTGCTCGGTAACGTTGTTTACAAGAGGAATATTGCTTCCTGTTGCACGCTCCCCTGGGTGGTGATCAAAGGTGTCTCCACGGTCTGATTTACTCCATTATTAACGTTCTCAGCTGCCATTCTTAAATACTACCATAAAACAAGGGTTAATAGTCATGTCATATATTATCCCTATACTCTGACCGACCAAATAAATACCAAATAAACTTAGTCAGGTCATACTAGCGAAGGAATTTCCCGTCTCTCCCCTCCTAGTTCTTGTCTCACATCTCAGCCAGGGATCATATCCCTAAGCTCTGATACCAACTGTGACGCCCCCAAAATAGGTATACAACACCCATTCTGAGTCGCCAAATACATGGTACAGAAAGCAAACTACAACTTCAATAATACAATTGTCGTGCAAAATACGACAACACATACTGTGAGTTTAAATACAAATATTGTCTTCTAGACAATATCCACACTCAAATAAGTCCTCAATACAATTATTCAAACACTATTTTACAGAAATAGTGAGGACTGCTAAAATATCTTTCTAGAACCATCACTCCATACCCCGACTAGATCCTGCTATGTTCTCACCTCCTGAGAAGAAAAATAGAACAAAAAGGAAAAGGGTGAGCTCAACTAGCCCAGTAAAGAATATTATGACTAAGATAATATACAACAAACTATCGTTAGTCTTCAACAGGGAAAAATCTGATAGAATATAATCGACAACAAATTTTAGATCAACAACTACAGCGGAAACAACAAACCATTAGAAGAGTCAAGTAGAGAAAGAATTCTACTATCTTATAAGATTTAAAAGTCCATCATCAATATTTTATCCCTGTAACATTAATTAATAATCATCTTTATCCAAATATTCATCTTTGCACTACAGGCCAAAGATATTCATTTGTATCACCTGTCAGTCATGTTCATCTCAACACCTGTTCATCTTGCACTACAGGCCAAAGATATTCATTTGTATCACCTGTCAGTCATGTTCATCTCAACACCTGTTCATCTTTGCACTATAGGCCAAAGATATTCATCAAGTAATCATACATCTTTGCACTACAGGCCAAAGATATTCAGTAATATCATCATTTAGGACTGAGAATGATGAAAAATATCTTAAAAAGAACGAATCCAGTGAGACAGAAGGACAAATATTAGGGATTCGTATAACAGTTTATCTAAGATCAACAATACTTCATAATAATCAATTGTGAAGCAGAATTCAAAAATAAAGATCAAAACATAGATACAATCAAAGATAGTAACCATAATAGATATCTTGGACAAAAAGAGAAAATTTTTATTTTTCGGTGAATAGTGCCGTATTCGTGAATAGTACCGTATACGTGAATAGTGTCGTATACGTGAATAGTAATCCCGACACAAAAAGTTCTAAATTTGATAAAAACTCATATCAATATTTCAGCATAATGATATTGAAGAAAATAATATCATTAAGAAGAAAATAATATCCCTTACTAATATCAAACGAAAATAATATTCATTACGAATATTAAACGAATATAATATTTCTCACGAATATTGAAAGAAATAAAATTTCTTATGAATATTGAACAGAAATAATATTCATACGAATACGAAAAATAATATCTCTTCAGAATGTGAAATAAATAATACCCCTTACCTCAAAATATCAGTACTTCTGGTCAGAATACCAGTATAAGGCTGAAAGAAATTTGCACTGATGAATAGAAACTCTCAAAGTATCTAAATACTCACAAAATACACTCAATAATCTAGAGAGAGAAAGAGAGAAAAGTTGTTTCTGGTGTGATTTTCAATTCTAACTTAGCCCTCTATTTATAGGAAAATTTTAGTAGGCTTGACCTGCAACCTGATGGCTTTACCTGCTACTATTCCCACCCACCACATTTGAAATATAATTCAGCACATTTCTTCACCAACCACAAGTGGGGCCCACCAATTCTAAAATTTTCCATCAAAATGATAAACTCTGAAAATTCAATAATTTCTGAACCAGTCATCTTGTAAAATTCATAATAAATCATACGTTCATTTTTAACGGTTCAAAATTTGTGGGCATATACTTAACTTATATATGTATAACATATCTAAAAATTACCACGATCCAACGGTCGGATTAAAAATTATAACCCCCGCAAAATATCTCAAAAACTCTGATTTTTAATACCTCCATTCCGACAAAAATACGGATAAAAACCTCAACATTAACTCCTTTATTTTTAACCACAAAAATATATCCCTCATTTATAGCCACATAAAATAAATATTTCCTTATCATATGAATCAATAATTAATTATTCACAAATAATATTACAGAATCACATTTATGACAACCATGCCGTTCCCAGGAAAGATGGGGCTTTCCAATAAGGATTTCTCCTTACTGGCGCGCAATTAGATGACCACACCTCTCCTTAGACAGAACTTTCTAGACATTGTCAATAATGTTATCTAATAATATTATTCAAATAATATGAATTATTGATCTGATAATGGAAAATACTGTGCAGCAACAATTATTGAAACAACAATAATATAAAATATCAACGCAGCAATTATTGAATCAAAAAAATAAAATATTGAATAATAACTATTGTAACAATTATTGAGTAGTGCCTTCTTACGTAAGAATCAATAATTGGTGCAATACCGTGTGCTACTGTAATTTAACCACCGGGTATTCCAACAGTATTAACGGTAACAACTACGCCGTTATTTATAAACAACTTATACTTGTCGTTTTCTTCATCCAATCGCTTTTCGTTATGGGGCCCACACAAGGCTTCGCCGTCGTATGAATATTCCCCGACAGCAAGAATATTCCACGACCAAATGAATATTCTCCGACAAAATGAATATTTTATAACCACTTGCTTATTTTGTAAAATTTGCACATTTCACCCATAACCAAAGTATTATATCAAATTAACCCCTTATTATTCACAATAATATTTAGAGAAAATTTAATTTTATTCATTAAAAAGTTGGGGTCTTACAGTATGAGATTAGAAATTGGAGTTAAAATTAGAGATCAAGATTAAATTAATGAAGGTTTAAGGTATTTGTGGAAGTTCAATCTGCAATGAAACATCAAGATTCATTTTCTCTCTTTGTTTTTCTCTATATTGTGGGATGAAAGAAAGGATATGAATTTTTCATTTAATTTCTATCTCTAATCATGCATATCTCTCTACTCTACTTTTATTGGATGAAAGGGTGAAAGAGATGTAATAGTGATGATAAAAAAAGTGATGAAAAGAAAGGAGATTTACCAAATGGTGATGAAGATGAAGAAAACCAAGAGAGAGAAAGTAAAGTGGTTAACATTTGAATGTTAATTTTAGAAATTAGGGTTGATGAAGAGTAAAGGTTTGTTGTGGGTTTGGGTTTAAAATGAAAAAGATGAACGGGAGTGAGGAGAAAGAATGAGTGATGTTAATTTAATTATTTTTTTTATACTTTTAATGTAAATATATTATTTTTTAAAATATTAATCATAAATTAACCTGAACTTCAAGACATTTTTAACTGGTTGAGAGTACGGATGATGTTTTTTGTTATGCAAATTAAATTTTAGGTTACAAGTGGGCACATTTAGAAGTTTAGAATGCAAACGTCAACATGCCTGTAAAATTTAGGGTTTAAAGTGTATTTTTGTCTTTCTTTTTTTACATACAACAGATAGTAGTACTTACTTTTTTTCCCCTTCAATATTTAATTATATTAGCCTCTAGATCCACCATTGTGTAAATTTTTTTATAACAATTATGCTAATATAATTAACTCATTGTATTATACTCCCTCCGTTCCTTAATATAAGTCGTTTTAGACATATGCACAAGAATTAAGAAAATGATTGAAAAGTATTAACTATACTATCAATTGTCTATAATACCCTTCACCTCACATATAAGAGTTGAAGAGTAGATGAAAGAGTTTTATTAGAAGAAGGAGAGAATGACTTAAGGGTGGAGGAATAGTATAGGATAATGATAAATATGGATCAAAAAATTAGGTGGAGTAATGAGGGGCAATTTGGAAAAAATAGTGATCAATTCTCCTAGATAATCACAAACGATAAATAATTAGGAATAATAAAAAAAAGTCTAAAACGACCAACATATAGGAATGGAGGGAGTATTAAGTTTAGGGTTAAATACACTTATGTTACACCAAGTTTCATCTTCCTCATAATTTAGTCCTTAAAATTATTAAACTCATAATTTAGTGCATAAACAATTTAATTTCACAAAGTATCCCTCTAAATTCAATTTTTGGTTGAAATTGGCCCAATACTAGACTAAGCTAGACGGCAACCGGGTAGGACCTAATGGGTTTATACGGTTTGACAGTAGTTAGTTACGATTGATTTTATTAAAAAATTAAAATACTTCTTAATACAATCAACCCCAAATTAAAACACTTTTATCCTAAATTAAAATACTTCTAAATACAATTAATTCCAAAATAAAATACTTCTAAATACAATTCACCCTAAATAATATTGGTTTATATTGACCACCGCTGGAAACCGGTCATTATCTTAATCTCAACCTCACCTCCGTTGACTACCGGATTGGACCACTATTTCCGTCCGTCTCGCTATCAGCGAGTTTATGAAGACTTATATTTGCAAAGGGGCAGATCATCACTCTTCCCCCTCAACGGGTTGTATGGACTACCGTGTCATGGCTATTACCAGGGAGGCTCTGACGTTGGAGACCTCGATATTCTACTGCGGCATATTTGGAGATCTAGGAGAGGTGGGACAACAACAGATGTTGGAGTTGCAGAGGTGTATCTAGGAGTAGCAACGGTGGATCTAGGGCAGAACCATTAAATGTTTCTTCCTACTTTATGCAGCTAATTGCATTTCTAAATATTGATCGGATCTTCGTTGCTTCGATGGTTGATGAGGAGAAAGAGATAAAATATATCTGGGGAGAAGAAGAGTTGAAAATGATTTTAAGTTATTTTTTTCTGATTGTATGTAGAAGTATTTTAATTTTTTTAATAAAGTCAAACAATATTGTAATACGGTCAAATCATATAAAACTGCTCGTCTTTTTGGAAAATTATATATTCCGACTAATTTTAGTAAATAATTAAAAAAAAATTTGTGGGGGTGGAGAGGGGTGTGTGTGAGGGACATTGTGTGAAATTAGATAGTTTAGGGGCTAATATAAGTGTATTTAGCCTTTAGGTTTAAGTGATATAGATTTTATTTTAATCTATATAATAGTCGACTAATGTCAAAATATTCGATAATTTTTGGAATTGGTTTTCTATTAGTTTGTATTTGAATAAAAGAATTTTTGTTCTTAGAATTCTCAAATTCTTGTTCTTTTATTCTTATTTATTAATAGTAATATATAAAAGCAGGAAAGACGATCCTTTTAATTTGAAAAATTGGTGAGTCAACCATTAATTAATTAAGAGTTAACTCGAGTTATAACTCATAATTGGTCCAATCAATCTTTCAATTCGGCTCTTCCTGTTCCTTTTCCCTTCTTGCTTAAATTCAATCATCTCTTCATCTCTTCTTCAATCGTGTCTTCGTCTCTTCTTTCCGACAACGACCTTTTTCACTTTATTAAATATACTCCTTGCACGCTTTAATGGGGATCGAAAGAAAATAATAATTCTAAACAATAAACAATGTCATGGTTTCTCTCACCGGAACGATTCTCTCTCTTTTGATCCTGTTAATTGGATCATTTTTTATCGTTGACATCAACGACGATAAGTGTGATATTTTTTTAAGGGACCGAGATAATTTAATTACTTTATGCTATCTCTCCAATGGCCTGGCAACGTTTGTGGCCAGTGGCGGAACCAGAACGTTTTTATAGGGGGGGTCAAAATATATCAGTAATTTTTTTTATTGACGCTTGAAGTGCTTTTTTCGGTTGTACGACTGAGAGGAGACAACTGTATCCTGCGAGTCTACATAGTTTAAAAATGTCTCAAAATTTGTTAATTTTCAATTGTTGAAAAAAATATCCTTCTCAATATAAACTACTAGCCTGTCATTAATCCACTCGTCTCCCATTTTATTATCCAAGTTAGTCTTGACAATTTTCATCGCAGATAATACTCTTTCAACAGTAGCAGTTATAACTGGTAAAACCAAAGCCAACTCGATTAATCGATATAACAATGTAAATGTCATATTTCTTCTTGTTTCAATCAGCTTCTTAGCAAGACTTCCCAAACCTAAATTTTTGATCCAAAAAAATTGACTATCGCATCGCATATCATAAATGTAATTTCAAGTTGATCCCCAAATATCATGCGATCAGTTAATAAGAAGTCTTCTGGATAAAGCTCAAAAAGACGGGGTAGCTTATTTTTGCCAAATTGAGAGGACAAATCCCTTGGATCAAGGCATGATATGCATAAAAGTAACTCTGTGCTTGCTTCTGAAAAACGATTGTTCATCTCTTCAACAATTGAATCAACAACCTACATTGTAATAATGAAAAATAAAAAAAAGATAAATTTTTAGATAGGAATAATGAAAAAAGATTATACTTGACAAAAAACCTTAAAACAATAATGATAAAAATTAGTAATAATTTTTCTAGTGCGCCTGCTACGACCGCGGGATCTCATGTTGTCTTCCATATTAATTATTGGGATCGTGTTCTTCTCACAAAATATATTGACTTCCTTCAAAAAATTCTCCCATCCGCCTCCCTATAATCTTGTAGTCGAGCTTTCAATACCCCAATCAATCTCACAACATGTATAATGTTTTTATCTTTTTGTTGTAAGGCAAGTGACAAATCATTTGTGATTCCTAATAAATATTTCATCAAATGCATCACAAATAAAAATTCATAATTCTCTATCTTATCAATCAAACTTATGGCTATACCGCTATTATCATCAGAAGCACCATCATCATGCACATTTTCAAGCACTTGTAATATAGAAGTCCATATAGACATAAGACGGATTATTTTTATGTAATGTGACCCCCAACGAGTATCTCCTGATCGTCTTAAACTGATTTCTTAATTTTTTTTCGTTTACCACTAACTATGTCTCCCTTTTCCAAACACTCTACAATCCTATCATGTTCAAGCTGTCTAAGTTTATCCTTTCTTTTACATGATGCTCCAGCCACATTCACAATCATAGTAACATATTGAAAAAAATCATTCACAATACGGCTGCTCTTGGCAACAGTAACAACAACTAATTGGAGTTGGTGAGAAAAACAATGAACATACCTTGCATATAGCTTTTCTTTTAAAATAAGAGCCTTCAATCCATTGAACTCGCCTCGCATATTTGAAGCCCCATCATATCCTTGACCTCTCAATCTCGATAATGACAATTTATGTTTTGCAAACAATTCATCAATAGCATTCTTCAAAGAAATAGATGAAGTGTCAGGCACATGTACCACACCAAGAAACCTTTCAATCACATCTCCATGGTTGTTTACATATCTCAAAACAACTCCCATTTGCTCCTTTATTGAAACATCTCGAGACTTATCAACCATAATAGAAAAAATGTTATCCCCAATATCATTGATGATGGCAAGTGTAGTTTCCATGGCACAAGCACTTGTTAGTTCTTTTTGAATTTTTGGAGAAGTCATTTGATTGTTTCTAGGAGCATTCCCATTAACTACCTTGCCTACCTCTTCATTTCGTAGGTTGTACCACTAAAAAAACTCAAGGAAATTTCCCTTATTTGATGAAGTCGATGACTCATTATGTCCACAAAAAGGCAAACATTGCTTCAAAAGAAGGCGTGTGACATCCAAAACCGCCGTTAAACGGGTGCGATAAGCAACATCCATCTCTTCCCCTTGTGCTAGTAGTATATGTGACACACTCTGCCTTTAATTTTTAAAACTTTGAAGTTGTATTCTAGCATCATTATGAGCACTATTCGAAGCACCCACATGTTCTTGAAAATTTTCAATTGCATTTTATTGCTGAACCCTATTTTTGTAAAAGCACCTACTCTCATTACAAGAAAAGGTCTAATTTTCGTCGGACTAATCCGTCGACGTTAAGGATATTCCGTCGATGATAATGTAACTGTAAGACCCCAAATTTTATGAATAAAGGTTTAATTTTCTCGAAATATTTTTTTTGAATATTATGGTGTGGATTTGAGATAGTGCTATAGTTGTGAGTAATATTTATAAATTTTGCAAAGTATGCAAGTTATTATATAATATTCGATTGGTCGGGGAATATTCGTTTTAACAGAGAATATTCGTACGACGGCGCAATCGTTGATGGACCCCACAACGAAAGTATTGTTGTAGTTAGAAAACAACAGAATTATCATTTTATAAAAATAATGGCGAAAGTGTTACCGTTAAAACTGTTGAACTACTCGATAGTAAAAGTACAGTAATACTCGTGGTTGCATAGTAGCACACGGTATTGATTATTGATGCTTACATGATAAGTCACTCAGTTATACTCAATTATTACTACAGTAATTGCTACATCATATCTCTCATATTATTGATTCAATTATTGACACAGTATCATCTGCATAATATGTTATATTATTAAATCAATAATTGAGACGACAAAGTTATTCATATTATTATTTTCAATATTGATAATGTCTAGAAGTTCTGTTAAGGAGAGGTTTGGTCACCAAATTACACGCCAATAAGGAAAAATCCTTATTGGAAAGCCCCTCTTTCCTGGGAACGATCTGGTTGTTAAATATTATGAGTTATAATATTAATGATGAATAAGTTCGTGTTGATTAAAGATGAAATTGATAGTTCCATTGTGTTGAAATTATTAGTGTTAGTGAAAATCGACATTTATTTCGATAATAATTGATGTCTGGAGGTTATATTGACCAATCAGGTAATTAACCGGATAAATGAGCAATTAAT
This sequence comes from Panax notoginseng, assembly GCA_016801055.1. NCBI lineage: Eukaryota > Viridiplantae > Streptophyta > Magnoliopsida > Apiales > Araliaceae > Panax > Panax notoginseng. The sequence goes on from CM029023.1 coordinate 149,593,435, forward strand.
TACAATTAATTCACATGCTTTTAACTATTTATTCACATGTGTGTACTATTTATTCACATTCATTTACTATTAGGGGAGTTGGTGCAAGATTGATAATACTTGCATGACTAAGTTAAAAATAGAGGTATAGATGGAGGTACTATACTATAATTCATATTTTCACATGTCTAGAACAATTGATTCACATGATTTACTATTGATTCATATGATTTACTATTAGGGGAGGTGGTGCAAGTTTGATAATACTTGTAAGACTAAATTAAAAATAAAGAAAAAGAGGGAGGTATTATAGTGTAATATTTTGAGCCCCAAAACGTGCAATTATTGAAACTATATTTTTTTATAAATAGAAGCTCATTCTTCCTTTATTTCTCACCAATTCACTAAAGCTATAGAGCAATTATTATAGAGAGAAAGAAGAAGAGAAGTCTGCTACCTCACTATTCCAGTATCCAGTCTTCTTTTGAGGTAAGGGGTATTATTTCTTTCGTATTCATGAATAGAGCTTCTGTTATTCTATTTTTTTATTATTATGTTGGAATAACCTGTCTATGCGAAGTACCGCATACATGGTGAAATCCTTTTGTTATTCAATTATTTATTATTATGTTGGAATAACCAGTCTATGCGAAGTACCGCATACATGGTGAAATTCTTCTGTTATTCTATTCTTTATTATTCTGTTGGAATATCCTGTCTATGCGTATTATGCATGACCTGGTTCCATTATTTATTATTCTGTTGGGAATAACCTGTCTGTGCGGTCTATCGCATGCCTGGTGAATTCTTTTGTTATTCCATTCTTTATTATTCTGTTGGAATAACATGTCTACACGGACTACCGCATGCATGGTGAATGACCTTTCGTATTCATTCTTTATTAAATTGTGGAAATGATCTGTCTACGTAGATTACCATATGGCGGATGAAAATTTATTTGCAATTTCGTATATTCTATTATACTCGTATGAGATATCATTTTTTTTTGTACTCGTCATGAAATATCATTTTATTTGGTATTTTATTTACGAGTTACTATTCACGGGTTACTATTCACCCAAACTACTATTCATCAGAATATTATTCACTCGGGTATTTGGGATACTTTTCATGTCGAGATACTATTCACGAGGTACTATTCCCGAAGTACTATTCACGGGGTACTATTCACGGGGTACTATTTACTCAAAAAATATATTTTTTTTCTGTCCAAATTATTTTTGGTACATGAATATTATTCTTGAATTTTACTCCATAAAGCAGTATAATGTTGACAATTTAGACCTTATTGATTTCTGGATAAATTAAATTATAAATGATTAAAATTTATCCTTGAACTTGTTTTATTAAATTATTATGTTATTGTCATCATCCTCATGCTTATATTGTGATTAAAGTCATCTTTGGCTTACGTACATAGACGAACTTGGTATGATTATGACCAGGAATTATTCGGTATAATCATGACCGTAATGTGACGAATGATATGGTAAAAGTCCTCATTAGCCTGTAGTTCATTGATGGACAGTTGTTGGTACAATTATGACCAGGGGTTATTTGGTATAATCATGACCATTGATGATTACATGAATATCCTTGGCCGTGGTGTAGGGATGATTCGATTTTATTTATTAAGCTGAGTCTCAGCAATAAAGTTGATGAAAAACTTTTTAAATCATAGAAGATAGTAGATTTTATGCTCTACTTGACTCTTCTAATGGATTGCTTATTTTCGCTGTAGTTGTTGATCTAAAACTTGTTGTCTGTTGTATTTTATCAGTTGTTATACTGTTGAAGGCTAAGGATAATTTATTCTGCATTATCTTAATCATAATATTTCTTACTGGGCTAGTTGAGCTCACCCTTTTTTTCACTGTTCTCTTCAGAAAATAAGAATATAGCTGGGACGAGTCGGGGAACGGAGTGACGGTCCGAGATGGTTGTTTTAGCAGTCCTCACTAGTTATTGTGATAAAAAATGTACTGAGGACTTCATTGAGAGTGGATATTGTCTAGAAGATAATATTCTTATTTAAACTCTCGGCTATGTTTTGTCGTATTTTTACACGACAGTTGTATTAAAGAAGTTTGTATTTGATTTATGTACCATGTCTCTGGCGACTCAAGATGGGTGATGTATACCTGTTTTGGGGGCGTCACAGTTGGTATCAAAGCTTAAAAATATGATCCCTGGCTGAGATGTGAGACAAGAACTAGGAGGGGTGAGACGAGAAATTTCTTTATTAGTATGACCTACCTAAGTTTATTTGGTATTTAATTAATCGGTCAGAGTATAGGGATAATATATGACATGTGAATTAACCCTTGTTTTGTGGTAGTATTTGAAAATGACATCTGAAAATATTGAGATCAGCAATGAAGGACATGAGACCGTTGAGTCACAAACGATCAATACACAGGATAATGTGCAACAAGAAGACAATAATCCTCAGGTAAATAACAACACCGATCAAATGATGAACAATGGGATGTTCAGAGGCTTTATACAATTCATGCAACATCAGGTAAGAGAGACTCCTGTTCAAAATATAGGTGGAAATAATGGCAACCCACGGTCGGTCACCGCTAAGCAATTCAAGGAGCTGGGACCACCGGAGTTTTTGGGAAAGCCAGAACCACTTAAGGCGGAGACGTGGTTAAAGCAGATCACCAAGATATTTGATGTCTTAGGATGCTCTGAGGAGCAAAAGGTTCCCTTTGCCACCTTTATGTTGCGTGAAGAGGCAGATTACTGGTGGAAATCTATAAAATGTACCCAGCCTGACGCACTCAAGATGTCTTGGGAGAGGTTCCAAGAGCTGTTCAATGACAAGTACTTTCCTGAAAGTATTCGTCACATGAAGGAGGTATAATTCATCTAGTTGGAGCAAAACAATATGACCGTGTCGCAATACGAGGCTAAATTTGCGGAGTTATCCCGATTTGCATCCCATTTGGTTGATAATGAAGAGCGAATGACGCGAATATTTCAAAGAGATTTGAAACCCGAAATACGTCAATACCTCATTTCTCACAAACTTTGTTTATATTCAGATGTTATGAATAGGGCTCAGTTATTGGAGCGCGATAATGAGTTAGAACAACCAAAAGGCAACGACCAACAACACGATAATAATCGTACCGGTGGCAACGAACATCGAAATAATGATAACCATCGTGGGGGAAATTATCATGCCAAGAATGGTAACCACTTCGGTGGTAATCATGTCCAAGATAATAGAAGTGGAAATTTCAAGAAGAGAAGGTTCAACAACGATGGAAAGACAGCAACACCAGCACCTGTTAAGGAAGGAGAACGACCGCCGATCGTATATTATAAATGCGGAGGGGAGGGACACATCAGTCCAAGCTGCACGATGCAGTCCAAAGCATGTTACAATTGTGGAAAAGAAGGTCACCTATCCCGATTTTATCGTGCACCAAAGTCAAGTCCAGCTGGGACGGTGGCACCACAGGTAGATACGGATAAAATAAAGTCGGTAGTTTCAGGGATAGCGTTTTTCGTGACTTCTCAAAAAGTGAGTAACCCGAACAAAGTTAGCACGGGTTAGTTAATTATAAATTCTTGCGAAGTCTATACCTTATTAGATACCGGTTCTACCCATTCTTTTATCTCTCTTGATTGCTCTCAACGTTTAAATTTGACTCCGGAGAAATTAGACTTTGACTTATCGGTTGAAACTCTGTTAGGAGAAACCTTCATTACATGTGCTATCCAAGTCTTGGATGAGAGTCACAGTTTTGAATGATATTTCTATTGTTAATAAATTTTCTGACGTATTCTTGAAGACTTCTTAGCCTACCCCTAGAGCGTGAAATCAAATTTTGTATTGACCCCAGTACAAAACCCATTTCTAAAACCCTTAAATATTTCTTCAACCAAAACGAACGTATAATGCGCCAAAGATGTTGGCTCGAGTTGTTGAAGATTACGATCGTACCATTCAATACCATCGTGGAAAAGCGAACGTGGTAGCTGACGCGTTGAGTAGAAGATCGTATGCGTTTACGGGTGCGATGTTGTTAACACAAAAACCCATTTCGTATAACTTACAAATGATGAAGATAGAGTTAAAGACTCTAGGGACCCACAAGAAGATAGTGAATATATGAGTAGAATCGACTTTAATCGATAAAGTTAAAGCCGCTCAAGCTACATATGTAAGACCCCAACTTATTAATGAATAAAATCAAATTTTCTCTAAATATTATTGTGAATAATAAGGGGTTAATTTGATATAATACTTTGGTTATGGGTGAAATGTGTAAATTTTGCAAAATAAGTAAGTGGTTATAAAATATTCATTTTGTCGGGAAATATTCGTTTGGTCGTGGAATATTCTTGCTGTCGGGGAATATTCGTACGACGGTGCAGCCTTGTGTGGGCCCCATAACGGAAAGCGATTGGATGAAGAAAATGACAAGTATAAGTTATTTATAAATAACGGCGTAGTTGTTACCGTTAATACTGTTGGAATACCCGGTGGTTAAAATACAGTAGCACACGGTATTGCACCAATTATTGATTCTTACGTAAGAAGGCACTAATCAATAATTGTTACAGTAGTTATTATTCAATATTTTATTTTATTGATTCAATAATTGCTGCGTTGATATTTTATATTATTGTTGTTTCAATAATTGTTGTTGCACGGTATTTTCCTTTATCAGATCAATAATTCATATTATTTGAATAATATTATTAGATAACATTATTGGCAATGTCTAGAAAGTTCTGTCTAAGGAGAGGTTTGGTCATCTAATTGCGCGCCCGTAAGGAAAAATCCTTATTGGAAAGCCCCCTCTTTCCTAGGAACGGCCTGGTTGTCATAAATGTGATTCTGTAATATTATTTGTGAATAATTAATTATTGATTCATATGATAAGAAAATATTTATTTTATGTGGATATAAATGAGGGATATATTTTTGTGGTTAAAAATGAAGGAGTTAATGTTGAGGTTTTTATCAGTATTTTTGTCGGAATGGAGGTATTAAAAATCAGGGTTTTTGAGATATTTTGCTGGGGTTATAATTTTTAATCCGACCGTTGGATCGTGGTAATTTTTGGATATGTTATACATATATAAGTTGAGTATATGTCCACAAATTTTGAACCGTTAAAAATAAACATATGATTTATTAGGAATTTTACGAGATGACTGGTTCAGAAATTATTGAATTTTCGGAGTTAATCATTTTGGTGGAAAATTCTAGAATTGGTGGGCCCCACTCTTGGTTGGTGAAGAAATGTGCTGAGATTTTTATTCAAATGTGGTGGGTGGAAATAGTGGCAGGTAAAGCCATCAGGTTGCAGGTTAAGTCTGCTTCGGCGTGCTAACATTTTCCTATAAATAGAGGGCTAAGTTAGAATTGAAAATCACACCAGAAACAAGTTTTCTCTCTTTCTCTCTCTAGATTATTGAGTGTATTTTGTGAGTATTTAGATACTTTGAGAGTTTCTATTCATCAGAGCAAGTTTCTTTCAGCCTTATACCGGTATTCCGACCAGAAGTACTGATATTTTGAGATAAGGGATATTATTTTCTTCTTAAATGATATTATTATCTTCAATATCATTATGCTGAAATATCAACACGAGTTTTTATCAAATTTGGAACTTTTTGTGTCGGGGTTACTATTCACGTATACGGCACTATTCACGAATACGACACTATTCACCGAAAAATAAAATTTTCCCTTTTTGTCCAAGATATCTATTATGGTTACTATCTTTGATTGTATCCATGTTTTGATCTTTATTTTTGAATTCTACTTCACAATTGATTATTATGAAGTATTGTTGATCTTAGATAAACTGTTATACGAATCCCTACTATTTGTCCTTTTGTCTCACTGGATTCGTTCTCTTTAAGATATTTTTCATCATCCTCAGTCCTAAATGATGATATTACTGAATATCTTTGGCCTGTAGTGCAAAGATGTATGATTACTTGATGAATATCTTTGGCCTGTAGTGCAAAGATGAACAGGTGTTGAGATGAACATGACTGACAGGTGATACAAATGAATATCTTTGGCCTGTAGTGCAAAGATGAATATTTGGATAACGATGATTATTAATTGATGTTACAGGGATAAAATATTGATGATGGACTTTTAAATCTTAGAAGATAGTAGAATTCATTCTCTACTTGACTCTTCTAATGGTTTGCTGTTTCCGCTGCAGTTGTTGATCTAAAACTTGTTGTTGATTATATTCTATCAGATTTTTTCCTGTTGAATACTAATGATAATTTGTTGTATATTATCTTAGTCATAATATTCTTTACTGGGCTAGTTGAGCTCACCCTTTTTCTTTTTGTTCCATTTTTCTTCTCAGGAGGTGAGAACATAGCAGGATCTAATCGGGGTATGAAGTGATGGTTCTAGAAAGATGTTTTAGCAGTCCTCACTATTTCTGTAAAATAGTGTTTGAATAATTGTATTGAGGACTTATTTGAGTGTGGATATTGTCTAGAAGACAATATTTGTATTTAAACTCACAGTATGTGTTGTCGTATTTTGCACGACAATTGTATTATTGAAGTTGTAGTTTACTTTCTGTACCATGTATTTGGCAACTCAGAATGGGTGTTGTATACCTATTTTGGGGGCGTCACAGTTGGTATCAGAGCTTAGGGATATGATCCCTGGCTGAGATGTGAGACAAGAACTAGGAGGGGAGAGACGGGGAATTCCTTCGCTAGTATGACCTGACTATGTTTATTTGGTGTTTATTTGGTCGGTCAGAGTATAGGGATAATATATGACATGACTATTAACCCTTGTTTTATGGTAGTATTTAAGAATGGCAGCTGAGAACGTTAATAATAGAGTAAATCAGACCGTGGAGAAACCTTTGATCAGCACCCAGGGGAACGTGCAACAGGAAGCAATATTCCTCTTGTAAACAACGTTACCGAGCAAACGATGAATGATGGAATGTTTAGGAGCTTTTTGCAGTTCATGCAAAATCAGACGAGGGAGACTCGTGTGCAGAATACAGGTGGAAATGATAACAACTCGCTGTTTGTCACAGCCAAGTAGTTCAAAGAATTGGGACCACCAGAATTTAAGGGAAAGCCGGATCCGATCATGACGGAAACGTGGGTCAAGCAAATTACCAAGATATTCGATGTCTTGGGATGCACGGAGGAACAAAAGGTTCCATTCGCCACCTTTATGTTCCGCGGTGAGGCAGACTACTGGTGGGAGTCTGTGAAGCGTACCCAACTTGACGCACTCAACATGTCCTGGGAAACATTTCAAAAACTGTTCAATGACAAGTACTTTTCTGAAAGTATTCGTCATATGAAGGAGGTGGAGTTTATCAGACTGGAACAAAACAACATGACGGTATCCCAGTACGAGGCGAAGTTTGCAGAGTTATCCAGGTTTGCACCTCATTTGGTCGAAAATGAGGAACGAATGACAAGGATGTTTCTGAGAGGTCTAAAACCCGAGATTCGACAATATCTTATCTCTCATAAATTTTCTTTATATTCAGATGTTGTAAATAGGGCTCAATTATTAGAGCGAGATAATGAGTATGTGCAACCGAGGGACCACAACCAGGGTCATACCGGTGGCGGCAGTCATCGAAGCAATGAAAACCAGCAGGGAGGAAAATATTCGGACAAAAGCGGTAACCACTCTGGTGGTAATCGTGGCCGTGATAATAAAAGGAGAGAGTCGGGAGGAGATTTCAAGAAGAGAAGGGACAACAATGATAATGTGAAGACGTCAGCACAAACATCAACTGTTTCTAGGGGAGGAGAACGACCACCGGTCGTATGTTATAAATGTGGGAAAGAGGGACATATCAGCCCAAACTGCCCACAACAATCTAAGGTATGTTATAACTGTGGAAAGAAGGGTCATATAGCTCGAGAGTGTTCTGTAGCAAAACAATGTTCAGCGGAGATGGTGAATCCAAAAGCTGTCCCGGATAAGTCAAATTCAGCGGTTCCTGGAAGAGCGTTTGTCGTGACTGGCCAAAATGCGAGAAACCCGAACGAGGTGATCATGGGTAAGCTAATCTTGAATTCTTGCAAAGTTTATACTTTACTAGATACCGGTTCTACCCATTCTTTTATCTCTCCTGCTTGTGCTTAACGTTTAAACTTGACTCCGAAGAAATTGGACTTTGACTTATCTGTTGAAACTCCGTTGGGTGAAACCTTCGTTACATCTACAGTTTATAAATCTTGCATGATCCAAGTTGGCACTATCACATTACCTGTTGATCTTATCTCTTTAAAGATACTTGCTTTTGATGTGATTTTAGGAATTGATTGGTTAACCACTCATAATGCTAAAATTGATTATTTTCGTAAGGTTGTTAGTTTTCATATTCCTAACCAACCTGTCATACGAATTCAAACTACTAAACCACTAAAATCAGTCACTATCGTATCAAGCCACAAAGCTATTCGTTTATTGAAAAACGGATGTCAAGCTTTCTTAGCCCATGTTATGAATTTGAACAAAGACATGTCAGATTTGAATAATATTTCTATTGTTAGAGAATTTCCCGATGTATTTCCTGGTGAACTTCCTGGTCTACCCCCAGAACGTGAAGTTAAATTCTTTATTGACCTTGAACCCGGTACAAAGCCCATTTCTAAAATCCTATATCGAATGGCTCCTATTGAACTTTAGGAGTTAAAAGTCCAACTAGAGGAGTTATTGGACATCGGTTTTATTCGTCCTAGTACATCTCCTTGGGGTGCTCCTATGTTATTCGTAAAGAAGAAAGACGGGAGTATGCGACTTTGTATCGACTATCGAGAATTGAATCATGTCACTATCAAGAATAGGTATCCGCTACCTCGCATTGATGACCTGTTTGACCAGTTACAAGGAGCATAATTCTTTTCAAAGATCGACCTTCATTCTGGATATCATCAGCTGAAGATTAAAACTGAGGATATTCCAAAGACTGCCTTTAGAACTCGGTACGGGCATTATGAATTCTTAGTCATGTCTTTTGGATTGACTAATGCTCCTGCTGCCTTCATGGATATGATGAACCGTGTATTCAAAAAATATTTAGATCAGTTCGTTGTTGTCTTTATTGATGACATCCTCATCTATTCCAAAATCCGTGAAGATCATGAGAGCCATTTGAAGCTGATATTGCAAAGGCTTCGTGAAAATAAGTTATATGCCAAACTGAAGAAATGTGAGTTCTGGCTTGAGGAAGTAGCATTCCTTGGGCACGTGGTGTCAAAACATGGAGTATCTGTCGACCCGGCGAAGATTGAAGCCATACAAAGTTGGAAGTAACCGAAGTCGGTAACCGAAGTACGTAGTTTTCTGGGCTTAGCTGGTTATTATCGGAGATTTGTGGAAGAATTTTCTCGAATCGCTACTCCATTAACTCAGCTGACTCGGAAAGATACAAAATTCGTATGGAGTGAAGAATGCGAGAAGAGTTTCTAAGAACTCAAGAGGAGACTCATTTCGGTACCTGTTCTGACAATACCATCTGGTTCGGATGGATTTTTTATCTACAGCGATGCTTCAGGCAAAGGGTTAGGATGTGTTCTCATGCAACATGGGAAAGTCATAGCCTATGCCTCATGACAACTCAAAGAATATGAGAGGAATTATCCTACTCATGATTTAGAGTTGGCAGCAGCCGTTTTCGCATTGAAGATCTGGAGACACTACCTGTATGGGGAAAAAGTGGAGATCTATACAGATCATAAAAGCCACAAATATTTCTTTACCCAAAAGGAACTCAACATGCGGCAGCGACGTTGGCTCGAGCTGTTGAAAGATTACGATCATACCATCCAATATCATCTTGGAAAAGCAAACGTAGTAGCTGACGCATTGAGTAGAAGATCATATGCGGGTACGAGTGCAATGTTGTTAACACAAAGGCCCATTTTGTATGACTTGCAAAGGATGGAGATAGAGATGAAGGCTCCAAGTACCCACATGATGATATCAAATATACGAGTAGAACTGACTTTAATCGATAAAGTTAAAACTGCTCAAGCTACGGACATAAAGCTGATGCGTATGAAGAAGAAAGTGCAAGAAGGTGCTATTCCAGAAGTAAGAATCGATGAAGAAGGAATACTTCGAGTCAACTCTAGACTTTGTGTTCCTAACGATTTTGACTTGAAGCATAGAATAATGATGGAGGCACACAACACACCGTTTGCAATCCATCCTGGGAGTACCAAAATGTATCACGATCTTCGACATACATTTTGGTGGAGCAATATGAAAAGAGAGATCGCGGAGTTTATCTCGAGGTGTTTAACTTGTCAACGTGTAAAGGCGGAGCATCAAGTGCCAAAGGGTCCATTGCAACCACTTGAGATCCCGAAATGGAAGTGGGAGCACATTACCATAGATTTCGTTACAGGTCTTCCTAAGGTTTCTCAAGGCATAGATGCGATTTGGGTTATTGTTGATAGATTAACCAAGTCTGCTCATTTCTTACCGATACGTAAGACTTATTCCCTTGAACGTCTTGCTAGTATTATGTGAACGAGATTGTGAGATTGCATGGCATGCCAGTATCCATAGTTTCGGATCGTGACCCAAGATTCACTTCATGATTTTGGGTTAGCTTGCAGAAAGCTATGGGCACGAATTTACGATTCAGTTCGGCATACCATCCTTAAACGGACGGACAATCAGAGAGGACTATTCAAACTCTTGAAGATCTATTAAGACTCTGTATCCTAGATCTCAAAGGGAGTTGGGATAAGTACCTACCATTGGTAAAATTCTCTTACAACAACAGTTATTAGACGAGCATAGGTGTGGCTCCATTCGAGGCGTTGTATGGAAGAAAATGTCGTTCTCCAGTATGCTGGGACGAGGTGGGTGAAGCAACATTGTTGGGACCAGAGTTGGTACGCATGACTACAGAGAAAATCCAAACGATTCGACAACGTATACAAACGGCACAGGATCGACAAAAGAGTTATGCGAATCTTCATCGGAATGACGTGGAATTTAATATTGGGGATCATGTATTGTTACGTGTTGCACCATGGAAGGGAGTTACAAGATTTGGGAAGAGAGAAAAGCTCAATCCAAGATTTATTGGTCCATTTGAGATTCTTGATCGAATAGGAAATGTGGCATATAGACTCGCATTACCTCAAAGCATGTCTCGTGTTCATAATGTTTTTCACATATCTATGCTTCGTAAATATGTTAAAGACCCGAACCACATTATTGAGTTAGAACCAGACGAGATAGCTGAAGATTTAACGTACGAGGAGGTACCTGTTAAGATCATGGATAGGAAAGAGCATGTCCTATGCACAAAGGTTATACCACCAGTTAAGGTTTTGTGGAGAAACCATGCTATTGAAGAAATGACCTGGGAGTTGGAATCAGAAATAAAAGCGAGATATCCTCACCTTTTCGAAATATCAGGTACGTACGTCAATTTCGAGGACGAAATTTCATAAGGAGGGGAGCTTGTAAAACCCCAGCTTATTAATGAATAAAATCAAATTTTCTTTAAATATTATTGTGAATAATAAGGGGTTAATTTGATATAATACTTTGGTTATGAGTGAAATGTGTAAATTTTGCAAAATAAGCAAGTGGTTATAAAATATTCATTTTGTCGGGGAATATTCGTTTGGTCGTGAAATATTCTTGCTGTCGGGGAATATTCGTACGACGGCGCAGCCTTGTGTGGGCCCCATAACGGAAAGCGATTGGATGAAGAAAACGACAAGTATAAGTTGTTTATAAATAACGGCGTAGTTGTTACCGTTAATACTGTTGGAATACCCGGTGGTTAAAATACAGTAGCACACGGTATTGCACCAATTATTGATTCTTTCGTAAGAAGGCACTAATCAATAATTGTTACAGTAGTTATTATTCAATATTTTATTTTATTGATTCAATAATTGCTGCGTTGATATTTTATATTATTGTTGTTTCAATAATTGTTGCTGCACAGTATTTTCCTTTATCAGATCAATAATTCATATTATTTGAATAATATTATTAGATAACATTATTGGCAATGTCTAGAAAGTTCTGTCTAAGGAAATGTTTGGTCATCTAATTGTGCGTCAGTAAGGAAAAATTCTTATTGGAAAGCCCCCTCTTTCCTGGGAACAGCCTGGTTGTCATAAATGTGATTTTGTAATATTATTTGTGAATAATTAATTATTGATTCATATGATAAGGAAATATTTATTTTATGTGGATATAAATGAGGGATATATTTTTGTGGTTAAAAATGAAGGAGTTAATGTTGAGGTTTTTATCAGTATTTTTGTCGGAATGGAGGTATTAAAAATCAGGATTTTTGAGATATTTTGCTGGGGTTATAATTTTTAATCCGACCGTTGGATCGTGGTAATTTTTGGATATGTTATACATATATAAGTTGAGTATATGTCCACAAATTTTTAACCATTAAAAATAAACATATGATTTATTAGGAATTTTACGAGATGACTGGTTCAGAAATTATTGAATTTTCGGAGTTAATAATTTTGGTGGAAAATTCTAGAATTGGTGGGCCCCACTCTTCGTTGGTGAAGAAATGTGCTGAGATTTTTATTCAAATGTGGTGGGTGGGAATAGTAGCAGGTAAAGCCATCAGGTAACTAGACTTATACTCGGAATACAAAAGCTATGAAAGATTACAATATTTTTCTTGCTCAAAAGAATACAATTAATAGATGAAACTAGACTTAGAAAGCTCTCTAATGTATTGAACAATTTGGATTGCAGCTTCTAGAGTTCTCTCCTTCAAAAGTCAGGCATGAAGACTAATATTTATATAATAAAAGAGCAACGATTATAATATTGTTAGTATGAAAAGCTCAATAGGAGATAACAAAATCAGTCATTCCAATATTTGAATATAAAACATGCTAAATTAAAGGAGTTAAAAAGATATTCCAAGATAAGGTTGTTAGAGTCCATACTCTAAACAACTTTGAACAACTAAGTTCGTTTCTATGAAAGACTCCAAATCAAATATGAACAAATTTCATGGCTAAAATAATTTCCTTAATAAACTCCTATTCAAAAACTGATTTGACAAAATATTAGAGAGAAAATTTTCAGCAATAATAATGATATGAATTTTAAAACTCTTGGACTAGAAATACTTTCATGCACTTGGGCCATCATGAAAAGAACTGACCATATCATTTTCAATAAACAATTATTAAATTAGCTCAAACCATAATCAATTCAGTCCATTAAATAACTTATATTATCAAGCATCTTGTCATCATTAAAATTACAAAGTATAAAAACTAACATTCTCCCTCTTTGTGATGATGACAATATATTATATCTTCCAATTAACATGTTCCCCCTAACTCTATGGTTCCCCCTAAAATTATGCATATTAATGAATAATAAATAACTTGAGCATATAAACTATTAATATATTCAGTAACATCCATCACAAATCAAGTATGAATAAGCCAGACAATCATGTTCATAATTTAGAAATCACATCACCCAAATATCTCTCCCCATTTGTCATTATCAAAAAGAAATAAGATCATGCATATTAATCATTAAGCACAAGTTGCATATCAATTTAGTTATCTCTCCCTTTTTGACACTAACAAAAAATAATTCATAAAAATGAACTTTTTAAAGCCACCAGAATTCCATAATTTTGTTATCTCTCCCTCTTGGACATCAAAAAAATAAGTGCAAAGATAAATAAGGAAATTACCTAATGCAAGCTTAGAACAATATCACATATAGCAAGAAAACAAAATAATCATACCTTTGTGTTTTGTTACCTATATGTCAACATTGTTATTTTTACCAGTAGTAAGCCTAATATATGTGCTCCTTAGTGCAGCTTTGGATTTTAGATTTTCATAATCAAATCTCTTCAATTAAAGCTCTTCTTTTGGTCATCCCAATGTTAAGGTCTTTAATGCTCTGATTAGGAGGATGAATTTTCATTGTTCTGGATGATCTAGGAAGTCTGACATTTAACATTTTCTCAACTGGTCAATGATCTGGTATATAAATTTTAGCTTCTGAAAATTCATCAGAATTGTCTTCTGAAGCAAACGGGTCAGGCTGTCTGATTTATAAGTTCTTGATTCCATTTACATGTAGTATCTTTATTTTGGCTTTTGCCCAAAATTTCATTCCCTTCATCCATTCTGATTTAATATGTTCAATCTCTCAGTCTTCTTTTTGACCTCGAGGCATCTACAAAACAAATAAATGATCTCTATCTTTTTGGTACTCAATTCTTCTCGAGTCATTTTGGGTTAGTAGCATATAAATCACATTTCTTTACCCACATTTGGTTTACTTTAATTTTATTATAATTAGAATCAAGATGACCTTTAAAATCACATTTTTTGCAAGTAACAAACGTTGAACAATTAAGTGGTTTATGCATTGGTTTACTATTAATCATTCTAATATTATTATTAGTTCTATTTTTCATATTTGTAATAGAATTATACCCAATTCCTTGTTTATCAAGACTAGATTTGAGCACCCAACATTATACTTATATTTTCTTCTCTTTGTACAAATTTTGCAAGGTCCTTTTTCAAAGATATTATTTAATTCATCATTATTATCATGTCGCACATTCATCAATTTTCCATCATTAAAAGTATCTATGCATGCATCTCTCATTTTCAAATTTTCTTTTAAAATTTATTTTTCATTTTTGAGATATTCATTTTCTTTTTTTTCTTCAACAAGTGACACAACTTCATTCATTAATTCATTTATACAAGTCTTAAAATAGGCAGTTTTCTTTTTGAGCTGTTGATTTTCATTTTGTAAAGCAACATAATCAAACATAAATATTTCAAAAGCTTCATGAAAATTTGTTATCAAGTTGATCATCATTTTCTAGCCCCATGAAACAAAGTTGACTAATTTCTTCTTCTTGTTCTGTTTTGGACTTACACATTGAAGTTGAGCTACCTTTTTTATTCTTCCTTTGTTTCTTTCTTTGAAGTAGTCTTTCGAGTTTTCTTGAGAGCATTTCAATTTTTCATCAAAATCTTCGTGATCGCCTTTGTTGTTGCTCTCGGCTTGAAGTGTCAATATCTCCTTTATTGGTGCTTCATCTTCTTTATCATACCTTCTTAGCTGATTTTCAAATTCTTCAAGCTCCAAATAAGATAAGAGTTTCCGTGGTACTAATTGTTGGTGATTCTTGGAGAGTTATGACTTTCAATGCGAACCATTTGGGCATGACTCTTAGCAGCTTTCTATTAATTTTCCTGTGATCAATTTTGCTCCCAAGCATACTAAGTGAGTTCATTAGTGTGAGGAACTTCGCTTGAACTTCTTGAATTATTTCATCTTTCTCTAATTTGAACAATATGTAGTCGTGTATTAGCATACCCAATTTAACCTCATTGACTTTAGAAGTACCTTCATGACTCATCAAGATATTGTCCCATATTTCTTTTGTTGGGTTGCACGATAATACTTTATAAATTTTAGCTTGGACCATTCCACATAGCAAGGTGTCCATGGCTCTTGAGTTGTAGGAAAACATGTAGCTTTTGTTTACGTCCATCTCCATGAGAGCCTTTGGTCTACTATCATAATGTCTAGGAATATCAGGTACATTTTAAACAACCCACCATTCCCATCGATCCCTCTTGAGGTAGATCTTCATTCTGAATTGTCAGAAGTTGAAGTTCTCACTTCCTAGCAATATAGATGGCCTGCTTATAGACTAACCTTCTTGAAAATTGAGGTGTGACATAGGATCTTTCCCTACGACCTGCAAAGATCAATATTAGTAGAGGCTTGCTTTGATACCAAATATAATTCTGTATAAAAGAACAACTAGAAGGGGGGTGAATAGGTGTAAATGCTAAAAGTAATCAATAGTGACACATTTTTGAGTTTTACATCTATAGGTTTAAATCGAACAGGTAACCCTGTTTGATTCTATGTTTACTTTAGTACATGTTATTCGTCAGTTATAATCGGACAGGATACCCTGCCTGCTTTAGTGTATGGATTAGTATATCTTCAAGTCAGAGCATAGCAAAATTTCTTGAATTACAAAAACAAAATAGAGAAGAACGGAACAGTATATCACACCAAGATTTTTACGTGGTTCAACCCCTATCCTCTAATCTAGTGGCCTAATTCACGTCCAGTACCAATTGGCATTGGAGACTCTTTTTATTAAACTTAATACTCAATTAAGTACAAAGAAATACTCCTGGTTCAAAGAAATCCAATTCTAACTTGGACACCAATATCCCCTTACACCTCTGAACAGATTGCATGGCTGAAACCATTTCCTTAATAAACTCCAATTCAAAAACTGATTTGACAATATATTAGAGAGAAAATTTCCATCAATAATAATGATATGAATTTTAAAACTCTTGGACTAGAAATACTTTCATGCAGTTGGGCCATCATGAAAAGAACTGACCATATCATTTTTAATAGGGAGAATTGCATATTCTATTACATTTTTAAAAATAATTACAATAATAGTGCACTCATAAAATCTTTACACAACTAATACACTTCCATATTTATTTATAATAATAGTGCAATTAGGATTCCTTAATTTAAGAAATTAGTATGCAATTAGGATTCTATCTCTCATCTTCCAATTAATAAATTCAACACACACAAGTCTTATATTCCTTGTGCTACTGTTGACGACGGTGATGGCGGCTATGGTGATTGAAGCGGAGGAGGAGGATGTGGTGGAGGCACACAGCGAACGAGTTGGTTTCCGACCACGGCTATGTCGTCGATAGAGTAGCAAGCGCTGATAAGGAATGCCTTATTAAATCTTTTCAGAAAAATGGTGCCTCCGGCGAAGCTACCGTTCGGAACATCATCGACTGACGGCCCATTGGAAGGAACAGGACCACCGGGAGAAGGTGCTGACGGAGAATCTGTGTTGGGTGAAGGAGATGGGGGCAATAGTGCTGATGGAGATGGAGATGGGGACGAAGTTGCCGGAGACGGCGAGGAAGAGGGTGTGGGTGTGGGTGGCGCAACCGCGGGAGAAAGTGTAGGTGTGGCGGTTGGTGAGACCGTTGGCAGTCGGTGAAAAGGAAATGATGCCTACGACAGAAGAGAAAGAGAGCAGAAAAAAAGCCTTAATAGAGGAGAATTGAAGAAGAAAGAACTCATCCCTTCTCTCAGTCCATGCAACTATCCTCCAAAGTCAAAAATTTAGAAGATCTTGAATGATTAAATTAAAGGTTAAAGTTTAAAACCTAGAGTGAAAATAGATGATTTATTTTAAATTTTTAAGAAAAATCTAAGGAAATGGTATGTTGAAATAATTCAACGATAACGTTACGAGAAAGAATAAGATCTAAACCGATTAAGAATGATTCAGTATTGTGATTCCGGGGACGGAATCCTTATAAGGGGGAAAGAATGTGATAACCCAAATTTTGAGTAATATTAAAATAAGAATTTAATAAATAAAATTCTTATTAGATAATATGTTGTAAGATATTATATTGCATAAATGGGTATGAACTATGCAATATGTGATGCTTATGCTTAATAAATATATTAGTATTATATATTTATAAATTGTAGGGGCAATTTATTAAAGGAAGAGAAGAATATCATACATTATTAAAATGATATTTCGATATCAAAATGAAAAGGAAAGCCAACATGGCTTAGATATGAAATACTCTTGGCATGAAACTACCGATGTGGCTAATGAAATAATTATATTATAATATAATTGATTTCATTCAAAAGTAGTATGTAGTAGTAAAGAAGGAGAATGATAAGTACTAAAATAGGTTAACTAAATTACATGGACCCATTATTTTTAATAATGTGTACTAATTAAATTGGCTAATTTAAGTGAATGTGGTAGATCAACTCACGAAGCTTATTATATATTTGGAGTCCAAGTTGTACAATTTGGGCCCTAATAAATTGCCTATGTATGCTCCTAAGCTTACCCCAAGTGTAATGGGTCATAACTACTTTTGAATTATGTATTAAGCCAAATACCAAATTCAAATCCAGCCCACTCCTTGATCATTCCAGCAGCCACGTTGGATGAAGTATGCTATGTTTTATTAGTTAGCAAATAATATAACCGGTTCCAAGAGGGAGGAATCAGTTAGTTGATTAGCAGTTTGTTAGAGACTATGTTATAGAGTGGCTGATTAGGGGCCACTGTCAAGGAGTTGTCAGTAGGCTGAATAGAGGATAAGGTAGCTATCATAGGGGCCAAGTATGGTGAATTAGCTAGGATTAGTAGGAGCCAACTGACTGTTGTGTCAGGGGGCTGAATGAGGCTATAATCTAGTTAGATAAAGGCTAAAAAAAAGATCAGCAATATAGCCATGTTGACTAGCCTTCTTCCTTATCTACAAATAGCTTTACCAGGTACCTCAGTTTCAGTTAGTATACTACCAACTGAGCTTCAATAACCGAAACACACTTAGATAGAGGAGAAGGGAGTCTAACTGAGGAGGAGAAGGAATTGTCCAACTGCCATTTGTAATCTCTGAGCAACTAAGGTAATTCTTCCAATCCCCTTCCATTCCATTCTTGTTAAAAGATGACTGTCATGGCCGAGTGACTGATCATTGAACTTGAAGGACTGTTTTCCTTTTTAATTGCTATATTGTGGCTGTAAGGTTTGATGCTACTGTTATGTATAGAAAATGCAACCCATAGCAAGGTAAGTAAGAGTTATATAAAGTTTATGAGAATTAGTGAGTTTGTATGTTGGGCAATATAAACTATAGCTATAAATTGAATTATAATTGGGCTGTGATATGAGCTATGGTTAAAAGATTTAGCAATAAAAATTTATATGTGACATATTGGTTATGTTGGAAACAATGAAATTAAAAGTTGGTTAGTAAACTCGTTAGTTTATGAACTAAATGTATATAATTCATTTAATTATACAATTGGTTGGTGTAAACTTATAATAGAGCTAAGGAGTATAAGATTGGTTGTGCGGAGTAATAAGGTGGAACAAATTGGGTTAGAACATAAGCGAATAGCTATGAAATCTGCATTTTGAAATAATGTGCACCACGTGTTCGCTAAAAGTCCTATATGGACTGTTTTTTATTAAAAATCAAATATTATATATAAACAAGGCTTGGGATATATTCATATATTACATATGTAGATAATTAAAGGATTTGAGCAAATTAAATTAGAACGAAAATCAATTGTAAGCCAAAACAAAAAAAATCTAAAGATAGTGTGTCGGGCCACTTATGGACTAACTATGGACTGTTTTTGAATTTTTGTGGTTTTGATTCATGTCTGAAATCTAAGTTCTGTAGTAGTATGTTATACTCCTATGAGTTATGAAAATATCCCAATTGGAACGAAGTAAAAATGAGCTCAAACGAATTTATAGTGAATGTTTTGGTAAAACATGTTAAAAAAACTAAGAAAAACTAGTGAACTGTTGCCCCTAAAATGAAAATTCTGGGTTAGCTAGGATGTTCAGAAAATTCTAGGCTTTTGGTATGTTATAGTAAACTGAATAAGCTTTCCACAGACTCCGGAACGGACTAATTCCGACTTCGGAGCAAAGAGTTATGACCGTTCAAAGTAGTCGCGTCAAAACTGTTAACCAACTCGGGGCAGTCACCTTGAACGAATTTTATGGAACTCTGTGTTTAGAATTTGGAAAGGTCAAAGAATAAAAGTTGTAGTCCCAGAAGTTAGCTTCGCGTGGGCTCAAGAATCGCCTAAAAATGTTTTAAAATAAAAAAGTTATGACTGTTTTAGCGAGAGAGGGTACACCTGGGAAAAAATTGAAACTGTTATGAACGTTTACTTTTGACGCATTATTTGGGCTGCCTAATGAACCCGAATTGGGTGACTCGTATTTTAAAAAAATAGTCTCATATGATATATATAACATATTTAAAATTGGTTTTAATCCGGCATATGAGCTAGAAGTTAAAAAGTTGTAAAGTGGCCATGATGTCCTAAACGTTGCTGCCCATAGCAGTAGGCAGCAGCAGCACGCTGCAGGGCGGGTGGCTGGGGGCTTCTTTAATCTCTCAGTCAATGAGTTTAAATGATTCAAATTGTTGAACTGGTATGTTCTAAAATTGGTGAGTACATCATCTATATATATATATATATATATATATATATATATATATATATATATATATATATATATATATATATATCCAAAACTTAATACAAATAAATCGAAGATGTAAGAAATTAAACTACGCGAAGTGAGGGTCAAGGAGTAAAGGGTTGCTGCCTAATGGCAGCAGCAGGCAATCTTGAGTAACAGCAAGGTCTGTTTTGGTGAGTTAGTTTCATGCTATATGGATCAAAATGTGGGAAATAAGATTTGTTAAGGCAAGAAACAAAGAAAAAAAAGCTCTTGCTCAGCAGCAGCAATAAGTAACAACAGCAGAAGTGGGTAGAAACTAATTGGGCCAGTGGTGGTTGCAGGTTTAGTTCACTAGTTTACCCGTAGTAGTTAACTTATAATTTTCTAAAAACAATCTAGTGCATAAGTGATAAAATACCTAATGTTCTATACGAGTGTATTAATACTTTAAGATGTAAAGGCTAGCAAAGGTGGGTATCTGAACTTGGGACTGTTAAGCCAAGTTGGTATTGTTAATGCCTTAAAAGGGTTGTTTTGGATATGAAGAAGTTAGCCAACTGATGCAAGCATGATAATGGATATAGAGTTATTTAGTATCATGTTTTAAAAGTTGTTTGGATACTTAAATGTTCCTTTTGCCTACATATGGACTATTTGCAAGTTAGTAGCTAAATCTATGCCTAAATTAGGACTGTTTGTGCAATGTTTGCAAACTGAAGTTGTGAAGCAGTATGAAGTCTCTAAATAGTCTAAATATATCACTTAAAAGTTGTTCCTCAAGTTGACCAAGATCTAGGAGGTGTGTTGTACATACAAATTTAGGTACAAAAGCTATGTAAAGTAAGCTTTTAAGGGTCAACTAACACCCAAGTAAAGAGATACAATACCTAGACCTTGTAGGCAAGTTTCAATAGTCATAATAGGACATAAGAAAGCTTCACAAACTAAATGAACCAATCCAGTTAAAGCATATAGAATTATGAGATTTGTATATTATTGGTTGTTTTTTTTTTAGATGATCAAGTTTTAAACGGCTGATCATAAGATGATTCAAATTAGAAAATATGGATCCAATAATATTTTTTCAGAAACTCCTACATGCCACTCAAAACATTTAATCACTTAACTTGCACCGCATATATTTTTTTTGGATACCATGGGGTTTAACACAAAAACTGGGACACAACTAATATCCAATAAGCAGCTAAGCTCCATCTTCTATTCAAAAGCATCATCATCGTCATCAGGGAGGGGCTGACTTGTAGCTGCAGCGAGTTCTGCTTCGTGCTGTTGCTGCGCAGCTATGTTGATATGCACTTCTGGGGGAGCAAGGGCTGGAGACTCCACAAAGTGTAAGTTGGGATCCCCTGCAAGTTTTCTAGCGAGATAGAGAAATGGCTTTTCAAAGTTGTAGTTGCTCTTTGCGGATATCTCATAATACTGTAGATTCTTCTTCTTGTGGAAAGTAACCTGCTTAGCCTTCACTTGATGGTTCTTCACATCAACCTTGTTTCCACAAAGTAAAATTAGGATATTCTCACAGACGCGACAAAGATCTCGATGCCACGTTGGGACATTTTTGTAGGTCAGCCTAGCAGTAACATCAAACATGATGATGGCGCACTGTCCATGAATGTAGTAACCAT
This sequence comes from Panax notoginseng, assembly GCA_016801055.1. NCBI lineage: Eukaryota > Viridiplantae > Streptophyta > Magnoliopsida > Apiales > Araliaceae > Panax > Panax notoginseng. Next base: position 149,615,198 of record CM029023.1, read on the forward strand.
CCCTAAGCCCACCGAATTTCTCTTGCCCAGCTGTGCAGTAAAATCGAATTTTTCCACAGTTCGTAAAGAAATCCAATGGATGAACTTCCACACCAATGGTTGGTTCATATTTCTTCTCAAATTCTCCGGTAAGATGTCTCTTCACAAATGTTATTTTTCCTGTTCCACCATCGCCAACAATCACAAGCTTGAAGCTTGGATAATCAACGGTTTGCTGATTCGGCAAAGCCATCACAAATGAAGCAGCAATTTTAGAGAGAGAAAATGAAACGCTGCAGCAGCAGAAAGAGAAGAGAAGGGTTTGCAATTGGTATTTGATAGAGATTTTTTATATATAAAGGGCAACAGGAAATCTTGGTTCTCACTTAGTTTCCCCCAAGTAGCTTTAATTGGTATTATGTTATTAGAGAAATAACATAATATTGTTATTTAGGATAGTTTTATATTTATCAAGTAGTTATGATATTGTTTTTGAATTACCATAATTATCTCTTGAAACTCTTTGATTATGTAATCCTTTGATTTTAGTCTAGGTGATTTTGTAAATCACTTAATACTAGCTTTAGTGATTATATATATATATATATATATATATATATATATATATATATATATATATATATATATATCCCTTGATTCTAGCATAGGTGGTGATCCTATATGTATATATATAGGACACCTCTCTTTGTAAATAAAACAAGCAATAATATACAAATCTCAGAATTCTATATGCTTTAACTTGGTATCAAAGCTATAGTGCCAAAAGGCTTATGATCCATTTTCCATCTTCCGTTGCACATCTTTTGTCTCTTACCTACTAATCCAGACAGTCTCCTCACCTGTCAGCATTCCAGCAATTGTCCCTGATTTCTTCTTCTTCTTCTTCTTCCTATAATCCTCTTTCTATTATTCTTTGGATCGAGACACAATCTATTTTTCTTCTGATTCTCAAATTATCCTTCTTCTATCAAAGGCTTCCTTGGCTTCTAATTTTCATTCTTCTTCCTATGACTTGGAAAGGTGGCTTAACCCATAATCGTTCCAGGAAATTAGCCCCGCCTCCATGGCCGATCAAATATACGTTCCATTTAAAACTTTTGACGACTCTTTGGTCCATGAAAATGATGACTGCGAATTCTTAGATGATGCAAACATCAAATTGGTATGCAGATGATCTTGTTGATCAACTTTCTTGCTTACAAAAACTACCTACTCAGTCTGTCAAAAGCTATCCTGCCAAAGCGACATCGCTTCTTTATACATTTGAAAGCGTGGGCGGTTCTCTTATTCCGTCAGAGTTTATCGATTTTTTAGTTGAAGGTCTTGATGATAATCTTTTTAAAAGAGTTCATGTTTATTATTATTTGATGAATCCTTCATTTAATGATATATCCACTCTTCTATTCGAATATGAAAAATTGTTACAACAACTCACTTCAAACCCATCCATTGGTACACTACAAATTGAGCCTAATGATATTCACGTGTCTATGGTTACACATCCTAAGGAACTCTCTTCTATTGTTGATATTGATATATCTAACACTTTGGATGTTGATCAAGTATTGGAAACCACCGACATTGGTATTTCTTCCGCTAAAATCTTAAGTTCTACTGGGCCCATAGCTGTTGTTGAGACCTCAAAAGTCCACCATTCTGGTATTCCACATGAAAGTAGTATGCACACAAGCCAATCATGTTTGATGATAAAACATATACTTTGTAACAATCTTATTTATTTATTAATAAAAAGTATTAATTTATTAAAGGCTTTAAATTATCTACATGATGCTATTTTATAATATGTGATAAACCCATAGTTTTAAGCAATGCATTTAGAATAATGATGATGATCATTCTAATGAGATCTAAATTCTTAGAAAGCTTAAAACTAAAATAGTTCCTAATCATTGGATTACTAAATTGGGGATTACTGAATCCGGATAGATTGGTACATATGTTGCTTGCTCATTGGATGAGAATGATTGATCTCATGATCATTTTAGTGGAGACACTAAATCAAGTATGTAAGTGCTTATTAGAGAATAAGTTCACTGAACGTGGCTCGCTAAGGAATACCTAATGGAGTTTTACTTACCTGTCAATAGGAATTCCTATAGTGATAGTAGTACAAGTGATCCTTGAACTTGAGATCATCATAGTATCTTGTGCATGATGAGTTATACTTTGACTTATTCCTTAAGACCCTTAGGATATATCAAAGGGTATGCTTGGGTATAATAAGTTATACATGGAGATAATGTATGATCAATAAAGAATCTACCACTTCTAGTAAAAGAAGAGAAATGTCCTATGTGATTCGATAAATGACAACCCAGTAGTCCTTGGCCAAGGCAGAATGAAATTAGAAAGGAGTTTCTAATTTGCATTATTTGGAGTTGTGCATTTAAGAGTCGAAATACATATAATTAAATAAAATAAGACTTGACAGTAATTCTATGTCTTATATTTAATTAGGACATTGTATGGTGGAAGGATTGAATTGTACGGTAACTATTTACTCAAAGATTCTTTTATGATTAATGTTGAAATCTATATTATCTGAAAAGTCGTTGATCGCTAGGGAGGCTTATCCCTATTGTAGAATAAATATTATTTATTTAAATAAATTAATAGTTTAATTTATTTATTTAAATAAGATTAGAATTGTTCTAATTGATTTATTCACAACAGGTTTAATATGGAGAACCTAAATGGTCACACCATAAAAGTAAGAATAATTATTTAAGAAGTTAATGGCATAATCGTAATAATATGTTAAGTATATTTAATTTAATCTATGGTGATAGAATAAATTAAATAGCTTAATATTTATTATTTAATATTTTAAAAATATTAAATAAAAATTAATAAGAGAAGTCTTATTAATATTATTACAATTATTATTATTTTAATTTCTAAAAGAGTTTAGGAATTAATTTCATATATGTACTCTCATTTATTCCTAATAGGATTAGGAGGAAAAATTAGTTAAAGGAGTTTAATAAATTATCCCTAATAAGATTAGGGAGCCCATTTAATTAAAAGAGTTTAATTAAATAAATAATACCTTATTTTTAATAGCGTTACTTGATATCTTTATAAGAGGAGTCTTATATCAAATATCAAATATACGTTATTCCAATTGTTGGAGAGTACGCTCCTTTTCTATAGAGAAAGAAAAAAAACTAGGGTTTTGTCAAACACCTATCTTCTTGGATCTTTCTTCTTCCTTGGTGGATCACCTCTAGAGGCCAAACATGTAAGACCCCGAATTTTATGAAATAAAAGTATTCAATTTTTCTTATAATTATTATTCAGTAAATGGTTAAATTGATAAAAGTTTAAAGTTATAAGTGAAATATGATTTTTTCAAAATAAGCAAGTGGTTATAAAATAATCATTGTTGTCGGGGAATATTCGTTTGGTCGTGGAATATTCTTTCTGTCGGGGAATATTCGTACGATGGCGCAGCTATTTGTGGGCCCATAACGAATAACTGTCGGATGAAGAAAACGACAAATTTGAGTTTTTACAAATAATGGCGTAGTTATTACCGTTAACACTGTTGGAATACCCGGTGGTTAAAATACAGTAATACGCGTTATTGCACAGTAGCACACGGTATTGCATAGTATTTTTGAAATTATTGATTCTTACGTAAAAAGGCACTATTCAATAATTGTTACAGTAATTACTGTTCAATATTTTATTATTTATTCAATAATTGCTGCATTGATATTTTATATTATTGTTGTTTCAATAATTGTTGCTGCACAACATTTTCCATTATCAGATCAATAATTCATATTATTTGAATAATATTATTAGATAAAATTATTGGCAATGTCTAGAAAGTTCTGTCTAAGGAGAGGTTTGGTCATCTAATTGCGCGCCAGTAAGGAGAAATCCTTATTGGAAAGCCCCCTCTTTCCTGGGAACGGCCTGGTTGTCATAAATGTGATTCTGTAATATTATTTGTGAATAATTAATTATTGATTCATATGATAAGAAAATATTTATTTTATGTGGATATAAATGAGGGATATATTTTTGTGGTTAAAAAATGAAGGAGTTAATGTTGAGATTTTTATCCGTATTTTTGTCGGAATGGAGGTATTAAAAATCAGGGTTTTTGAGATATTTTGCGGGGATTATAATTTTTAATCCGACCGTTGGATCGTGGTAATTTTTGGATATGTTATACATATATAAGTTGAGTATATGCCCACAAATTTTGAACCGTTAAAAATGAACGTATGATTTATTATGAATTTTACGAGATGACTGGTTCAGAAATTGTTGAATTTTTGGAGTTTATCATTTTGGTGGAAAATTCTAGAATTGGTGGGCTCCACTTGTGGTTGGTGAAGAAATGTGCTGAATTATATTTTAAATGTGGTGGGTGGGAATAGTAGCAGGTAAAGCCATCAGGTTGCAGGTCAAACCTACCAAAATTTTCCTATAAATAGAGGGCTAAGTTAGAATTGAAAATCACACCAGAAACATAAGCTTTCTCTCTTTCTCTCTCTATATTATGAAGCATATTTTGTGAGTTTTTAGATACTTGGTGAGTTGCTATTCATCAGTGCAAGTTTTCTTCAGCATCATATCCGATATCCAGTCAGAAGTACTGCTCTTTTGAGGTAATAAGAGTGTAGCTGGGTCGAGCGGGGGTAACAAGGGAATAGAACGGTGGTCATCATTTAGTAGTTATATTTGGTGAAGAAAATAGGGTGAGGCGAACCCAACGTTGGAAGGGTGTTTTGTTACTATCATACAAGATGTCTAATGACATACAACCTCGTGTCATCATAAGACAGGGTTGTGCTCATCCACTTGCTGAGTATATCTATGGGCACTACCTATATAATCTTGGTGTTTGTTTGAAGTATAATTCTCAATTAGAGACAGTGGAGATAATGATAAGTCAAGAGAAGACTCACCATTGGGAAGAATATGATAGTAATCTTCTCGCTTTTCTTTGGGGTCTATTGGGTCAACCAAGGATAATTCTGTGGCCATATGATATCTATCATAACCTAGACGCGTGGCCTCCCATGTACGAAGGTTTCCTTGAGCACTTTCCAAAGATTCTAATTTCTAAAACAGTTTTTGACTGTACCTTTATGTAAGGTACCTTTGTGAGGTGCTGATACATGATGGTGTTCAATGTCACATTTGGTATATATTTGTATCCAAACTCACAGCATATGTGTTGTTGTATTTTGCACGACAATTGTTGTAATAAAGTTGCAGTTGTTTTCTGTACCATGTATTTGGCGACTCAGAATAGGTTGGATGGAATGGACCTATTTTGGGGTCGTTACAAAACACTTGGGTGGCTAACGTTAATCAAAGGAAGGAACCAAATCCGATGGATTCAAGTTGGACGCGAAAAGGATTGGAGGTGAACTTGTACCTGAGGAAGCTCGGATCTTCAAGGGTATATTTCTTGTTCTTTCTTTTTCGTTTAATTAATAATTGCACATAAAGGGTGATCCGGGTACGTATATGGTTTGTAAAATTTTAAACTCTGATTTTTTCACGTTTCCGCTATTTTATGCAATTTGATTGCGTTCATGAATATTACAAACCTAACACCACATTCAGAGCTTCTTTCTTCTTTTGTGGACATGACACGATCTAGCACTATACATGTTACATCAAGTCCACCAAATACTTCTTTTGATGAAATTTCTTGCTTAGCGGTGCCAAAAAGTTGCACTCTTCTCAAATCCCAATTATTAGACTCTTTCTACTCGTGTCTACGTGGTAGTTCTCACTCTCATTCAAATGTCCTTGCTAATTCATTTTTAATCTTTCCTTCCTCTTCATTCCATATGGAGCCCGACACTATTCGTTTAAGTTCAGAATTCTTTCTTATTCATAATGACTTGAACAACATTGGTACACATGTTTACGGAGTATTATATTCAAGAGATGTAGACGACGGATTGCAAGGTTCTTATTTGTTGCCAGTGTGCATACAACCAAAAGCTCACTATTTATGGCTTGCTTTTATAGTAATGTATGCTATGCTTTTTTTTAATGTGGTGTTTAGATTGCTCGTGTTATCTACTGTTGGAGGTTTTGTTATTTTGTTGCTTCTACATTTACGCAGATGTTCTTTCAAGCTCAACCTTCGGTTACCTACGTTTCGCTTGCGGGGGTGTATTAGAGAAATAACATAATATTGTTATTTAGGATAATTTTATATTTATCAAGTAGTTAAGATATTATTTTTGAATTACCATAATTATCTCTTGAGACTCTTTGATTATGTAATCCTTTGATTTTAGTCTAGGTGATTTTGTAAATCACTTAATACTAGCTTTAGTGATTATATATATATATATATATATATATATATATATATATATATATATATATATATATATATATATCCCTTGATTCTAGCATAGGTGGTGATCCTATATGTATATATATAGGACACCTCTCTTTGTAAATAAAACAAGCAATAATATACAAATCTCAGAATTCTATATGCTTTAACTAATCCTAAGCCATTTTGAGCATGAGACTTGTTAAAAATCACATTTTTAAAGCCAAAAATAGACTTTTTTGGACAATTCATAGTACCTGACCTTAAAGGACTATTATGAGCAGATACAAAGTTGCTCATACATGCTAGTAATGATTCCCAAACATGGCCATTACCAAAGATAGCAAGAAAACCAAGTTAAGATTTTTTTTCAAGCCTAAAGTGAACTTTGATAAGTCAAAATGAGTTAGATGATTAGATAAAGTATGGTGATGCTAAAAATAACCTTAAGTGTCTTAAATATACATGCCTAGACTATCCTAGTGGCCAGAACTGGAAAATTTGGAAAAAGTACAAAATCAGTTTTGTAAAAAAAGTAAGAAAATGGCTAAGTTTGAGCTCTGTTTTGGGGAGCTTAATGGGCATGAAAAAGAAACCTAAACCTTGATTAAAATACTTTGTACTATGGTCTAGAAGTAGGGACAAATGGTTAAGCTCTTGTCTTAACCAAGAAGTTTAAACAAATCACCAAACTAGCATGAAAAATCACTAAAACTGCAGTTTTGCAAATTTGTCAAAGTATGAAAACTTGAGATTTTTCTATTCTACTTAGAACTTAATTTGGACACCTTAGACAAGTGAATTAGAGTTATGCTAGGCTATTCCAAGTGTTGGAATGCTAATACATACAAGAACTTGTGAAGTTAGTGTGTAAAAGCTTGAAAAAGCTAGGTTTAAAGGGTCAAAACCCAATCTATGCTTGGTAAACCTAAAGGAATGCTAGAAATAGTCTTAACTAGATATAATTCAAGTGTTGGAATGAACTAAAGTGGCTAGAAATGAAAATGGCAAGAATTGACCAAAACTAGAGAACTCAAGAACACATGAACCCTTTATGTTCTAAATCCTGAATAAGATGTAAATGATAACTTTAAAGTCATTCCTATTGCATGATATAAGCATGTCAAACCCCATCAAAGTGAAAAATGACTAATGAGAAAATATGGATGAGGTTTTTGAAAAATGTATACAATATCTCAGATATAGAAATCTAAACTACCACCATGATAACTGAAATTACGTGTTTTGTTATCAATTCCACATACAATGTAGGTTGTGCAAGGAACGCAGAAGTTGGTGTAATGGTAAAACCCCGGTGCAGGCAAGTTTCTCAGTTTATTTATGTGGACTTATAATTGCTATAGATAACTGTTAGTATGATTTATTTTTATAAGTATGTAACACCTATGAACTGCATTATTTGCTTTGTGAATGATGAAGGTCAAATTATGACTAATTATTGAATTGAGTCGGGGGAACTCAATACATATGTGCAATGAATGACATGTACATGACATGTATAGTATGCTATGGTATGTATGTTGCTACCACCAAGACATAAATGTGATAATACATTTGTAATATGCTTGAATACCAAGAATATAAATGCATGAATTGAATGTGAAACCTATGTGCTACATGATGCATGATAGACTGTTAGACTTGCTGGGCCGTTGTGCTCAATCTTGCTTAATTTGCAGGTTAAAGCTATGATGCGATCTATCGTGATTAGGAGCGCATGAAAAGAAGACTAGTGATTTAATTGAGATTGTGTTGAATCATTTGATGGTATTTTCATGTGTAAATTGTTGAATTATTCGATAGATGAAGATTATTTGTTCTAAAAAGGGAATATGCTTGAAAGAATGAATTGTATATTTATACTTATATCTACTCAGGCTAAATAAATCATATAATATGAATCTAGTATAAAGAAGAATTGTAAAGGTTGCGATTCAGGGAATGAATGAATGGAAAAAAAAATTATTCCGCATTTTAGCTATTTTAACATTTAATAATATTTTAAAGCTAGAACAGGTTAATACTAATGCATAAGATCAGGGAGAGAAATAGTCCTGATTTTGGGGGCGTTACATCTTTTGTAATAGTCAAATTGTTCAAATAAAAATTTTAAAGGTTTCAGTGGTGAGAAAAGTTGCAGAGGTGCAAGGGGATATTGGTGTCCAAGTCAGAATTGAATTTCTTTGAACAGTGACTTTTTCTTTGTACTTAATTGAGTATTAAGTTTAATAAAAAGAGTCTATAGTACCAATTGATTTTGGACGTGGATTAGACCACTAGATTAGATGATACGGGTTGAACCATGTAAAAATCTTGGTGTGATATACTGTTCTGTTCTTCACTATTTTGTTTTTGTATTTCTGAAAATTTTGCCCTGCTCTCGTTTGAAGATATATTAATCCAAACACTAAAGCAAATAGGGTATCATGTCCGATTATAACTAACGAATAACATATCCTAAAGCAGACACAGAATCAGATAGGGTTACCTGTCCGATTTAAACATGTAGCTGTAAATTTAAAATTTTATCACTGTTAATCACTTTTAACATTTACACATATTCACCCCCTTCTAAATGTGTTTTTCTACATAATTACACAAGCTAGTAACTAATTAAAGTCTGCTTGAATCGCGATCATTAACCGTTTTAGTCAATGAAATCAAGAAAGATATATAAGAATAAATCATAATCAAATAGATTGGTTAAACAAGTGAAAATTCAGTGACTAATTTTCAAAAGATGATTCATGCTAATTAATTTAGAAAAGTAACGTAGTTCAAAGTTGTCTCCATGAAAATTCAAGACTTCAACATCACTTGTACAACGACTGACAAGAATATATACATATTGAAACAAATGTTAATTCAAGTGTGCTTAATTTGGGTCCAAATTATACTATCACTGACGTACATGAATTCGTTAGCATCTATCAATGCGGCTAATCGGTTAGGCAAGCTATGATATTTACACATTCAAAGTACATGGTCAGTTCTTCAAGTTTCCATTTTCAAGGAATCTCTCCTCTTTTATCCTTTCACACACATCTTCACATGAACAATAGTCTTGTTACATATTACGATATATTTATATCGATAGCAAGCACTCCGGTATGTGAATTTATTTTGAGCTTTAGGTTTAATTACAATCCAATTTTGTCATGAAATTTGATACATTAAATCATTTCCCTAGAAGTAATGTTGGCATAATATTTCCTCTATTTTGCAAAAGAGCCCTATTTGTCATTTTTTTTTGTTACCAAAAAAAGTGTCTAGCTAATGTATTTATTTTAATGAAATATAAACTAATGCAATGTCCTAAAGTTTATCGTCACAATTCTATTATCATGTCACCATTACTAAATTAAACTTCAATAAGTCTAGGGTTTATAAATTTTAGTTTTGTTTCTAAGCAGAATAGTCGTTTTCAAGTAATGTTTGATCGATTACAAATTAATCAAAATTCGATTACATTACATGACTAACCATCCACAAGGATTTAATACTTTGACTACTGTCAAAATGAAAATTCTAACTGCAATACTATGTATGCTCTAGCTTCTTTCATTAAGTTAATTAGTCTGTTAAAAAGCTATATATATAATTAATGATTCTTTGGGCAGTCTTAATCAAAGGTACGTAGACAGCTCTTCAATAAAATCTACCAAGGAATTAAAAACTGAACTATCAATCTGCTATATGTTCAATGTATAATGTCATATGGAGTATTTCATAACTAACCATTTAATTTCTTTTTTATGACTTTCACAAGCTAGTATTTAGGTCTGACAAAATATGGTTATGAGTTGATTTTGGTTTACAAATATAGTTATGGGTTGGTTTTAGTTTACAAAGTTTGATTATAGTTACATTTACAGAATTTGTAAATGGTTATAAATATACAAAATTTGGGTTGGTTTTGGTTTATAAAATTTGATTATAGTATTCATTTTAAAATGATGTATATGAGTTCATGAGTTAGGCTCATGAATGGATTATTTATTCACCAAACTAAAATTGTAGAAGTGGTAATAGATTTGGGGGTTGGCGTACATTCATTCATATTCGTGTGAAAAATAAAAATGTTTCTTTTAATCTCTTAACAGTAAATTAAGAAAGAAAAAGATAATGCTGACATAAAGCTAGCCATCGAAGGTTTTCTGCAATTTCTGTGAGCTCATGGATATGATGACCTAGCGTGGATGGGTTCATAATAGGATAGCTATTATATATGTTTCACTAACATTTCATTTTACTTTATATATAGCATCCGGATACTTCATTTTAATATTAAAAATGAACTAATTAAATTAAGAAATAATATATTCTGTTGAACTATTTAAAATACCTATTCAACCGAACAGAACAGTACGTACAATACAACCGAGCAATATGTTTGTAATTTGAATAACTCCAGAGAAAAGAAAGGATTGAATACTTAAGGTTCATAATGAGACTGCATCAGTTTATATAATTAAAATAAATTAGACTCTTTTTTGTTTGGAAAGAAAATGACGAATAGAATTTCCTTGTATGAATTAAGAAAAAAGTGCTTTAAACATAAATTTTGTTATTTGTGAGACCAACCTTTTCAGTTTTTCAAATATGATCAATATGCACATACGGGATATATAATTAAGTAATGGTTATCTATCTATCTATATGATATATATATATATATATATATATATATATATATATATATATATATATATATATATATATATTTCTTTTCTTTTCCTTTGTTAATTCAAAGGCAGCCTAAATATATAGAGCTATTTTTGTATCTTATCTCAACAACAGGTAAAGAAGTTTAACAAGAAAGCTCAAAGGTGAAATGCATTCAATTCGAATACTATCTCCTGACATGTTTTTGAAGTACAACTGTCAACTTGTATATATCATCCTCAAAGTTTCATTGATTTTCCATACTAATTATAAGCATGAATAACGCTAATTATATAATAATAAAGCAAAGAGACTAAGGTTGCTTGATTCAGAAGAAACTGATGAATATATATATATATATATATATATATATATATATATATGTGTGTGTGTGTGTGTGTGTGTGTGTGTGTGTGTGTGTGTGTGTGTGTGTGTGTGTATTAGAGGATGTAATTAACTAGAACATGCATGCACTTGATTACTTTATTAAACTATGATTAGCTATCGTAAACATGGATTGACTTGAAAATAATAATATCAAATGGAATTAATATATGTTTGATAATTACTTTGTGGTAATTTTGTTAGGCGATGTGGTCCTGGTGTTTGGCAATTAGATTAGTCTTAATTCGCATCATAGTCATCATCTTAATTTAAATACAAATATATTCTCTTTCAGTGCCCGTATTTAAAAGCTCAGTTTAATTCTAAGCGAATGATTATGTCACACACACACACACATATATGTTATGACAAATTATGGCGAACACAATAAATCAACGTAGAAAAATAAAAACAATAATACAAGGTTTTACGTGAAAACCTAAATTAAAAAAAAATCACGGAGAAAGCAGAAGAAATTCAATAAATAAATATCTGAAGAGTACAAGATAAAGAGATAGAATTATGAGAATTCTTAAAATATTTCTAAATCTCTCTGAATGTATCTGAATATATCTGAATTGTATCTAAATCTCTCTTTGAATATCTCTTCTCCAAAATCCTAGCACCCATATTTATAGGCCATAGGAAAATTCATTATCAAATAGGATTAGAAATACTAAATTGAGTATAGTTAGAAAAGATAACTTTCTTAAACCAAAACAGATTCTAGGAAATACGTAAATCCAAATCCAATAAAGATTAATGTCATACCCAACAAATCTCTACCTTGACTTGAATCCTCCAAATATTGCACAAACAGTAAACATTCTCCTCTTCTCAAAATGCATAACTCAAGTGCATCAAACACTAACCAGGTCCAAGCCTGGATTGTCTGCAGTACCAATCGTCAAAACCTTAATGTCACCATCTTCAACATTATCTCGAACTTCTTTATAAGTCACAGGGTCACTGTTCTCAATTGCCTCGGTAGTTGACAAGGCATAAGCAACAAAATCTGAATATCTACATCTCTGTGGTGGTCACACTGTCCTCTTTGCTCTGTCTCTAGTGAGACTATACTGAATTTCAACATGTTCCTCCTCTAGAATTATATTCTTATCTACAACACTATCATTCGAAAAGTACAACTGAATTGCTGAAAGTGTTTTATCATGCATAGTTTTCCATTTTGACTCAGACATCTCGCTAGTTTTATTCGTCTCCTAATTCGTATCAGACATATCTACAGGCTTCATTGGCTTCCCTATAATAACTTTCTTCAAGTCTCGCTAAATAAGAACAACCTTCATCCGAACCTTCCAAAGACTGAAACTAATATTCCCATCGAATTTGTCAATATCAAATTTCGTTGATGAAGTCGAACTCAACACCATAGTATAGATCGATAATAACCAAGCTATTGCTACCAGTTTGTTATGACAAACTATGACAAACACAATAAATTAACGCAGAAAGATAAAGACAATAATACAAGATTTTACGTGAAAACTCAAATTAGGAAAAAACTACGGAGAAGACAGAAGAAATTCACTAAATAAATATTTGAAGAGTAGAAGATAAACAGATGGAACTATGAGAATTCTTAGAATATTTTTGAATCTTTCTGAATGTATCTGAATTGTTTTTGAATATATCTAAATTGTATCTAAATCTCTCTTTGAATATCTCTTCTCAAAAATCTTAACACCCATATTTATAGTCCATAGGAAAATCCATAATTAACCAAATAGGATTAAAAATATTAAATTGAGTATAGTTAGAAAAGATAACTTTTCTAAACGAAAACAAATTGTAATACCTAAATCCAAATCTAATAAGAATTTAAGTCATACCAAAATATATATATATATATATATATATATATATATATAAAATGGCCATAATTAATCTTTACCGCAGCCATTCAATGTATTGCAACCATAAAATGGTTTTGATTTGTGAGGCTCATACGTACATAGGTACATAAACTATCTACATCAGCTAGCTAGTTCTTAATTGACAATTTGAAATAATTAATAAGAATGTTGATAACTATGTATACCCCAGAAGTTTTATTTATATAAAATACTATTGTCTTACTATCTTTGCCTAGAAATGATAGCCATATTTCATAGTTAAATTAGGTCGTGAGCTAACCACATTTATTTCATTTCACTAATTAAGTTATCATTTTGAGGACGAAAAGTACTTGGTACTGGTATAGAATAAAAATTATATACTTACACAAGGCACAACAAATCGAAGGGCCAATCGGTAAGAAATATCAGACCAACAATATTTTCTTAATGCGCAGCTCCAAAATAAAACATTTCATTTTAAAAAATAGGCCAATCTTTTTCACAATTATTAATACTTCCTTGTATCCAAAATATATGATCACAAACATATAAACTAAAATTTATATTATTTTTTAATATATTTGAAACCTCCATTTCATAATTAGAAAGATTTTTGAATTTTTGAAGTCAATTTGTAAAATGCTAAAATTTAAAAGTTAATATGATTTCATTTAAGTTTTTCTAGCTAGTAACAGATATAGTAATAAGTAGCATTTTTTAGCTAGTATACATTAATTATATTTTCTTATATTAAGATTAAATAAATTAGACTGCTTTAAAAAAGGATCCTTTACAATAATATACAACATTTAGTAAGTAATTACACTATTAGTGCATGCACAAAATAATTATAAAAATAATACACTTTTCCATATTTATTTATAATGTTAGTGCAATTAGAATTCCTTAATTTAGGGAATTAGTATAAGATTCAATTCAGAATAATAAGGAAGCCTAAAATCAAGGAGTTTCATAATTAATAATTCAAATTCAAATATTCAAATATTCAAAGTTTGGCAACGTCATCTTCCTCCTCCCCTTCGCCGGTCATCTTCTTCCTCCCATTCACCGGTGAAACAGAGCGTCCGAAAATTTTAATTCCAATTTCATGTCCAAAAGAAAATAAGAACACTGCATAGGAAAGAGAAAGATAGGAGAGTGATGTGTAATGTAATGTTGATAACCAAACCTTCGTACTAAGGTAACCAAACTTTTATACCAATGTAACCAAAACTTTATACCAAAGGTAACCAATATACCTCCACACCTGCAGTATGAATTGGTTACTTAGGTCGGAAAGTTTGGTTACCATGGTATGAATGTTTGGCTACCAACTGCACTATGAAAAAATTGCAGGTGTGGATGTGGATTGGTTACCTTGGTATAAAGGTTTGGTTACCTTGATGTGAATGTTTGGTTACCAACTGCACTATATATTAATAAACCGGTTATAATATCTTTTGCATATAAAAATAGAAAACAATTTCAGCAGCAAAGCAAATACTATATAGAGAGAAAGTAGTAGTAGTAGTAAAAGGCTGCACTTTTCCACTGCTTCCCGCCACTTTGAATCTCTTTTTATTTTTCTCTCTCTTCCTTCACACGCAGATGCAAGCATTTTTCATGTTTGTATTCATTCTACTCCATTTTACCGGCGGACACCTCAGTCCACACTCCCCCAAGAGTTTAATCAAAAATGCTTAGGCACCTCCGCGGAAGGCGTCGTCCCCGTTACGGCGCCCACCTCTGCGCCTTGACCGCCGCCCTCCTCCTCCTTCTCTCCGATCCCGATGACCTCAAATCAACAACCGGATCCGACGATCGGATTGACGAGCTTGACGACGGCGCTCAGGAGGAGTCCGATCCGTCTAAGGTTTCTAACCAGGACGAGATTCTCCGCAAGAAAATAATAATTAACATATCTGGAAGTAGTTGGGACTTATTAATTACTTAATTTAATAAGTAAATCAATCTTAATCCCCTAAATTAAGGAATCCTAATTGCATACTAATTCACTAAATTAAGGAATCCTAATTGCACTAATTATGTAAACAAAACTTTAAATGCATTAATTGTGTAAATATTTTATGAGTACACTATTGTTGTAATTATTTTTAAAAATGTAATAGAATATGTAATTGTACCTTTAAAAAATTAATCTTAAAAACTTAAAGTGTTTCTTTAATTTTGGACAAAAAGGGTGATAGTTTTATAAAATTTAAATACACAGTAGAGATTTTGGACTTAGATAATAGAGACTCTAAGAAAAAGGACTGCATATTATGCAGTTTGGGCCAATGAACTTGTAGGCTTATCTATTTGTCCTAACCTATAAGGTCATGATTTTTCGAGTAATATAACTCAAGCGGATGGGACAAACCTAAAGCGAATTTGGTAAATATTGTTTTCGTCTACATAAAGTGAAATTAATTTAGTGGACTTAAGTGAAACATTTTGTTATAACATGGACATGATCAACAAAGGGATGTAATTCTGCCTTTTCCAAGGAATATGGATTTCCAAAAATCAGTTAGCCAAACGGAATGTAAAGACAACGTTCATAATTTGTGACGATTATGAAGTTCTTATATATAAAAATCTACAAGATAGAGTAGCTAATCCATTAATTTGAAGATGGATATTAATACCTTTGACAATCAGTTTGATGGGATTTCTATTAGGAACAATAACTTATATATAATTCACCGACATCTTAATTTAAAATAATTATGAATTAATTTGGATATAATTGTGAATTGACTTGAATAGTTCTCAGATGATCACATTAGATTTGACAATAGCAAACTCATTTAGTCAATATAATTAAGAATAATGCTACATACACAAATTACTCTACAAACATTTTATAAACTGCTGATGTAACATACTCCAGCTCAACATATTGTGTGGGGCCAAAGACTACATTGAAACAATTTGTTGATCAATATGTTGAGGTGGAGTATACCACATCAATAATTTGTAAAATATTTATAAAATTGTTTGTGTCCGTAACATTACTCTTAATAATTATTTTTATTGGCTGTTTGTGTCTTTCAAATTTAATGCATACATATCTAAGTCAAAATGAAATGACTTTTGATATGCATGCTTGTATTTATATTAAATTCTTAAGTTCACATATGAATAAATTATAAGAATCGGATACATTGAATTAAGAAAATTCAACTTATATTTAAGTGTCCATAACAAAGAAGGATTTGAACAACAAACAAAACACAACTCTCTCTTATACACACACATATATATGGAGACTGATCTATATCTAATGTTGTAAGGATAAAGCTATTCTTACAATAAATCTCAGTCGTCCATCCGTCCGTCAAACAGTAAGGAGGAAGCCTCATCCACAGTTTAATGTGGGGGAACCCATAGTTTAGCTAGTTCTGCGGATGGAAAAATTATCCAAAATACCTCTATTTCGTTCGCAGAATTAAACTGCGGACACTATGTATACCAATGATCGTAACACGACGGCTATCACCCATTCGCAGAACTAAACTGCAGATACTGAGTATATTCACAATTAATCGTTCATTCACGACGGCGTTTTGCTCATATCACCTTTCCGCAGAACTAAACTACGGACGCTGAGTATAATTCTAATTAATATTCAAACAGTGGTGTTTTACAGGAAATCACCGTCCGCAAAACTAAAATACGAACGATGAGTCCTTCTATACTGGATACGTTAAGTTGTTCTTTCTTTCTCATCTGAGATCTAAATACTCAAATCTAATTTGAGAGGAAATCAACCAAATTAAAGGAGATCGGTAAATTTCTACTATAAATTCATGATTGTGATTCAGTTCAAGAGTAAACACAAACCAATTATCTGTACTCTTATCATGTTCAACATAAAATTTTGCTATACATTCTGTTCTATTCTCTCATCCTTTTTCCCTTATTATTAGCTTCATCATTTGTGACAATCTCATTTTTCTTAATAGCCATATATCCAGCTTTACAACACTGATAAAATCTATAACAAAATTCTTGAGAATTCACATATTTTCTACTAGTTTTTATTCTTACTTAATATCTAACACGCTTCGCATATTTTCTATAAAAAAATTTAAGCATCTTCTAACGTATTAAAAATTTGACCAGAATAAGGGATGATATCTTCAACTAGACCTGTTACACCATTATTATCATGCATTTATTTCTCAATACTTGAAATTGAATGAAATGATTCTTAAGCAAACAAATTCATGCCAAAACAAATCAATCACTTGTAAACATTAAATTACAAATTACCGTATTTGACTGATGTTCGTCTCTTGGTAAGCTTTCTAGTTGGCTATGCTCTCTCAATGGTATAAGAAGAAGAGGAAGAAAGAAAGAAAAGCCATATGGTATGCTCAATACTTCTTCTGCTCTCTCAAGTTTATTGAAGTTTAATTTTGACGAAAAAGATGATTATTTAGGCTAACCAGTGCTACCATCTACACTTTAGTTATGTGAACAGGTAAAACATATCTTTTTAGGTTGATGATTATTGTTCGCACTTTAGTTCTGCGAACGGGTAAAACATATATTTATACCGTCTGCAGTTTAGTTCTGTAGATATGGCCTAACTACAAAAAAAGTTAGACTTAAACCTATAAATTATTTCATTTCTCTTGCATATTCTTATATAGAATTATGATCAGAAACATGCATATCTAAACGGATAGAATCAAACAATGAGGTGTATATATATATATATATATATATATATATATATATATATATATATATATATATATATATATATATATATATATACGGTAAGGTTCAAGAGCAACCAGGCCTTAAATAATATCCACTTATCAAAACGACGTAGTTTTGGAGGGACGCGGTGATATTTTTGTAAATACGCGGTGACATTGTATTTACAAAAATGCCACCGCGTCCCTCCAAAACTACGTCGTTTTGAGGTGGATGCTCTGGTTGCTCTTTAAGGTAGATGCTCTTGATCCTTACCGTATATATATATATATATATATATATATATATATATATATATATATATATATATATATATATACGGTCCAGATTTTAAGCTCATCTCTTATCTAACATATATTGCTCACCCCCCTTTAGCGACGGACCGGGAGAGGATTCGGTCCGTCATTATATGTTGTCCGTCGCTAAAAGCTAAGATGACGATTCTATATATAGCAAAGGACCGAAACGTCGCCCGGTCCGTCACTAAAGGGGGGTGAGGGTATGTTAGATAATGGGTGAGCTTAAGATTCAAACCGTATATATATATATATATATATATATATATATATATATATATATATATATATATATATATATATATATATATATAAGTGTGTGTGTGGGCCCAAATGCAAATTAGGGTTCACATAACCTAATTGAATTAAATGCACAATTAGGGTTCCACGACCTCATTAAATGCACAAATTAGGGTTCGCATAACCTAATTAAATGAAGACAGAAGTTAGAAATAAATGTGCTAGACCCGGGAGAAGCCTCCACGTGTGTCTTGAGGCAGAAGGCTCGTGTATATAGAAACAAGCCTTCCTTCTCTGGCGGAGAAAGAGTTGTACGGTCATAAGTCTGGACTTACTCCCAAAAGACATTGAAAAGACCAAAAGAGGTGAGCCTTTCCCTAATCACTGAGAAACAGAGCCTCCTTGGTGGTTCCTGGGTCTTCAAAATATTCAATCGAGAGGGCCTGCAAGCAAGAAGAATTCAGCATAAGGGGTCTAAAGAGTAAGGAAAAGAATGACAATGAAAACATTTGAACTTGAAGTGCTTACCATGACAAAGAAAAAAGTCTGATATTTAAGCTTAAAAACACATGAAAAGAGGAAGAAATAATGTCAGAAAGAGTTGAGAATCACAATTATGCAAGAAAAAATTTCCCGAAATTTTCCAAAAAATCTTCGGACAGCCCAAAAGCATCCTTCAGAGCCTTTTTTGAACTTATAATGGTATATATCATGGCCAAAGGCTGTGATTTTTGTAGGGCTCGTCGATAGCTTTGTTTTGATATATTATGGGTTCCGAAACTCCAAACGAATCTAAAGTTATGATAAAATAGTAACTACTCCTCCCGAATTGCATTTTTTCCATCTTATCGCTGATTTTCCCCTAGGGTTCGGCCACCTAGGGTTCGTACACCTAGAGTGATGTCGCTGCAAAGCATTTTTTTCTTACTCGTGTTTTCGTCAAAAAAAAGGTCAAATCTTTCTTTATGATCCGAGGGAAAAAACCAAGATATAATCAAGGTAATGGGGCTCGGAAGGCAAAAAAAAGATTGGAGGTACCTGAAAAAAAAACCTATCGGGTTCGTCCCCCCTAGGGTTCAGCCATCTAGGGGTTGTTCCCTCTTTTTCCTTTGAGGTATTGTTGCTCCACAAATCAACCGCTTGGAACGAGTGCTCCTTCACCACGAAAATTGTAGCCTTTCTTTGATGAATTTCGAGGGAAAAAACCAAGATATGATCAAAGTGATGGGGCTCAGAAACAAAGAAAGACTACAATTACCTAAAACAGAAAAGAGAAATAGAGGAAACAAGTTAAGAGAAATTCGAAAGAAAACATGCAAGTAAGCAAATTAAAAAGTGAAGACGAGAAGAAGGAATAGAGCCCCAAGGGTTCAATTTCCCCATAGGGTTCGACCCTGTAGGGTTCAACCCCTAAAGTTCGGCCCTATAGGGGGGAATCCTCTTTGTTACCTCTCGCTCAGATTGAAGAACGTCTCCTTGCTGCTCCCTTGATGATCTTCGTGGCTCGTAGAAAGAGAGAAAATCCAATATGAAGCAAGACAAAAAGTGAAGCTTGAATGGCTTGGAAGATACATATATATGTATATGTTCTAAAGTATGCTTGCACCAGGAAAAGAAGCAGTTACCATGTTCCTATTAAGGACTTGATCTAGTTCCCAAAAGATAAGTGGATTTGATCCTGCTTCTTAAATAAAGATATTATTTGTTAAATATAAGGAAGATTTGATTTCCAAAAGATAATCCTGGATTTCGAAAAAAAAGACTAATTTCCTTTTAAAAGAAAAAAAAATTAATATATATATATATATATATATATATATATATATATATATATATATATATAGTAAAGAAAGAGAGAAAATCTTGCTTTCAAAATCAAATAAAGAAAGATTTGATTTTATTTCCAAGATGAAATTAAGATTTGAGATTATGAAAAGGAAAGATTTGGTTTACCAAAAGAATTTATTAGATCAAATTTTATTTGGTGATATTTGATGATCTTTCCTGTTTCAATTTCCAAAAAAATAAGAAAACAAATATTGGGCAAACTATGGAAAGATTCTTAGAAGATTTCCCAATATGTCCAAGGAAGAGCCCTGCTAGGTTTTGCCTCCCTAGGGTTTAACCCTAAGGGTTTGGCTCCCTAGGAGTTCCCTCTTCTAGGATCCTTGTCTTTAAGACATGCAAAGTGGAGTCCAACAAAATCGTTCAAAATCTTGAATTATTCTTGCACGATCGTCTCTTTGGAAAATGCGACTCTCGCGCAGGGGGCAAATATGGGCCCAAGTGTAAATTAGGGTTCACATGACCTAATTGAATTAAATGCTTAATTAGGGTACTACGACCTCATTAAATACGCAAATTAGGGTTCGCATAACCTAATTAAATGAAGACGAAAAAGTCAGAAATAAATGTGTTAGACCCGGGAGAAGCCTCCACGTGTCCCAAGACAGAAGGCTCGTGGAGGCGGCTCGTTTTGTGAATTGATTGAGGGATTGGATTGGTGGCTAGAAGGACATGGCAATATGGACATTACTCTAATGACTAAAGGGTATTTCTAGAATTTTCCTGAAAACACGTGCCTAACATGTGACTAATTAATTTTAGGAAACTCTATAATACCCCTTCCATTCTAAGAAGTGGAGGAACTGTTTTGGTGACTGGAGACTTGAACATTCTCTCTCGAAGCACTCAGGACTTGGACATTCTCTCAACTCGAAGCACTCAAGAAGGCTCTTGGAATCCCTGCTACTCTAACACGGTTTCCAGATTCTAGGAGTTCTGTCATTGGAGTAATCGCCTACCTGTTCTTCTCCCCTCTTCAATCAATCAATCTATTCCGTGTTATTCGTGGATTTCTCTACTCCTCAGCCAACACGAAACCCTAACTAGCAATGCACGATTTCTTGCCCACAATATATATATATATATATATATATATATATATATATATATATATATATATATATATATATATATATATATATACAGAAATGATCAAGTAAGGGATCCCTTACTTTCTTAAAATAAGGGACTTTTTTTTTTACTTTTTTTTTGCTTTTTTTTTTAAAACAACTAAAAAAAAAGTTTAATATTTTATGGAACTGAAATTTTTCCATAATACAATGTTTTGGGCGTGTTTTAAATACCTATACCAAAAAGTGGTGGTACAGTCTGCCCAGACTGTACATACATGTTTTGTTATACGTACTCAAATCACACTCAAAACACTGTATTATGAAAAAATTTCAATTCCATAAAATATTAAACTTTTTTTTTAGTTGTTTTAAAAAAAAAAGCAAAAAAAAAGCAAAAAAAAAAAGTCCCTTATTTTAATAAAGTAAAGGATCCCTTACCTGATCCTGACCCTATATATATATATATATATATATATATATATATATATATATATATATATATATATATATATATATATATATATATATATTTCATTTGTTTAGCTATGGTCATGTTTCTTATCATCTCATATAAGATGAATCACACATCACAAAAATATGAAAGAAGAAATAGAAAATTTGAAAGTTTTAAATCAGACTCTTGTAGTTCAAGATCTTCAGTGTGAATATGAGAAAAAAATTTCAAAAGTGTAGATATTCATAAGTTTAGTTTTGCGGGGGTGATATGAAAAAAATAGATTTAAAGCTATCAATCTTCCATTCAGTCGTTTAGCCATGCGTGTTCCTCACTATTATCACAAATCACATGAATCAGTATGAACACGAATATACAAGAAGGAATGGAAAATTTGACAACTTTAAATTGAACTGATCTTCTAGTTCAAGATCGCCATTGCCAAAACGAGATGAGATCCAAAAGTCATAATATGAAGAACGCAAATAGATGGAAGTACTTTATCGTTTTATAAAGGACTCATCGTCCGCAGTTTAGTTCTGTAGACGGTGATTTACCTTAAAACGCCATTGTTTGAATATTAAATGGGAATATACTTGGCGTCAGCAGTTTAATTCTGCGGACAGGTGATATGAGCAAAACGTCATATGTTAATGAAGATTGATCGAGAATATACTCAACGTTCGTAATTTAGTTATGTGGATGGGTGATATGAGCAAAACACAGTCGTTTTGATATTACTGGCATACATAGCATCTGCAGTTTAATTCTGTGGACGGAGGAGGGGTATTTTGAATAATTTTTCTGTCTGCAAAACTAAATTGTTGGCTCCCTGATATTAAACTGCAGATGGGGCTTCCTCCTTACCTTTCGATGGACAAATGAACTGAGATATGTTGTAAGAATAACTTTATTATTACAATATTAGCTATAGATTAATCTCATATATATATATATATATATATATATATATATATATATATATATATATATATGGACAATGATCTACATCATCTATTTGCTACGGATCAAAAATTAACAAATAGCATCTTAACCTTCTATTACAAAAATCAAGGACTGGATTCAAAAAAGTCATCTCGTCATTCGCTAGTTATTCTAGCGGATGGGTTTAAAATTTGTTATGGACAATTATCCCTGCAATCTACGAGGGAAGCTTAAAAAAATTAAACCAAATCCACTAGTTATTCTAGGCATGCGTAATCTAGTCAGTGAAGCATAAACAACAATCAAATTGAGGCTGTGAAATCGAATTGGAACCAAATTGGGGCTATGAAATTGGGGTTGTGAAATCCAATTGGAACCCTAGTGCTGTGAAATCAAATTGGGGCTATTCGCAATTGTAGCTAATTGAAGCTGTGAAATCGAATTGGGACCGTGAAAACGAATTGGGGCAAAAGTACTGGTAATCTGATTTCCCAAAGTTGCTGCTGCGATTTCATGAAAAACCTTATTTCGCAATTGAAGGCAGATCAATAACAAGTTGTGCAAATTTGATATCGTTTGACCAAAATTTGTGTTCTACATCAACCTAATCAACATTTATTCGGTAAGTTTTTTATTTAATCAGTAAATTTTTAGAATTTATCATACCCCCACTAGATTAGTTTTATCATATATGCACTACAAGAAAATGCTCTAACAGCGACCAATCTTATCAGCGACCGCTTTTTTTGGTCGCAGATAGGATTTTTAGCGACCACCTTTAGCGACCGCACTTGAATTTAGTCGCTAGTTTATGTTAGCGACCGATATCGGTCGCTATTCGGTCGCAGACTCATTTTTGCCTCCAAAAAATTGGCTGGAAATGTTGGCGCGCTGCTTATTTGCCACCAATAAGTAACAGCGACCGCATTCGGTCGCGAATACTTCCACATCATTAAAAATCAGCGACCGCATGCGGTCGCTGATAGCGGTCGCAAATGTATTTCAATAAACCAGTATCAGTTCGTCACTGTCGACCAGAACAGAAGAAAAAAAGAGGGAGAAGAGGCAGAAGGGGGAGAAAAGAAGAGGGAGAAGAGGGGAAAACCGCTGCCAAGGTGCAGCACTACCTCAGCCGCCGCCGACGCCACCGAGAAGGGGGAGAAAAGAAGAGGGAGAAGAGGGGAAAACCGCTGCCGCCACCCACCACTACCTCAGTCGCCGCCGGCGCCACCGTTACCTACAAATCTTTTGAAAGGTATGTTCAATTGTATTAACCTAGTTCGTTAGCTTGTAAATACTAGTGTTTGATTTAATGATATGTTAGAAGTACTTGGACAGTGATGACTGACATTGAGGAGGGGGGCTGGATTTGATAGATTGTCGTGGATATACTAGTAAAATCTCGTGTATTGTGAAAGATGCAATCAACTGTGACCATGTCTGTGTTGGTCTTGCTTCTTCTTTACATATGCATGTATATATTTATATGCATTGTTCATTGTGATGTAGGGACCCCTTCATTTTCTTTTGTAATTCAGACTACTGTAGGTAGGGTGCGTAATCAATCTGATTTTTGTTGAATCTTTTTATTGAATAGTGGTAATAATTTAAGAAAAATAGTATATATTGCAACTAAATTGATGTAGTGGGTTAATTTTATGTATTGATATAGTAGGATTCATAATTTTTGAGATATATCTAAAACTGTGACTACAAAGTGTGAGCAGCAGTAAAGAATGACAAACTATTTTATTTCTTTCCCTTCTGACTTCAAAGAATAATAATCTAAGAATTTCAACTTAATGAGCAATAAGTCACTTGACAATACTAATGAGCAATAAGTAACTTGACAACTAAATACAGAAGCAAAAATTAGATGGGATATAATGATGAAAAAAGAAACTGAAGCAATTATAAAGGTGTGATGTTACATGTAATAGCAAGAGCAGTGTTTGACTGACTGCTATGAAAAATAATCAATTATTAGTTCAACTTGTAATCTGCATTAAATTTCAATTCCTAACAAAAACAAAGTTTCAAGTCTTGCCAAGTAGGGATAATGTTATGATTATTTATATATTTCTCTTGGTTTGTGTCTTGGGTGCCTAGAAATGACAATATATGCATGCCGTCGTGCATGTGGCTAGTCCATATTATAGGGGAGACTCTGGCGAAATTTTTTTGTTGGTCGGGTAGTTGCGAACATTTATAAAGTACAACGAGCTAATCAAATGCTTAGTAACTAATCAAATGTACACGCAGCGCTTGAAAACTGAAACTGAAACATACGTTAGAACCGTACTTAAAGCAAGATATATCCTATATAAGGGACTAATAGGACTAATAGTCCCACATTAAGGGACTAATAGTATGCCTTCTTCTGCAATCTTGATATACGCAGCATATGCAGACCATATATGATGTAATGATTCGTATTCTACCCCTATGAATCTATTGGCTTTAGGTTGGTGTTAGTTAAAATATGTAGGATGACATAAGACCATACTCTAATTTAAGATCCATAACAATATACCATGCCTTTGGGTAGTCGATCTCAAGCGGTGTAAATTTGTTTTGGCATGTATCCTTGTTCAATTCCCGAATAATCATATATGATGCACACTCATGTTATATATGTATATATACATCTATATGTATTTATAAGCATCATAAATGGGATTGAGCTGAATTGTAAATCTCTAACAAGGGAATACAATAAATTCATGTCAACATAGGTACCGTGCAATCATGGACCTCTATTTAGACCGTAGTTGGATGGCACGACGAAAGTCAAGTGCCCAGATAGGTGCTACAGCTGAATTTAGAGCTGGTTGCCAAGTATTTTTGGAGTATGCGTATAGTCACCCGGAATGTATGAATGGTAAGTCGCAGATACGATGTCCATGTTTGAAGTGTAAGAATGTAAATTATATGGATAGAGACATGATAAACTATCATTTACTTGTTTCTGGGTTCATGAGAAATTACGAAGAATGCTGGTGGGCACATGGGCAGAGAAGAGATGGTGGCATCACACAAGTACATAATTCTGGCAGTAGTACTCATCGTATGAATGAAATGGTTCATGATATTGCATGGCCAGATTTTGATTGGGAGCAAGGCAGAGAACAACCTATGAATTCTGATGCCAAAGAATTCTTTAAGTTGTTAAACGAGGGTAGCGAGCCATTGTGGCATGGTTGCACCAAACACACTATATTGTCTGCAGTGGCGACATTACTTAACATCAAGGCTGATCACAACATGAGCCATGAGTGTTTTGAGTCGCTCTTGAAGGCCATTAAGAGTATGTTGCCTGACGGTGAGAAATTACCTGGTAACTATTACTTTTGTAAGAAAATGGTGAAGAAGTTGGGTCTTGGATACCAAAAGATCGATGCATGTCCCAACGATTGCATGTTGTTTTATAAGGAAAATGAACAGATGACAAGGTGCACGTTTTGCAGTCATGATCGGTTTAGGCCTAATAAAGAGGGTGTGACTACAAAAAAATCAAGTATACCGTTTAAGATTCTAAGGTATTTTCCAATAACACATCGGCTAAAAAGATTGTACATGTCTTCAAGAACAGCTGAACATATGAGTTGGCATGCGAAATCTCCAGCTAAAGATGGAGAACTAAATCATCCCGCAGATGGGAAGGCTTGGAAAGATTTCAACTTAGCACATCCTGGATTTGCATTGGAACCTAGAAATGTGAGGCTTGGATTGTCCACCGATGGTTTCAATCCGTTTGGCCACTCAGCTGTTCCGTACTCATGTTGGCCTGTGATTGTTACTCCGTACAACTTGCCACCTTGGATGTGTATGAAACAGCCATACTTATTTCTTTCACTCTTGGTTCCTGGTCCTAAGAGTCCTGGAAAGAACTTAGATGTTTACTTGAGACCTCTTATAGACGAGTTGAAGGTATTGTGGGAGGATGGAGTACAGACTTGGGATGTTGCAACGAAAACAAATTTCAACCTTAGGGCAGCGGTTATGTGGACTATAAGTGACTTCCCAGCTTATGGTATGTTAGCTGGATGGAGTACACACGGGAAGTTGGCTTGTCCGTATTGTATGGAGCATACAAAGTCGTTTAATCTATCAAAAGGTCGAAAGCCTTGTTGGTTTGACTGTCATCGTCGGTTCTTACCGGTAGATCACCCATTTCGAAGAAATAGAGAACACTTCAGGAAAGGGAAAGTAGACAATGATATACCTGCACCGCGATTTTCGGGAACGGAGATGCGAGATCGTGTGATGAGATTGCCGGTTATCCCATTTGGTAAGGTTGATGCCACAAATATAATCAATGGGTTTGGCGAATCTCATAACTGGGTTCGGAGAAGCATCTTTTGGGAACTGCCTTATTGGTCTACAAATTTGATTCGTCATAATCTAGATGTGATGCATATTGAGAAGAATGTGTTTGACAATGTGTTTAACACTGTGATGAATGTTACGGGGAAGACAAAAGATAACGATAAGGCACGTTTGGACATGAAAGATATTTGTAAGCGTCCCGGATTAGAACTTTACGAATCTCCTAATGGTAAGATTGTCAAACCGCATGCAAAGTACACATTGTCCAAAAAGCAAGTTGAAGATGTATGCACATGGGTTAAGTCTCTGAAACTACCAGATGGATATGCATCAAACATTGCAAGGTGTGTTACGGGTGGGAAATTGCAAGGGATGAAGAGTCATGACTGTCATGTGTTCATGGAGAGGCTCATGCCTATAGCATTTCGGGATCTGCTTGATAAACCAATATGGGATGCTTTGACGGATCTTAGTCGTTTCTTCAAAGACTTATGTTCAAAATCATTAAATGAGAAGGACATGTCTGTACTTGAGAAGAACATCATAGAGATCACGTGTAAACTGGAAAAAATATTCCCACCTGGTTTTTTTGACTCCATGGAGCATTTGCAAATCCATCTTCCCTATGAAGCTCGTGTTGGGGGTCCAGTTCAATATAGATGGATGTACCCTTTCGAAAGGGTGATGGGAAACCTTAAGAGAAAGGTTAAGAATAGAGCTTATATCGAGGGGTCGATATGCGAGGCATACAGTTTCGATGAGATATCTACGTTTGTCTCAGACTATTTTCCGGACGAAGTCTTGACAAAGGCCAATCGAGTATCGAGACATGATGATGGGGGAAATGTTGAACTAAATGGTCGACTATCTGTATTTGGTCTATCGGGCCGCGCTTATGGAAAAGGGAAGCGCATATTCCTCTCTGAGCAAGAATTACATGCTGCACATACTTACATTCTTCTCAATTGCGAGGAGATTGACGAATTTGTGAGGTACACATGTAAACTTGATAATTTATCTTTTAAGTTGACAATTTATTCCAATATGTTAATGTTTATAACATGGTATAGATTGTACGATGACGAGTTAAAAGTGAAGCATCCCGGCATAATTGATAAAGATGTTCAAATCAATCGGGATAAAAACTTTGCACTTTGGCTAAAGGACAAAGTAAGTTTAATTTTTAAGCACGTAATATATATATATATATATACTCCATGTTAACTATGACTTCATTTAATAAGATGGAGTTTTTGTAGGCTTTGACTAAGGGATCAACGATTCCGGCTAATGTACAAGTCCTAGCTATGGGACCAGACAGGGACCAAGTCACCCGCAATGGTTACAAAATAAATGGTTGTGAATTTCACACAAAGGCATATGAGCACGGTAAAAGAACAACGAACTCTGGAGTGTGTGTCCAAGGAGATTGTTACAATGAGCTTGGTCGTGCCTTTTATGGGGAGTTGGAGGAAATCGTAGAGTTGTCGTACAAGGGCACGTACGGTGGTCATATTCACTTGTTCAAGTGCCATTGGTTTGATTCAGAAAAAGGGATACGTGTTGACAGACATGGAATCGTCGATATTGACCTCCATAGGTCTGCGTACTCCAACGAACCGTTTGTATTACCAACTCAAACAATACAAGTATACTATACTCCTAGTCCAGTTAGGAAAAGGGATAGACCGCCTACAGATTGGCAAGTTGTAATTCATACTCCCGCGCGTAGTCGTGTCCAAGTAATAGACGGGGATTTCTACCAAGAGGAAATGCTTCAGAGACCTCCTATAATAAATATAGAGGACAACAATGATGTAATCCAGTTAGAGGGTGGAGATGAACCTGGTGAATTGGATCCCGAGACAGTTATTGTGCAGGATGACAGTGATATTGAGAAAGAGTTATTGACTGACACTGACACAGAATCTGAAGATGGTTATGAATCTCCGATACTTGTACAAAATGATTCTGACTCATCAGACAACGATTTTCATTAAAATGTATGTTTAGTTTTAATTGTACAAAATGTATGTTTATGTTCATGTTCATGTTTAGTTCATAATTATGTACCTTTCATTTATGTTCTCTATATAGGAATGTTCTCTATATCCTTAACTATATCATTTATAGTTGTTGTAGTTAACTATTTTGCAGTCATGTTTATGTACCTTTCACTTATGGTAATCGTAGTTAACTATTTCATACAATTAATTGTCATTCATAATTTCATACTAACATCCTAATTTTTTTTATTTATAGATGTCTTCTGAACCTGTTGCACGAAAGCGCGGGTTGGGTCGGGGCCCTAATCATGTGCCGAAGGCCCCGGCTAATCCGGATGATCGCATTCTTATACAGATCCGTCCTCCTCCAGAAAGCACGTAAGTTAAACATCGTGTATATATAAGGGTTTAATATTTCCATTGTTATAAATATATTTTAATGTAAATTATTGTATATTGTAGTGATTTTCAAGATAGTAAAATTGTGAAGTGCATTTCACAATTATGCTTACAGAACTGGCCTACGCCAGTGATTACATGGGCGAGCACACCTCTCGCCCATAAGGATGCAGTTTGGGCTGAATTTCAGGTATATTTATTTAATCACTCTGATAGATAATACATAGTTAATCAACTAATAGTTTAGTAATGTTGGATTATGGTATTATAGTAGTTTTAATATTATTATTGTTGTTTTATTTGCAGAAGCGGTATAGATGGGACGACGCACATGCATCAGTTATTCAAGCACTGTTCTGGCAGAAGTGCGCCGTCCGGACTAAAGATAATCTAAACAAAGAACGACAGAAAGCCCTGCACAATGCTGAGATTGACCATCCAGGACAGGGTGAGCAGTATATGCATGAGCATTGCCCCTGGTGGTGCGCACATCCCATATGGGTGCAGATGTGTGAGCAGTGGAGAGCTGAGAGCTGGGTCAAGAGACGTAAGACTGCCGCCTCGAACAGATCCTCAGGTGTATCTGAAGGCGAAAAGGCAAAAGGCACGTACAAGGGCGGCAGTATATCTCAGCTGCAACATATTGCTGCTAGGGTACGTATGTATAACAAGCTTATTGGCTTAGTTATTTGTCTTTATGTTTACAGTCATGTTTTGTAGCTAAAATATCATATGTTTACATATTAATATGAGAACATGAACTGTAGGAGTCTGAGTCTCAAGGTCAACCTATCAATTGGTTAGATGTGTATGTGGCCACCCGTGATAGTCTGCCTGATGCTGTTCAGATAGCGGTAATAAGTTAACTTTAAATATATTATAGTCATGTTTTTTAGCATTTCGTATTTATTTTTAACTATTTATTTGTTGACCTTCTGACAGGACACTTATAAGGGCTTAATGAACGAGCGCTATCCTGAAGGCACCCCGCGTCCGGCGATTGATCAAGAATTGTGGGAGAGGGCGTCCGTCGTGAAGAAAAATTATGTTAAAGGTCAAGGACAAAGACGACGCCCGACCATCAGTGGCACAGGCAGCTCTGCTACCCAGTCTACACAGTCTACACAGTCATCAGGTCATCCAGCCTATCATACTCCTGCTGACTGTGTGAGAGCGATCTGTCAAAATCGTGATCTTCTTCTTATACTGGGCGGGCATCTGCATTCTCTGAATCCTGATGACTTGGCAAAGGCAGTGGCGGAAGCAGCAGCATCACAGCATCAGGGTGGCGACCAGGTACTTTTAATGTTTCATTACGTACATTGTCTATTATTTAGCTTTCCCCAAGTCATAGCAGTATCAACACATGTAACATATATGTTTTATTCTTTTGTTAATTACAGGGTACTAATTTGAATGATCCATGAAGAGCTAGACCAGTCATGCATGTTAGATTTGTAAAGCCTTGTTAGACTTGTTTTTTAGATTTTTAAAGCCTTGTAATCTTTTAAACTACTTATCTTTGGACTGTATTGGTTTACGATTCTATTATATGGATGTTTACGATTGTATTGTGTTGTGTTGATTTAGATTCATTCTTTGGACTGTATGTATGGATGGATGTTTATCATATAGTAGTTATCATGGATGGATGCTTATATATACTGCTGTGTGTTGGGATAAAAAGCAGGTACAAAGCAGGTTATTTTTGGGAAATCAATAAAACAGGAAAAATATTTTAAAAAAAAAACAAAGTCAGCGACCGCGTGCGGTCGCTGATACAGTATTAGCGACCCAGTAAGGTTCGTCTACTTCAGCGACCGCATGCGGTCGCTATTACCAGTCGCTGACACGTGTACCACATCACGTCTGACGCATGACTCAGCATGAGTCAGAATAGCGACAGCTGAGGTCGCTGATTGCGGTCGCTAATAATGCGGTCGCTATTGTTGGTCGCTGATGTCTTTTTAGCGACAAGATTTTCTGCGACTACTATTAGCGACTGCATCCGGTCGCTGATACCCATCTGCGACTATATGCGGTCGCAGATGTGCGGTCGCTGATAAGCCTTTTTGTTGTAGTGATGGGTATTACTATTCTGATTGTTATATGACAAAATTAATCAACTGTGTTATATATACCTTGTTTTTATTTTGGGTTTTAGTTTTCTTGGTGTTTAATTTAAGTATTGTTGAAGTACTGGCATGTTTGTTTCATTTGTGTTTGATTCTTAATTCTAGTAGCAACATTAGATTTTTAGGAACTATTTACTGTTGAATGTAGCTCAAGTTTAGGGTAAAAGATTGGCTTAATACTGCTTGTTGCTTCTGCTTATTAGTATGTTCCTGATATCGGAATGTAATAATTTTTCTTCAAATTATTGTAGAGGCAATTAAGTGTATGTATGTAACAAATTTTGCATTCATATTTGTAAGATTTTTTCGTAATTCGATGTTTGGAAGATTGTTTCTGTAATCACGTAGAATTTTAGTTTTGAAATCACATAGAACATACTCTTATCAAATGTAGATTATATGAATTCAGTTTTTTGGTTGGATCGAAAGACTCGGTTTTTTTAATTATTTATTCTTTCTTACTTTTCAGGGTAAAACAGTAATGCTAGGTACATGGGGAAGAAATGGAGTTCGTTTTCTGCAATCAAGAGGGTTTTCGTGCCCAACTCCAGAGAGAAGCTAGAGAAAGTAGGTGCACATCTTTCTTCCAGCAACAAATGAATTCAATTGCTGGCAAATAAATAGGAAAAAAACAATAGCTAAGAATATGCAACACCTAAAAATAAATTTTAAATTGCTACTGCAGATTATTTGCTTCGGTTTTCAGTTTATTCTTCTATTTCCTTTTTATAAAGAACAATATGATGGTGCTCTGCGGTGCATAGCTATGGACTCGGGAACCCATAAGAAGTACCCTTAAAAAGACACGATACGGACATGCCTATTTTTGAACATTTTTGTTCATTTTCCACCACACTACCATGTCTGACGCCCGTACCTGTGTTGTATGGTGTCGATACAGGTACTTCCGGATTTTAAACAAGTCTATGTAACACTGGTGGATAGTCGTATGATTTTTCTTAGTTCTCTATTTTAGCTCTTCTTAATTTTTCATGTTATTTTCTGTGAATGGTGAAAGCTCAAGTAGATACATATAGGAAATTGTTAAATCCACAATATTTTTTGTTATTTCTAGAACAAAAGTGTCGTTATAGAAATGGCATATAATAGAACATATTTCTGAATTTAACTATAAGTCTATATATATTATAGCACATAGTAAATACTTTCACTAATTGTGGACCAAAATTCATTATACTCCCTCCATTCCTAAATAAGTGTCGTTTAAGATTTTTGTACATGAATTAAGAAAGTCATTTAATACTATCATTTAATAGTTAAAATATGTGTAAAATTTCATCACTATCCCTTTATGAGAAGTTGAAAACTATTAATACTAAAGGTGAGAATTTTTTGGAACAATGAGAGAAGATAAAGGTGACATAGGAAAGTAAATAATTTATTCTCCTAGAAAGTTGTAAACGACAGATAATTTGGAATAAATTTTTTCTTCTAAAATGTCACTTATTTAGGAATGGAGGGAGTATATTTTTACTGCAAAGGGTCAAATATGATTTTTCAAATTCTCCTGCAGGTACTTGCTTAAGATTGTTGGAAGTGGAGAGAATGTCCAACTACAGGGGGGCATGTTTTGGGCTTCTAAGTTATGGGAAGTGGGAGAGCATTTTCCTGTCCCCATTTTCCATGTTCCATTGTGTCCTCCCACTTAAATTTTGACACTTGACTTCTTATTTAATTTTAGAATTAATTAATGTTAAGTAAGAGACTAAGTGTCAAAATTTAAGTGGGAAGACACATGGGCACAGGAAAAATAGAGACAGACGATCTACTCTCGAGAAGTGGAGAGAATGTCCTTTAATATACTTCACTTAGTTTTTTGATCAATTGGTGAAAACAGATGTTTAATATTTTTTTTAATTTTCTAAGCATTTTTTGTTTCGACTCACATTCATGGAGACTCCTGTATTCATGCTTTAGTATATAAATTAGTGGAAAAAGGTGGCAGAAATAAACTATTATTGCTCGTTTTGTGGGATATTTATTATGTCTAGGGTGCTCGTAAGGGCTTTGAATGGTTGTAATTTACAACACCTGGAATTCCTAGGATTGTTGTACTCCATTCAACCAATTTAGTTGTACCGTACAACTGATTCAAAACCATTCCAGAGATGAACTAGTACAACCGAATCAAAACCATTCTTGGGATGAACTTTGACTGCCACGGATTGTTTGAAACTTTTAGTGTTTTTACAGCTTCTTTAAGATAGACTAGTATATTTATTGAATTGTCAATTTGCGCTATTCCATTTACTTGCAACATATAAATAAAGAGGTATTTTGAGGTGCAAAAACTTGTTTGATTAACTGTGTAGTTTTCTTCCTTGATGTCAATTGAAAGTAGGCTTAATATTCTTGATAATACTACAGAGTGAGGAAGAATATGAAGCATCTGTTTCCTTATGCTAGAATCCTTATGTGATTTGCTTTTTTATGTTTAATATTAGCATCTGCTAGAATCCTTAAAGTGTGATTATATGATTGCCAGAATCCTTATGCTTCTGGAAAGTAGGAATTTTTGTATTAATTAATTTGCAGATACTACCAATCTTTGCCACACCAGTGACAAAGACGCATGCAATAACCTGTTTAATGGTCTCAGGAGCTTATCATCAAGAAAAACTCTTAAAATGTCATCCCAATTCCTACGATATAAAAGGCGAACAATACTACGAAAAAAACAAGTGAAAGTATATACTATATGCATTTATGATTCCATCAGTTGTAAATAATATTTTATATGAACAATTTTATATTATTCTTTTTATTTAGTCACGAATAACTTAATTCAATATTATTATTAATAAACAAAATGCGTGCCTCGCACGGACTATTACACTAATTTAGCATAGAAGTTTGTTAATCAACTTAAAAGGACAAAAGACCTACCACATTAGTCTAGGATTTGTGGCATTCTTCTTCATAATCTCAAGTACTTATTGGTTCAAAAGTTTAAATTATTGAGAATAAACCCAATAATGTATATGATGCTTTGAATGTCTTAATTCATTCATTTTCTAGAATTGTGGGGGAGAAAACAGTATACTCCCTCCATCCCATAATATATTACTCCTTCTGCCTTTAATATAAGACGTTTTAGAGAAGTTTTTTTGTCCCTTACACTCTGTTTCTGAGTTTTGAACAGAAAAGAAAAGAATAGAAAACTTAAATTAGAACAGAAAAGAAAAGAATAGAAAACTTAAAGTTTTTCTTTGTGTTGTTTCTGAGTTTTTAATAGAAAAGAATAAAAAATTTAAAATTGAGGACATGAGTTGTAATTTAAAATTTATTATATTAAAAGTTGAGGATAATATGGAAATTATATAAATATTACTTATTCCAATTTCTTTTTCGTCCAAATCATGCCAATTTTGGACGGAAAACTTTGGGAGGAAAAGTGGCTAAGTTTTCTATCCATTTCTTTTCTTTTTCGTTTATTAAAAAACTCAGAAACATAAGAATTGGAAAGAAAACTTAAATTTTCCTTCTATTTCTTTTCTTTTCTGTCTATTTCAATATTACCCAAGTAATAAATATAATTTTGGTTCTCTCACTATTTTTTACCCAAATAATAACAATCTCTGTCCAATACAAGGGCAATATAGACATTTAATATTATATTTATTGCTATACAATTATTTTCTTAATATTTGTACATAACTCTAAAAAGTCTTATATTAAGGGACGGAGGGAGTACTTTTTAAGTGATTTTATTTGTTTTAAATTATTTGACGTTTTAAAAAATTTAGGAGAATTAATTATAATTTTTTTAAAATTATCCTTTATGAGAAAATATTATAGATAAAAGAGAATATGAAATAAGTATGATAATAAATGAGATTGTAAAGGTATTGGAAATATCGCAATCTAACGGCAAAATCATAATACACATCGGTGCATGAATCCAAAAGGTTGACCATCAACTCATATGGTAAAATATTAATTTTAACTTTTTTAATCATGGAGATGAGTCCATGAAGATAGGGAACTAAATTAGAATACTTCTAGAATCAAGGCTAAATCTTTACTACTTCTTTTTACCTTAATTTCTTCAAACGTGTGGACCAACTAAATTTGGATCGTAATCCCTCCGTTACTAAAAGATTATTATTTTAGAAAGAAAAATATATTTTAATTTATTTATCATTTATAACTTTTTAGAAAAATAAATTATTTACTTTTCTATATCACCCATATCTTCTTTCATTGTCCCAAGAAATTATCTCCCTTGTTTTAATAGTTTTTAACTTTTTATAAAGGGGAGATGATAAAATTTCAAACAAATTTTAATTTTTAAATGATACTCCCTCCGTTCCTAAAAGATTGTCGTTTTAGAAGAAAAAATTTGTTCCAATTTATTTGTCGTTTATAACTTTCTAGGAGAGTAAATTATTTACTTTCCTATACCCCCTTACCCTCTCTCATTGTCCCAAGAAATTCTCTCCCTTGTATTGATAGTTTTCAACTTCCCATAAAGGGTAGTGATGAAATTTTAAATAAATTTTAATTGTTAAATGATAGTACTCCCTCCTTCCCTAATTATTTGACATTTGTTCAAATCTAGGAGAATTAATGATAATTTTTTCAAAATTACCCCTCATTACCCTGCCTATTTTTTTTGATACTTTTAACTCTTTTTCTCTCCTTATCTCAACAAAACTCTCTTTATCCTAACAAAACTCTTCTGTATATTATGAGGGAGAGAGTGTAGAGTAGTAATTTTTAAAGAATTGGATACGTTTTTTTATGGGGATGGATGAAGAGAGAGACCAATGAGTAAATTAGGCATGAAAGTTTTTTTAGGAGATAATTATGAAAAAATATGTGAGAGAAAGTATGAATAACTATGATAAATGATTATTTAATGGTATTATAGACAATTGAGTACTATATTTAATACTTTCCAATCATTATCTTAATTCTTGTGTCCACCTCTAAAACGTCAAATAATTAGATACAGAGTGAGTATTAAATAACTTTCTTAATCCATATGCAAAAACTTTAAACGACAATTTTTTAAGAACGAACGTAATAATATTAAATGACTTTTTTAATCTATGTATAAAAATTTTAAACGATAATCTTTTAAGAACGGAGGTAGTAGTTATTACTAATTAGATACCATCACCTGGATTAGGCTTTTAGAAAGTACCAAATGTAAGTTTGTGGGTCAAAAAAACACTCTTAAAGCATATGCTATTTAGTTGATTGATTGATATGTATATTATGCATCCAAGAATAAAGTTTTAATTACTTTTAAAGTAGATACAAAGTTGTAATCAATGTCCATTTATATATATATATATATATATATATATATATATATATATATATATATATATATATATATATATATATATATATATATATATATATATAAGATTACTAGCTAGTATTTAATAAATGACAAGAAAATAAAATTATGATGTAAACTTGAGAACATTTTTCGAATTATATTGTGAACAACAAAAATGAGACATAAAAAATTAGGAATCCTTCTCTATATAGAGCAAAGAACTCTAGCTCTATCTTAGGTCTGGGAGGGTTTTCCTATTTTTAGAGAGACTTTCTCTCTAATATTTCTCTAAGGTATGATTAAGTCAGTAAGACAAATGAGTGCAATATTTAGTAATTAATCATCAAAATTATTTAACATTATTTTATCTTATAATAATATTGTTAATTTATTATAGGTGGAAGGACATGAGGAAGCAAATAAATTAATATCATCTCATAATAAAGATCAAGTTTAACTAATATTAACATGCTTCAGATTCTAGAGTTGGGGAGTCATATGACCCCCCTGGCCCCCTAGTTCCACCCATGAATGTAATTATGTAAATAAGCACACCTAGAGGGGTGAATAGGTGTAAATACCAAAATTGATCTATAGTGGTCAATTTAATTTTGAGTTTTCCTGCTATAGGTTATAATCGGACAGGTTAGCCCTGTCTGTTTTATATGTTTTTCGTCAGTTATAATCGGACAGGTAATCCCTGTCAATTTTAGTATATGTTATTCGTCAGTTATAATTGGATAGGTAATCCCCGTCTGTTTAAGTGTATCTTCAAGTACGAACTGAAACTAAATATGAAGAATACAAATGCAGATTAAAGAAAGAACAAAACAGAAATCACACCAAGATATATACATGGTTCAGCCCTTAACCTCTAGTTTAGTGGCCTACATCCACGTTTAATACCAACTGTTATTGGACTCTTTTATTAATTTTAAACCTCAATTAAATACAATAAAAAAAACTCCATGTTCAAAGTAGCTTCACATTGATGGACACCATTGCCCCTTTTGCAACTCTGCAATCTTTCTCACCATTGAGACCTTTGCACCTCTGTAACCTTGAAAGCTCTCTTTTAACATACCCTATCCACTACTAGATCAATTAAGCCAAATAAAGCTTGAACTCAGATTTTAATACAAGAAAATATGATTACTATTAGGCCATATTTATTTGGACTTATTGGGCAACATTTATTTGGGCCTTTGGAGTATTGGGCAATTATTTGAATAAAGATATATTTGGGCTTGGGCTGAAGATTATTGAAATGGACAGGTGTTGGAGTGTGAGTCCAACACCTTAATTGATGAGGATTTGGCTTAATCTTAGTTAGTGGG
Organism: Panax notoginseng; assembly: GCA_016801055.1. NCBI lineage: Eukaryota > Viridiplantae > Streptophyta > Magnoliopsida > Apiales > Araliaceae > Panax > Panax notoginseng. The sequence continues at coordinate 149,653,577 of CM029023.1, forward strand.
GAACATGGATGTGACCAGCAGTGGTTTTGCATGCAATTAGCTGAGATAACTTTGAGTGGACTGCATGCAAGGCAGTGGATGAGTATATGAGTATAGACACTTCACAAAGAAAGGTAACATGCAAATTATATACCAAACACTAGAGCACATGACCTCCATTGTTAACCTTGTGTCGGCATGTACTGATTCTCACACCGGAGCTATCCCCCGATGGCCCAAGCTGTCAAGCTTTCGGTGCTGATTTGTTTTTTGTGTAGGGTTGGACGCGCTTTTCGGGTGATTGAGGCGCGTGGAAAGATCTTGGCATTAACAATTACACTGAACTATGTTTTTCCAGCCCAAAAGGAATTAAAACAATACAATAGATTGCTGGAAATAGACTTTGAAAGCTCTCAATGAAATTGTCTCTGTATAAAGACTGATATTAGCTTCAAGTGTCCTGTCTTCTTTTGCCGAGTAGGATGAATATATATATAGGATAGATAGCAACGACTAGTTCAAACTGTTAGCAAGAATGGCTCAATGAAGAATAATATTATCAACAAACTATTATAGCTAACAGCTATAATATCTTTCTAAATCAGCATATTAATGATATAAATATAAGATATGTTAATTTAAAGGAGTCAAAAGGATATTAAAAATAAGATAAAAGAGACGACATAGATATAATTGTATGTTTCATTAAAAGACTGCAATATCAAATAAAAACAAATACCTTAGCTAATCAACCTCATTAATACACTCTAATTCGAATTTAAAATTGTTACATAGAAAAACAGTTTTATTAAGATATACTACAAGAAAAAGGCTTATTAGCGACCGACAATATAACACCCCCAAATTCGAGTCCCTTTAACCTCGGACTTGGTATGTTACGGTATTTCATCTTCATACATATTCTATAAACTAATACGGAATATATAAATATAAATTGTTTATTTCACATGATTCTATAACAATTCCCAAGGTCTATTAACCTTAACTGAATACATACCCTAAGTAATTTAAAAGGTTCACGTATATGAATTACATCAGATAACTTAATAGTTATAACTGCATAATAATCTATTCTTGAAATTTTCCTTTGCCTCTGTCCTTCTTCGAGCCTTTGTCTTAATCTGAAATTTGTTATCATGATATAGCAAGGGTGAACAACTACTTTGCTCAGCAAGTTTAAGTTCAATAAAGATATATCATGATTGAAATAAAGAATAGGCTTACGAATTTTTAACAATATAATAATTGTGAAAAAGTATGAATCAAAATTTCAATAATTAAATGAGTGAATCAATAACGTTTGGAGGTCAACAATGACAATGAACAATTTAACTGAACCTTATGATAATGAAGATGATTAGCCTTTCATACCTGATGAACATATACAACATACACTAAGTGCAAATTAATAATCAGTATAGATGTGAATAATCAACAATAATTATTCACTAACATGCTTTGAAAATATAACTCAAGTTTGAGTTAGAGAACTTGCCTGTACCGTCGATTACTGTTACACAATCTAATTTAATCTCTTTATTGTAAAGACCTATCATTGGTAAGATTGATCTTTCAATCAACATATAATAATATATCTCATGATACCACTACTTTATAAGTAAATTATCTAACATTTAACCACATAATCAAATATTAGATAACACCTTAACACCATACTTATTCACAATTCTAAACGTTTCACCATACTTATTTAATACTATATCTCATGATACCACAGAACGTTTCACCTCTTTTTCTATGAGAACTACCCATCTGAGAAATTCGGAGTGATGAAAAGCTGTCTATGTCATGGATTGGACCCATATCAGACGATTATTCATTCCTCATAGAGAAGTGATCGTTCGTTTATCTAAAGGGTTGCTTAACCTGGAACTTTTTTCAACAACTTAATGATACTCCCTCGAGACGTTGTCATCTGTTATGATGGAACAGTGAAGAATGCCCGCGGTAATTCAATTAACTTATTATTCAAGTATGGGACACAAACAGGAACTACAACCCATATTTTTTTTGTCGAGGAACCAGTTGGAGTATTAGCTGCAACTGTTACGTCGAATCCTGCATACATGGAAGTCCTTGACTGTTCTCCTAGTAGTCATTACTCATGGGCGATGATGAAGATATTTGTTTTACATTATATAGAACTTGAAGTTTCCATCTAATTGTGACAAGCTATCTTCCAATAAGTGCACACTTTCATCTTTCTCCAATTTATTGTATATATACATTTCAGAGATACTGCTTTGTGGAGTCAAATTCAAGACTAATTAGGTTGATTGCAGATTCATATTATGCTTTCATGATAGAGATTGTGAGAGCAACTTTTTTTTAAGAAAATGTTGATATTTGGTTACAAAACATTCGAAATAAGTCGGTCTTAAGGATACTGCAATTGAGTTATTGATAGAGTATGTTCTCTATTTTATTTATTTTAATTAAATATTTATCATTTTTTTAATTAAATCATATTATTTTATTTATTTATTAATTAATTAATAAATTTTGTAATATATTATATTATATTATATTATTTGAAATAATAAATTTAAGGAATGTAATTAAGTTAATTAACTTATTTCATTTTATGTTATACAATGAATTATGTTATGATATATTATGATATATTATTTTATTTTATTTTAAATTATATTATCTTATATTATACAAAGTAATATAAATTTATGTTATTATATTATTTTATTTTATTTAGTTGTGTAAAACTAAGTAAATTAATGCTACTTAATTTATTTTAATTAGTATTGGAAAACTAAGTAATATTAACTAAGTAAATACTACTTAGTTGATATATATAAATTTAGTAGTGAAAACTAAGTAAATGCTACTTAGTTGATTTTAGTAGGGAAAAATTAAGTAAACTAAGGAAATTTATTTTTTTATTTTCTTTACTTTAGTTTGTATTATTATTTGTTGTTTTATTTTATTTATATGTTATTATATTTAATTTAATTTAGTTTAGTCTAATATTTAATTTATGTATTTTAATAATATTATATAATAATGGAAATTATATTATTTTAATTATAATTTATGTCTAACCATTTAAACAACCTACAAATTATACCCTAAATTTATACACTATGAAAAAAACAACTCGAATTGAATATCTAATTCAATACACTAATATAAGCCTCAATATCATATTATGAACATTTATGCACTAAAAATTGCACAAATTAAAGCCAAATTGAAACTAAATATCACACTATTATTATATAATCAACATGCTAGCTGCCATTGCATAAATCTATCCCAAATTCAAACTAAATAGCCAAATAAAACTCATATAAACACATAAGTATGCAATATATATTTTCAAATCAAACCCAAATTGAAAACTATATATAGATGAAAGAGAAAGAAAAATATTGAATACCTAAGTGAGGTAGAAGGTGGCAGCGGACGGTGGACAGTAGACGGCGGAGGCGGGCGGCGTCTCCTTCTTCTGCTTTTCTCTCTTCCTCCCTTTTTTCTTTCTATTTTCGTCGATATGTAGACGATCCAAGGGCTGGTTGATTTTAAAAGGATCAGTGACCGCTTTTGGCGACCGGATGCGGTCGCTGATTTTAATCGACTAAACGGCCAGACTACTTTGGAAGTCAAACAGATCTGCGACCGCGTGCAGTCGCAGATTTGCATTGATTTTCCCCGCCAACATATGTGCCAAAATTAAAGGTGGCAAATTCAAATTAGCGACCATTTAGCGACTGCACTGTGGTCGCTACTAGGAAATAGCAACTAGTTTGGATACCCGTCGCTAAGGTTATTATTAGCGATCGAATACGACAATTACATATTCTTTTTATCGCTGATAGACCTTTTTCCTGTAGTGATATAACAATATACCAACTATTTAAACATCTATTAAAAATATACTTACTAGTTTCCTTTTAGGATTGAAACGTTAAAATGCAAACAAATTTCTAAGTATAGATAACATCCTTAATATGCTCCAATTGACAAAGTCTATTGCAAAAAGAATTCTCAGCACAAATTAATTATGCCTGCCATTTTCTTTTATTAATTAAAAATAACTCACAATATAATTAATCCAGACCAATAATTTAAGTTCATATTTAATCATATCCAATATCAGATCAGCATAAATCATAACCCATGCACTCTATGCAAAAACATATTGAATCATCATATACTAAACCGGTTATAAATTATTTTCAACAACCCATTAATTTCAAAATCAATTCAGCCCATTTAATAACTTATATTCTCTAGAACATTGTCATCATTAAAATTACAAAGTATAAACACTAACAGTCTGGTAATTATAATAAGTACTTGTTTTCTCTTCTTGTGGAGCTTATACATTTTTCACTTCTATGAGACTTACTTTTATCTATTCGATGATTGAATTGTTTTTTTTTTGTGAGAAGGTTTCATTATCATCTCTTATGAGATTTTATGTTCTCCATTTTCAAAATTATTTTTATCATTTGTAAGAATTTGTTCAGTACGCGAATTGATAAAGATAAATTACAGGTATTATACAATATAATAAAGGGTTAATTGCAAATTCTACCCCGAAGTTTGGACCTTTTTACCATTCTTACCTCAAATATTTAAACGCTCTCATCCCGCTACCCAAAGTACACATAAGTAAGCAAAAGTGACCCTTTCGTAATTTTCAGCCAAAAAAGTGACCGAAACTGCCACTTGTTCCGATGGTCTATGTATAATACGGTTTGACCAGATTTTTATACAGTTGAATATATAAAACCTTAAGATCTACTAATACAAGTTGACTTCCTGTTTAATTAAACTAAGTAGTATATTAATATCTATTAATATAATAAATAACTCCTTCCAATATCAGTTCAATCCAATCACTGTGCTCATTTCCCGTCAAATCATATATATATATATATATATATATATATATATATATATATATGCAGAAGAATACCCATGTCATGGTAAGGAAGAAGAGGAGGATAGAGCCAAAGTTACAAACCTTCAATGGCTGTAGTGTTTTGCCACTATCATATTCCGGCAGTGTTGAGAGCATCAAACACCAAGAAAAATCTGGGGAAAATGTTTCTAGCTTGGCAATCTGTAGGGGTAAGCTTTCCCAGAAATCTTCTTCTTCTTTTTATTCCCAAAAATCTTCTTATTCTTCTTCTTATGCATCCTATTAAGCTACTGTTTGGGAGTAACAAACTTTTCAATTCTTTCAAAATGGATGTGGTTTTTTTTGGTGGTATGAACTACTAACAGATGGTGGATTGGTGGGGAAGGTTGCTGCAATTGAAGATGAAATCAAAAAGCTACTAAGAAGAGAGAAGATGTACATAACTATCATAATTGTAACATGGATTATCATGTTATGTAATTATGGTACTGACTGAATTTATGTAATGACAATCATATGCATGAAATTGAATTAAAAGTTTGATTGTTCCTTATCTCTGCAAATGGTATACCAACTTGCAAAACAAAACTTGTCATTTTCTCTTGTAATAGAGCACATAAAAACAGAGTTAAAATCAAAGAAAATCTGTAAAAACAGAGGAAAAACAAACCCACAGTAAAACAAAAAAACAGAGCATGACTAATTAACCAAAATAATTCCACCTGCAAGCAGAATCCCACATAACTAATTAACCAAAACAACTAGTAACCATCAAACTAATAAACCAAAATAATTCCCAGTATAAATCATAAGCATTGGTGTTATTCCACATGACTAATAAAGCAAAACAAAATATGCAAAATAATTCACAAGCAAGCAAAAATCTCTCATGTCTAATAAACCAAAACATTCCCAGCATAATGCACAAACAAGTAAACTAATAAACTAAAACAATTCACCCAACACATACACCCATAATAAAAATTAGTTCCATTCCATTGCCCAAAAACACAAAGTTCAGTTGTAATAATTACATAATGTCAAACTTCACATGTTTGATCAAGAGACATCACCTTTTTAATACATAACAAGTCTTCACCCTAGTAATAAGAGCAAAAGCATGAAGTTTGATTCCTACAGGACTTTTAAGTCTTTGGAGCATTAACTGCATTTGAACCCCCCTCATTACTCCCAACTTACATGAGTTAGGTTATCATAGTCAATTTCACAATAAATATACATAGTAATTAAATTCATTATACCACTAACTAGGCCCTTACTGATTTCTTCAACTCATAATGAGGATTGCACCTTCATACCTACATCCAAATAACAAAAGTTATAAACAGACCCAAAACAAAGGTAAATGTATAGAGTGTTATTGTTTAGGATTACATACATGCAGTTTTGCCCTTTGTTGTGGTTGAGGTATTGAGTGTTGTTGTGACTCTAAAAACTCATCAGTGCTAGGTTGAGTTAGCTCCACTTCAATAGGTTCTTCCCTTGCTTCTACTCTTGCATCTCCCTCGGTATGCATTTTTTTCTTCTTATGAAACTTGGAGTTGTGCATACTGCTAACACACTCTGCATCTAAGAGAGTCTTGGAATTCTTTCCCTAAGTTACAAAAATCAGTTGCAAGCTCATCTATGTTTCTCTTCCTTAGCTTTTTTTTCCATGGGCATGGGGGAGTGCACATGAACCCCACCCTATATTTCTCATTCTTGTATACATTCGCTGCTCTCACATGTTTCACTAAGTGCGCTACCAAAACTTTCTTTAAAACTTTGTTGTCTACAAATAACATCCCCTCCTCAAACTTAGGATCATCCATCATTGTCATAGGATTAAATACATGCCATTTAGACTCATTCTCATCATTATTTATCTGCATTCTTTGTATGTCCTCGGTCATGAAATCTTCTTCTACAAAATCATATTTCAATTCACTAATAGCCTCTTTTCCCCTCCCTTTGTCAACAAATTTTTCCTTTCCCTTTTCCTTTTCCTTTTCCTTTCCCTTCCCCTTCCTCTGCCCCTTCCTTTATCACTTACACCTACTCCATCAAACTCAATATCACTATCAACATTCTCTTCATAGTCTTTACCATCCCCCTCATATGCACTATAATTAAATGGAGTCACATATGTAAAGTCCTCACTATTAGTGTCACTACATTCAACATTACTCCCATTATGTTCTTTCCCATTGTCAAAATCACCACCATTGAAACCATCAACCTTTTCCTTCCCTTTATCAGATGTCCAAGCTAGCATTGCTCCAAACCTGTTCTTCTAGTGCCTTTGCATTACCTACCTCTGCAGTACCTAGATTTTCACTAACCAGACACACTTTTACTTCTTTTGATTCAAAAATGAAAAACTTAATGACACAGATCTTTTACAGTAGTAAGACGTCCATAACCCTTCTCAAGCACAAAGTGGTAAAATGATAAATCCCCGACAAAGCCCAATTCCATTGCCATATTTCTCAGTTCCCTGTAACTCAGATGCTTTAACTCAACATAATCAAAAAACTTAATTGAACCCCCTACATACCCTTTCTCGTCAAACTTTCCACCATAAACCATTTTAATCGAAAAAATGGAATCATTTTGATCATCTGCATAGAAATTTAGGGATTCCAAATTTATTAAAAAAATACACCCACAGACAAATAACAACAAATAACTTTTCTAATTTTATTTGATTATTCCCAACTGCCACTTATGTAAAAAAAGCAGAAAAATCAAAAAAGACACAAATGGGACCACCATTGTCGGCCAAAAGTGACCATGCAAGAACTTCATCATCTTATTCATGCAAATATGCTTCTTGACCATCTATATATATTGTTTCTACACTTCATAAACGAATAAAGAACATACCTGGATATAAAGGGGTGCCAAAACCTTCAAAATCAAACAACCCCCAAACCATTTTATGTTATAGTCTAGCTGGTCAGTGTGGATTCAAACTCAATTTATGCCCTCTTGATCGAAAGAATCGAAGACAAATCCTCGCCTCCCTTCACATCACTATGTAAATCTCACTTACTCCACTTTGAGCCCTAGAAGATGAACGATAGCTCTAATTGTAGCAACCGATCGTTAATCCCTCTTTTTTGAACCTTTATTTTGTTATTTGACTATTCTCATGTATTTGTACAAATTGAGTAATTGAAGTACAACATTTATACAGTAAACATTATTTAAATATTAAATTGTCACACGTGGCCATATTCTGGAGAAAAATTTCATCGTGCTTGCTTATGTGTATTTTGGGTAGCGGGATGGGAGCATTTAAACATTAGAGTATACGAATGGTAAAAGGGCCCATACGTCGGGGTTGAATTTGCAATTAACCCTATAATAAACCATATTTTATACATATGAAAAGATTGAATGGGTGTTATAACGTACATTCAGCCAGCCTTTGATCTTGAACAAAATACAGTTGAATTAAACTCAGATCAATACCTAAAGAGAATGCATAAGTTGAATCTTGTAGATGTGCCAATGAACTAATTTCTCTGATTTAATTATTGATTGGTAAAACAATGTGTGGTCTGCCATTGCAATGCGCGCTTTCATCATGCATGCCCCCTCCCCCTGCAAACATCACAAGTAATATTATTATTTTGATTATATGATACCTTGACCAGCTATAATAATAGTAGTAAAGAAACGACCATGACTTCAATTCTTGGGCAAGCAATAAGCTACTTCATTTATTATTTTTCATTGTTAATTATTAGATATTAAATTTATTATATAAAGTATATTTCGAATTCTTGTAGACTGATGATGTGTAAGGGCACTAGTAGTCTCTTTTTTTTTGCGAATATAATTTTTTTTCTATATTATCTGTATAGCATAGAGTTTGGTATGATGTATTAGACAATAATTCTTGTTTAACATACCAACTCTTTGTTAATTATAATGGAAAATGAAGAAGTTACGTCTGCAATTTATATTTATACTAGATATAAACTCGTGCATTGCGGCGGGATTATTCATTTTGTTAGTAATAAATTTATACGTGCAATTAATAAATTAAAATATAATAAGAAGATGGTAGATTATTGTGCGATGATCAAATTTTGGTAGTATATATTACATAGAGTTGAGTAAAAGTTTTGTGCTCAAATACATATCCAAGCATAGAATTAATTTGATCACTAATGTAAGACCCCAATTTTTATGAATAAAGTTGAATTTTCTATAAATATCAGTTTTGAATATTAAGGAGTGAATTTGATATAATGTTATAGTTGTGGATAATATTTATAAATTTTACAAAGTACACAAATTGTTATATTATTCGATTGGTCGGGGAATATTCGTTTTAACAGAGAATATTCGTACGACGACACAATCATTGGTGGACCCCACAACAAAATTATTGTCGTAATGAGAAAATGATAAAAATATCTTTTTACAAAAATAACGGCAAATATTTTACCATTAACTATTGAAATATCCGGTGGTAAAAGTACAGTAAAACACGTGGTTGTATAGTAGCACACGGTATTGATTATTGATGCTTACGTGAGAAGTCACTCATTTATATTCAATTATTGCTACAGTAATTGTTGAATAGTATCTCACATTATTTGATTCAATTATTGTCAATATTTTATATATTATTAAATCAATAATTGAGACGACAAAGTTATTCATATTATTATTTGTAATAATGACGATGTCTAGAAAGTTCTGTCGAGGAGAGGTTTGGTCACCTAATTGCGCGCCAATAGGAAGAAATCCTTATCGGAAAGCCCCCACTTTCCTGGGAACGATCTGGTTGTTAAATATTGCGAATAATAATAACGATGAATAAATGTTGTTAAAAATATTGAGAAAATTTTTATGAAGTATTTGTTGTAAATTTTGCTTATTATTTGGACCCCCATTTACCTATTTTTTAAAAATAATCGATAGAAAGTTATTCAGTATATATATAAAATGGGACCCACCTGTGATGGTGAAATGTTGGTGGGAGGGGAACACGTGGGGCCCACGTGGAAGAAAATGAAATGGGGGGGGGGGAGAAAGTCTGGTTCACAGGAATGGAATGGTGTATATATATATATATATATATATATATATATATATATATATATATATATATATATATATATATATATATATATATATATATATATAAACGTGGGAATCAAAAGTCAGGGGTGGGGAAAATTTTGAAATCACGGGAGCTTGTTGTTGTTATAAGTTTTGTTATAATATAATATATTTTATATTATAAGTTTTGTTTTATTTGATTATAAATAGAATATATTATATTTTATTTAAAGTTTTTCGTTTTATTAGAATATTTTATTGCATAGTGCTGCATAGTAAATCAAAATTTTCAAACGTTTCAGCCGAACGAATTCGTCCGTGAATTCGTTCTGTGCGTCCGTGATTAAATTTTTCAAATAGTATCATTTACATTCTCCTATAAATAGGATGCTTAGTTAGAATTGAAAATCACACCAGAATCAGAGAATTCTTCTTCTATAATATTGAGCGTATTTCTTTAGGGTTTTAAGAAGCTTTGAGCATAGAAAACAGTGAAAGTTTTCTTCAAGAATATCCCCGCTATGCCAGTTGGAATAATCTTCTTTTTAAGGTAAGGAATATTATTTTTTTTCAATATTCGTATGAAATAATATTTTCTTTCATACTCTGTAGTATGTAAGTAATATTATTTCATTTCAGATTTCAAAATCTACACTTATTTTGTTAAAGTTTTGGCTTCTATACTCCATGAAATTAGTAGAATATCCTTGATATTTGCGCTTCATCCAATATCTTTTCATAAAAATATTATTCTGAGCATTCTTGATAAGTTTTAACATTTTCATATCAGAGTACTATTCACGAGATTACTATTCCCGAAGTACTATTCACGGGATACTATTCACTTGGTTACTATTCACCCATGGTACTATTCATGACAAAAATTAATTTCTTTTTTGTACAAATCATTTTTGATACAATATTATTCTTGAATTTTACTCCACAAAGCAGTATCATGTTGATAATTTAGATGTTATTGAATTCTAGATAAATTAAATTATAAATATTTAAAAATTTATCCTTTGCTTTCTTTTAATTGAATTCTTATATCATTGTCATCATTCTCAAGCTTATATTGTTATGAAAGTCATCTTTGGCCTGTAGTGCATAGATGGACTTGTTATGATTATGACCAGGGATTATTCGGTATAATCATGACCGTAATGTTACAAATGATGTGATAAAAGTTCTCATTGGCCTGTAGTGCATTGATGGATAGCTGTTGGCATGATCATAACCATTGATGAAAACACAAATATCATTGGCCCGTAGTGCATGGATAATTTATGGCCGTGATACTAATAAATATCCTTGGCCGTGGTACATGGATGATTCGATTATGTGGATTATTTATTAAGCTGAGTCTCAGCGATGAAATTGATGATAAATTCTTTTGAATCATATAAGATAGTAGATTTCATGTTCTACTTGACTCTTCTAATGGATTGCTTGTTCCGCTGCAGTTAAACTTAATGTTTATTGTATTTTATCAGTTTAACATTGTTGGAGGCTAACGATAATTTATTCTGCATTATCTTAGTCATAATATTTCTTACTGGGCTAGTTGAGCTCACCCTTTGCTTTCATTGTTCTCTTCAGGAAATGAGAATATAGTTGGGACTAGTCGGGGAACGGAGTGACGGTCCAGATATTTGCATTAGTAGTCATCACTATTCTGTAAAATAGTGTAATAATAAATGTATTAATGACTTATTTTGAGTTTGAATACTGTCTAAAAGATAATATTTCTATTAAAACTCATAGCTCATGTTGTATATTTAAGTTTGTATTTGTATTCTGTACCATGTATTTGGCGACTCAGAATGGGTGATGTATACCTATTTTGGGGGCATCACAACTAAACGCCAGGACATTATATAACAGTTGTGTGTGCGTGTGTGTGTGTGTGTGTGTGTGTGTATATATATATATATATATACATATTAATTTTTTGATAAAAATGTTTATAATGTAACCAATAAGGTTAAAAATGGGTACCTCTTTCATTCTAAAGCACTAGCAAATATTTAGAAAGTGTAATGCATAATGTCATCGAGTTGTTATATTGATATGATTGTTAGTGACATATTTGAAGTTTGTTACACATTACACAAACCTCATATACGCTTACTTGCACTAGAATTCAAACATCCAAGCAAAAGGGAAAACAGATGAAGAATGTCTCAGTTTCGATCTTCAGACCATAAGGGAAATTATATACGGAAACTGAAAAGCACAAGCATTAATAATTATGTTGGATCTTCATGTCAAACAAACACCATGTCCAAAAATATTGCAGTATAGCACCGTGTCATACATAACATAATGTTATAGCTAAAAAACGAATACATTGCCTTATTAGTTTTTTATCCATTTTTGGCAATTATAGAAACATTCACAGTATTATCATAATGCCAAAAAAAAAACTATTAATGGTGATGAAAATGATTTACCGGATGCTAGAACTTAACAAATCATGCAAAGTCACAATCCAGATAATAGAATGCAATAGATGAAGAAGCCATAAATATACATACCGTGAGATATAGTCCACAAAATGAAGTCATAGCCCCTCCCATTGAATGCACCGTCACCATAATCTGAAGGTCTCCATATAACTCTTTTGCACTGTCAACAGTATTTAGAATTGTTTGTAGCATGAATTGTCGCATAATAGTTGGTATGTATTTATAGGGAGAAATTAGGTTAAATAAAGGAGAGTAATGATAATAGCTCAATAATGATAATATCATAAAGTAGTGATTTTAGGAGATAATGATTAAATTAAAAAGGATAATATCATAACAGTTGACATTACCAAAGCAGTTTAAATTTGTAGTGATTTAGGGGAATATAAATTCAAAATATTAATTAATTTGAGATTAAAAAAGTAGTGATTTTAGGAGATAATAATTAAATTAGTAATGATAATATTAGAACAGTTAACATTATCAGAACACTTTAGATTTGTAGTGATTTATGGGATTATAAAATTAAAATATTAATGTGAGATTAAAAAGTAGTTAGAATTGTTTGTAGCATGAACTGTGCGTAATAGTTGGTATGTATTTATAGGGAGTAATTAGGTTAAATAATGGAGAGTAATGATAATAGCTCAGTAATGATATTATCATAAAGTAGTGATTTTAGTAGGTAATGATTAAATTAAAAAGGATAATATCAGAACAGTTGACATTACCAAAACAGTTTAGATTTGTAGTGGTTTAGGAGATTATAAATTCAAAATATTAATTAATTTGGGATTTAAAAAATAGTGATTTTAGAAGATAATAATTAAATTAGTAATGATAATATTAGAACAGTTAACATTATCAGAATACTTTAAATTTGTAGTGATTTTTTGGGATTATAAAATTAAAATATTAATGTGGAATTAAATAGTAGTGATTTTAAGAGATAATAATTAAGTAACGATATTACAAAATGTTTATATTGACAAAGTTGTGACTTAGGGGATTATAAAATCAACATAGTAAGTTATAAATGATATTATTTGTTATTTTAATTTTGTTTTAAACTGTATAATATTATGTTGTAATATAATTATAAATGGTATAATATTATGTTGTAATATAATTTAATTAGTAATGATAATATCCGCACAGTTTAGATAGGTGTTGATTTTGTTATTTTGTTATATACGTGTATTATAATATTATACCATATATGATATATTGTATGTATATGATATAATATTAGAAAAACAGTAATTTTAGGATATAATAATTATGTTTAGAAAAGTAGTGGAATTTGGGGATTATAAAATCAACATAGTAAGTTATGATTAATACTATTTGTTATTTTAATTATTTTAAACTGTATAATATTATGTTGTAATATAATTATAAATGGTATAATATTATGTTGTATTTATAGAGAGAAAATTAGGCTAAATAACGGAGAGTAATGATAATAGCTCAGTAATGATAATATTATAAAGTAGTGATTTTAGGAGATAATAATTAAATTAGAAAGGATAATATCAGAACAATTGATATTATCAAAACAATTTAGATTTGTAGTGATCTAGGAGATTATAAATTCAAAAGATTAATTTGGGATTTAAAAAGTAGTTATTTTAGGAGATAATAATTAAATTAGTAATGATAAAATTAGAACAGTTAACATTATCAAAATAGTTTAGATTTGTAGTGATTTATGGGATTATAAAATCAAAATATTAATGTGGGATTAATAAGTAGTGATTTTAGGAGATAATAATTAAGTAACGATAATATCAAAACTATTTAGATTGAAAAATTTGTGATTTAGGGGATTATAAAATCAACATAGTAAGTTATGAATGATATTATTTGTTATTTTACTTTTGTTTTAAATGTTTTAAATTGTATAATATTATGTTGTAATATAATTATAAATGGTATAATATTATGTTGTAATACAATTTAATTAGTAATGATAATATCCGAACAATTTAGATAGGTAGTGATTTTGTTATTTTGTTATATACGTGTATTATAATATTATACCATACATGTATGATATAATATATGGTATAATTATGAATGATATAATATTATAAAAATAGTGATTTTAGGATATAATAATTATGTTTAGAAAAGTAGTGGATTTTGGACATTATAAAATCAACATAGTAAGTTATGATTGATATTATTTGTTATTTTAATTTTGTTTTAAATATTTTTGTGACAACCCTAAAACAGGTTCATTCCACCCAACCTATTCTGAGTCGCCAAATACATGGTACAGAAACAAATACAACTTCAGTAATACAATTGTCGTGCAGAATACGACAACACATATACTGCGAGTTTGAATACAAATATTGTCTACTAGAGAGTATACAAACTCAAAAAGAGTCCTCATTACAATTATCACACTATTTCACAGAATAGTGTGGACTACTAATGCAACCATTTGGACCGTCAATCCATTCCCTGACTAGTCCCAACTATATTCTCATTTCCTGAAGAGAACAGTGAAAGAAAGGGTGATCTCAACTAGCCCAGTAAGAAATATTATGACTAAGATAATGTAAAATAAATTATCATTAGTCTCCAACAATGTTAAACTGATAAAATATAATAGACATCAAGTTTAACAGCAGCGGAACAAGCAATCCATTAAAAGAGTCAAGTAGAAAATAAAATCTACTATCTTTTATGATTTAAAAGGTTTTTCATCACTGTTATCACTGAGACTCAGCTTAATAAATATTCCATATCATCGAATCACCCCTGCACTACGGCCAAGGATATTCTTTAGTATCACGACCATAATTATCCATGCACTACGGGCCAAGAATATTTGTGTATTCATTAATGGTCATGATCATGCCAACAATTGTCCATCAATGCACTACGGGCCAATGAGAACTTTTACCACGTCATTTGTAATATTACGGTCATGATTATACCGAATAATCCCTGGTCATAATCATACCAAGTCCATCTATGCACTACAGGCCAGAGATGACTTTCAACAGAATATAAACATGAGGATGATGACAATAATATAAGAATTCAATAAAACAAGTTCAAGAATTAATTTATTCAGGAACTAATAACGTCCAAGTTGTCAACATGATACTGCTTTGTGCAGTAAAATTCAAGAATGCTCAGAAGAATATTTTCATGAAAAAATATTGGATGAAGCGCAATTATCAAGGATATTCTACTAATTTCATGGAGTATAGAAGTCAAAACTTTAACCAACTGAGTATAATAAAGAATGGAATAACAAAAAAAATCACCATGCATGCGGTACTTTGCATAGACTTGTTATTTTAATAGAATAATAATAACGGAACCAGGTCAGGCAAAATTTATACCGACAGGATGTTGCAACAAAATAATAAAGACAGAACCAAGTCCGGTGTAAAACACACAGACAGGATGTTCCAACAGAATAATATTAAAGACGGAACCAGGTCCGATGTAAAACACACAGACAGGATGTTCCAACAGAATAATAATAAAGACGGAACCAGGTCCGGTGTAAAACACACAGACAGGATGTTCCAACAGAATCATAGAAGAATGTCACCAAGTATAGGGTAGACTGCATATACAGCTTATTCCAACAGAATAATAAGAAATGGAATAACAACAGTTTTCTTCATGAATAAGAAAGAATAACACCCCTTACGAGTACAACAAATAATATCTGTGACGCCTCCAAAACAGGTATACAACACCCATTCTGAGTCGTCAATAACATGGTACAGAAACAACTACAACTTTATTAATACAACATAAAAACTGTGAGTGTAAATACAAATATTATCATCTAGACAATATCCACACTCAAATAAGTCCTCATTATAATTATTGGTACAATATTTTACAAAAAAAATGGTGAGGACTACTAAAACAACTTCCTAGAACCTTCATTCCATACCCCGACTAGTACTTGTTACATTCTCGCCTCCTAAGAAGAAAATGGAACAACAAAGAAAAGGGTGAGCTCAACTAGCCCAGTAAAGAATATTATGACTAAGATAATATACAACAAATTATCGTTAGTCTTCAACAGGGAAAAATTTAATAGAATACAATAGACAACAAGTTTTAAATCAATATTCGCAGCGGAAAATAATAATTCATAGAAAAGTTACGTAGAGAATGAAATCTACGATTATCTATGAATTTAAAAGCCCATCATCAACATTTTATCCCTGTAACATCAATCAATAAATATCTTGAATCAAATAGTCATCTTTGCACTACAGGCCAAAGATATTCATCAGTTGGTCATGTTCACCTCAACACCTGTTCATCTTTGCACTACGGGCCAAAGATATTCATCAGAAATCATTCATCTTTGCACTACAGGCCAAAGATATTCAGTTATATCATCATTTAAGACTGAGGATGATGAAAAATATTTTTAAAGAAACGAATCCAGTGAAACAAAATAATAAATATTAAGGATTCGTATTTCAGCTATTCCATGTCCAAAAATACCTCATAAATAATCATAGTGGAGTAAAATTCAAGAATGATCAAAACATGGATACAATCAAAGCTAGTATCCAGAATAGATATTTTGGACGAAAAGAAGAAAATTTCATTTTTTGGTGAATAGTAACTCGTGAATAGTAACTCATGAATAGTAACCCCGACATGAAAAGTTCCAAATTTGATAAAAATTCAGATTAATACTTCGGCATAATGATATTGAAGAAAATAATATCATTTAAGAAGAAATAACATCCCTTACCTCGGAAAGACGGTACTTCTGACTGGAATACTAGATATAGTGCTGAAGGAAACTTGCACCGTATAGCAACACTCAAAGTATCAAATACTCACAAGAATACGCTCGATATAGAGAGAGAAATATAGAGAACTTGTGTTTCTGGTGTGATTTTCAATTCTAACCTAAGCACCCTATTTATAGAAAAATGCTTAGAACACCAAAGCAGAAAATTTAATATAATATTAATATATATATATATTAATATATATATATATATATATATATATATATATATATATATATATATATATAATTTTCAAGCCCACCTCAAGACCATCTGAACTCAACTCATTATGCACATGTTGTAGCCCACAAAACAAACAAAAAACGTTTTCTTTGAAAAAAATAATTAAAACTTCCAAAAATCAATTATTTCGGAACTTCGGAACTTCAATAATTCATAATAAATAGTCCTTTTATCAGAAAATTCGAATCTTGCGAGTTTTTATAGGAAATTCAATTCTCTACAACTTTGCAGAAGAAATTTTTTCCAAATTTCAAACAGAAATTAACCGAAATCCACAAACGGGCGATTTTACCGTCAATAATAAATTTTCGGTCAAGAATTATGTCCACCAACACACAAAACATGTGTTAATCATTTAATGCCACAAAAATACTCTTCCGCCTCATATACTCATATATCCCACATTCATTGTAAAAATACCATCATCAATATATTATTAAAATAATATATTTAAATGAATTATTTTATCAGAAAAAGATAAAATATTAATTTTTAACAATTGTCACATTAAAAATTTTCTCCATCTATATCCACATAAAATCAATATTTTCCTCATCATATAAATCAATAATTAATTATACACAAATAATATTACAGAATCACAGTACTAGCAACCAGGCCGTTCCCAGGAAAGAGGGGGCTTTCCAATAAGGATCTCTCCTTACTGGCGCGCAATTAGATGACCAAACCTCTCCTTAGACAGAACTTTCTAGACATTGCCAATAATATTATCTAATAATATTATTCAGATAATATGAATTATTGTTCCGATAATAGAAAATACTGTGTAGTGACAATTATTAAAACAACAGTAATATAAAATATCAACGCAGCAATTATTGAATCAATAAAATACAATATTGAACAGTAATTACTGTAACAATTATTGAGTAATGCCTTCTTACGTAAGAATCAATAATTGGTGCAATACCGTGTGCTACTGTGCAACAACGCGTATTACTGTGTTTTAACCACCGGGTATTCCAACAGTATTAACGGTAACAACTATGCCGTTATTTATAAACAACTTATTTTTGTCGTTTTCTTCATCCAATCGCTTTCCGTTATGGGACCCACAAAAGACTGCGCCGTCGTACGAATATTCTCCGACAGTAAGAATATTCTACGACCAAGCGAATATTCCCCGACAACAATGAATATTTTATAACCACTTGCTTATTTAAAATATTTGCGCATTTTACCCATAACTGACCACAATAATCAAATCAACCCTTACTATTTCAGAATAATAAATAGAGGAAATTAAATTTCATTTATTAATAATTTGGGGTCTTACAACCTCCCCTCCTTATGAAATTTCGTCCTCGAAATTGACATACGTACCTGGTGTTTCGAAAAGATGAAGATGCCTCACTTTCATTTTCGTTTCCAACTCCCAGGTCATTTCCTCAATAGCATGATTTTTCCACAAAACTTTAACTTGTGGTATGACCTTCGTGCGTATGACATGTGTAAGACCCCGAATTTTATGAAATAAAAATATTCAATTTTTCTTATAATTACTATTCAGTAAATGGTTTAATTGATAAATGTTAAAGTTAAGGGTGATATATGAATTTTTTTCAAAATACACAAGTGGTTATAAAATAATCATTGTTGTCGGGGAATATTCGTTTGGTCGTGGAATATTCTTTCTGTCGGGAATATTCGTACGACGGCGCAGCTATTTGTGGGCCCCATAACGAATAACTGTCGGGTGAAGAAAACGACAAATTTAAGTTTTTACAAATAACGGCGTAGTTGTTACCGTTAACACTGTTAGAATACCCGGTGGTTAAAATACAGTAATACGCGTTATTGCACAGTAGCACACGGTATTGCATAGTATTTTTGAAATTATTGATTCTTACGTAAGAAGGCACTACTCAATAATTGTTACAGTAATTACTGTTCAATATTTTATTTTATTGATTCAATAATTGCTACGTTGAAATTTTATATTATTGTTGTTCAATAATTGTTGCTGCACAGTATTTTCCATTATCAGATCAATAATTCATATTATTTGAATAATATTATTATATAACATTATTGGTAATGTCTAGAAAGTTCTGTCTAAGGAGAGGTTTGGTCATCTAATTGCGCGCCAGTAAGGAGAAATCCTTATTGGAAAGCCCCCTCTTTCCTGGGAACGGCCTGATTGTCATAAATGTGATTCTGTAATATTATTTGTGAATAATTAATTATTGATTCATATGATAAGGAAATATTTATTTTATGTGGATATAAATGAGAGATATATTTTTGTGGTTAAAAATGAAGGAATTAATGTTGAGGTTTTTATCAGTATTTTTGTCGGAATGGAGGTATTAAAAATCAGGATTTTTGAGATATTTTGCGGTGGTTATAATTTTTAATCCGACCGTTGGATCGTGGTAATATTTGGATATGTTATACATATATAAGTTGAGTATATGTCCACAAATTTTGAACTGTTAAAAATGAACGTATGATTTGTTATGAGTTTTACGAGATGACTGGTTCAGAAATTGTTGAATTTTTGGAGTTTATCATTTTGGTGGAAAATTCTAGAATTGGTGGGCACCACTTGTGGTTGGTGAAGAAATGTGCTGAATTATATTTCAAATGTGGTGGGTGAGAATAGTAGCAGGTAAAGCCATCAGGTTACAGGTCAAACATACCAAAATTTTCCTATAAATAGAGGGCTAAGTTAGAATTGAAAATCACACCAGAAACATAAGCTTTCTCTCTTTCTCTCTCTATATTATGAAGCATATTTTGTGAGTTTTTAGATACTTGGTGAGTTTCTATTCATCAGTGCAAGTTTCCTTCAGCATCATATCCGATATCCAGTCAGAAGTACTGCTCTTTTGAGGTAAGGGATAGTAAGGGATAGTAATGAATTTTAAGGGTTGTTATGATTTTCAGTTTCGTAATTTTTCTGATCTTTAAAAATTCTGGAAAAATTTGAAATGATATTTTGATGAGTTTTATTGATTGTGTCTAAAAATGGTGATTTTTGGATGTATAGATTGAGAGTTATGAATTTTATGAGAAAAGACTATTTTAAAAGTAACCGCTTATAATTCCTTGTGGTTAACTCCAAAATTGGTGAAATTTTTATTGGGAGTACATGTATATGATAGAAGTATGCTCTATGAATTTCAGAATTTTTAGACAAAAGTACAATTTTTGATAAATGTCTAAATATTCGGCTATTTTAGCCATATGAAAAATAGTAAATGACTTTTAAAAATTCTGAGAAAAATATATGTTCACTATGGGACTATATTATGCTAAATCCCAGAAAAGAAATATTTTTGGAACTGATTTGGTATTTTTCATGAAAATGGTCTAGTTATGAGTAAATGAATTAAATATATTTTGTGAAGAAAGAAAATTGGAAAATAGGATTTTATGGCTTGAGAATCCTATATGAGGTATATACAGATTTTTGATGAGGGTTTTAGTTATTGATGATGAAATTGTAAGAGTTGGCATTTTATGATGATTAAATGCATTAATTAGTAAAGTGTAAACAATTTAAATAAATTGTTTATAAGCTTAAGAAATGTTATTCTTTCAATATCATTATACCGAAATATTGGTATAGATTTTATTGTGGAATTTCTACCTTTTTGAGTCGGGGTTAATATTCACGAGTTACTATTCACGAGTTACTATTCATGAGTTACTATTTACGAGTTACTATTCACGACAAAATTGGTTTCTTTTTCTAACCAAATTATAGTTGATTTATGAATATTACTCTTGAGATTAAATCTATATGTTGATTATATTGATTTTATTATCATATATAACATTTTTATAACCCTGATGTTGAAATTCTCTTTCACTGGAGTGTAAAGATGGATAGATTATTGGTATGATCATGACTAGGGTTCTCTTTGGCCTGTAGTGCAAAGTTGAATTGTGGCTGGTATGATCATGACCATTGAATTTATAATTGAATATCTTAAGCTTAAGTGCAAAGGTGAATTGATCAACATGGTTATAATTATTGTTTATATAAATTCTAAAATGATTATATATTTCTTTGAGATATGAATATATTTGGCCTGTAGTGCAAATATGAATTGTTAATGAATATCTTTGGCATGTAGTGCAAAGATGGCCTGTTGATGAATATCTTTGGCCTGTAGTGCAAAGATGAACTGTTGTTGAATATCTTTGGCCCGTAGTGCAAAGATGGTTTGTTGATGAATATCTTTGGCCCGTAGTGCAAAGATGGATTTGTTAGTATGATTATAAACAGGAATTGTGATTTGGTATAACCATGATCTTTGATGTTTCAGGTAAAGACAGGTGATGAAAATATTCTTCGTCCTGGGTACGAAGAAAAATTTAGAGTCACAATTATGATTATGAGTTATTCATATGATTGTGGAAAGGAACTATTGAGTGATGTTACATGGATAAAACATTGTTGGTGGATTTTTAACATGGAAGAGATAATGGACTTTATGGTCTATTTGACTCTTCTAATGGATTGCATGTTCCGCTGCAACTATGGTTGAAATTTTTATCATTTACCATATGTTCTAAATCTCTGATTTATTGTTGATGAAGGCTATTGATAATTGAATTGTCTTTAGTCATGATATTCTTTACTGAGCTAGTTGTGCTCACCCTTTTGCTTCACAATTCCTTTCAGGTAATAAGAGTGTAGCTGGGTCGAGCGGGGGTAACAAGGGAATAGAACGGTGGTCATCATTTAGTAGTTATATTTGGTGAAGAAAATAGGGTGAGGCGAACCCAACGTTGGAAGGGTGTTTTGTCACTATCATACAAGATGTCTAATGACATACAACCTCGTGTCATCATAGGACAGGGTTGTGCTCATCCACTTGCTGAGTATATCTATGGGCACTACCTATATAATCTTGGTGTTTGTTTGAAGTATAATTCTCAATTAGAGACAGTGGAGATAATGATAAGTCAAGAGAAGACTCACCATTGGGAAGAATATGATAGTAATCTTCTCGTTTTTCTTTGGGGTCTATTGGGTCAACCAAGGATAATTCTGTGGCCATATGATATCTATCATAACCTAGACGCGTGGCCTCCCATGTACGAAGGTTTCCTTGAACACTTTCCAAAGATTCTAATTTCTAGAACAGTTTTTGACTATACGTTTATGTAAGGTGTCATTGTGAGGTGATGTCCACGGTTAGAACATGAGTCACATTTGGTATATATTTGTATCCAAACTTACAGCATATATATTGTTGTATTTTGCACGACAATTATTGTAATAAAGTTGTAGATATTTTCTGTACCATGTATTTGACGACTCAGAATGGGTTGGATGGAATGGACCTGTTTTGGGGTTGTCACAGGTGGTATCAGAGCTTAGGGATATGATCTCTGGCGGAGATCGGGGAATACAACTAGGAGGGGAGAGATGAGTAAATCCTTCGCTAGTGTGTCCTACCTAAGCTTATTTGTTGGTCAGTCATAATATTGTGATATTATGTGATATGTTAATTTGTTAAATTAACCCTTGTTTTGAAGCTGTATTGTAGAATGATATATGAAATACAGGAGATGAGCAATGGAGAAATTATGATGACAAGGAAGATGGAATCTGAAATGAAAGGAAGGTATTCTTAATTCTTTGAAATACCAGGTACGTAAATTTCGAGGACGAAATTTCATAAGGAGGGGAGATTGTAAGACCCCGAATTTTATGAAATAAAAGTATTCAATTTTTCTTATAATTACTATTCAGTAAATGGTTTAATTGATAAATGTTAAAGTTAAGGGTGATATATGAATTTTTTTCAAAATACACAAGTGGTTATAAAATAATCATTGTTGTCGGGGAATATTCGTTTGGTCGTGGAATATTCTTTCTGTCGGGGAATATTCGTACGACGGCGCAGCTATTTGTGGGCCCCATAACGAATAACTATCGGGTGAAGAAAACGACAAATTTAAGTTTTTACAAATAACGGCGTAGTTGTTACCGTTAACACTGTTGGAATACCCGGTGGTTAAAATACAGTAATACGCGTTATTGAACAGTAGCACACGGTATTGCATAGTATTTTTGAAATTATTGATTCTTACGTAAGAAGGCACTACTCAATAATTGTTACAGTAATTACTGTTCAATATTTTATTTTATTGATTCAATAATTGCTACGTTGAAATTTTATATTATTGTTGTTCAATAATTGTTGCTGCACAGTATTTTCCATTATCAGATCAATAATTCATATTATTTGAATAATATTATTATATAACATTATTGGCAATGTCTAGAAAGTTCTGTCTAAGGAGAGGTTTGGTCATCTAATTGCGCGCCAGTAAGGAGAAATCCTTATTGGAAAGCCCCCTCTTTCCTGGGAACGGCCTGATTGTCATAAATGTGATTCTGTAATATTATTTGTGAATAATTAATTATTGATTCATATGATAAGAAAATATTTATTTTATGTGGATATAAATGAGAGATATATTTTTGTGGTTAAAAATGAAGGAATTAATGTTGAGGTTTTTATCAGTATTTTTGTCGGAATGGAGGTATTAAAAATCAGGATTTTTGAGATATTTTGCGGTGGTTATAATTTTTAATCCGACCGTTGGATCGTGGTAATATTTGGATATGTTATACATATATAAGTTGAGTATATGTCCACAAATTTTGAACCGTTAAAAATGAACGTATGATTTGTTATGAGTTTTACGAGATGACTGGTTCAGAAATTGTTGAATTTTTGGAGTTTATCATTTTGGTGGAAAATTCTAGAATTGGTGGGCTCCACTTGTGGTTGGTGAAGAAATGTGTTGAATTATATTTCAAATGTGGTGGGTGAGAATAGTAGCGGGTAAAGCCATCAGGTTGCAGGTCAAACCTACCAAAATTTTCCTATAAATAGAGGGCTAAGTTAGAATTGAAAATCACACCAGAAACATAAGCTTTCTCTCTTTCTCTCTCTATATTATGAAGCATATTTTGTGAGTTTTTAGATACTTGGTGAGTTTCTATTCATCAGTGCAAGTTTCCTTCAGCATCATATCCGATATCCAGTCAGAAGTACTGCTCTTTTGAGGTAAGGGATAGTAAGGGATAGTAATGAATTTTAAGGGTTGTTATGATTTTCAGTTTCGTAATTTTTCTGATCTTCAAAAATTCTGGAAAAATTTGAAATGATATTTTGATGAGTTTTATTGATTGTGTCTAAAAATGGTGATTTTTGGATGTATAGATTGAGAGTTATGAATTTTATGAGAAAAGACTATTTTAAAAGTAACCGCTTATAATTCCTTGTGGTTAACTCCAAAATTGGTGAAATTTTTATTGGGAGTACATGTATATGATAGAAGTATGATCTATGAATTTCAGAATTTTTAGACAAAAGTACAATTTTTGATAAATGTCTAAATATTCGGCTATTTTAGCCATATGAAAAATAGTAAATGACTTTTAAAAATTCTGAGAAAAATATATGTTCACTATGGGACTATATTATGCTAAATTCCAGAAAAGAAATATTTTTGGAACTGATTTGGTATTTTTCATGAAAATGGTCTAGTTATGAGTAAATGAATTAAATATATTTTGTGAAGAAAGAAAATTGGAAAATAGGATTTTATGGCTTGAGAATCCTATATGAGGTATATGCAGATTTTTGATGAGGGTTTTTGTTATTGATGATGAAATTGTAAGAGTTGGCATTTTATGATGATTAAATGCATTAATTAGTAAAGTGTAAATAATTTAAATAAATTGTTTATAAGCTTAAGAAATGTTATTCTTTCAATATCATTATACCGAAATATTGGTATAGATTTTATTGTGGAATTTCTACCTTTTTGAGTCGGGGTTACTATTCACGAGTTACTATTCACGAGTTACTATTCACGAGTTACTATTCATGAGTTACTATTCACGAGTTACTATTCACGACAAAATTGGTTTCTTTTTCTAACCAAATTATAGTTGATTTATGAATATTACTCTTGAGATTAAATCTATATGTTGATTATATTGATTTTATTATCATATATAACATTTTTATAACCCTGATGTTGAAATTCTCTTTCACTGGAGTGTAAAGATGGATAGATTATTGGTATGATCATGACTAGGGTTCTCTTTGGCCTGTAGTGCAAAGTTGAATTGTGGCTGGTATGATCATGACCATTGAATTTATAATTGAATATCTTAAGCTTAAGTGCAAAGGTGAATTGATCAACATGGTTATAATTATTGTTTATATAAATTCTAAAATGATTATATATTTCTTTGAGATATGAATATATTTGGCCTGTAGTGCAAATATGAATTGTTAATGAATATCTTTGGCATGTAGTGCAAAGATGGCCTGTTGATGAATATCTTTGGCCTGTAGTGCAAAGATGAACTGTTGTTGAATATCTTTGGCCCGTAGTGCAAAGATGGTTTGTTGATGAATATCTTTGGCCCGTAGTGCAAAGATGGATTTGTTAGTATGATTATAAACAGGAATTGTGATTTGGTATAACCATGATCTTTGATGTTTCAGGTAAAGACAGGTGATGAAAATATTCTTCGTCCTGGGTACGAAGAAAAATTTAGAGTCACAATTATGATTATGAGTTATTCATATGATTGTGAAAAGGAACTATTGAGTGATGTTACATGGATAAAACATTGTTGGTGGATTTTTAACATGGAAGAGATAATGGACTTTATGGTCTATTTGACTCTTCTAATGGATTGCATGTTCCGCTGCAACTATGGTTGAAATTTTTATCATTTACCATATGTTCTAAATCTCTGATTTATTGTTGATGAAGGCTATTGATAATTGAATTGTCTTTAGTCATGATATTCTTTACTGAGCTAGTTGTGCTCACCCTTTTGCTTCACAATTCCTTTCAGGTAATAAGAGTGTAGCTGGGTCGAGCGGGGGTAACAAGGGAATAGAACGGTGGTCATCATTTAGTAGTTATATTTGGTGAAGAAAATAGGGTGAGGCGAACCCAACGTTGGAAGGGTGTTTTGTCACTATCATACAAGATGTCTAATGACATACAACCTCGTGTCATCATAGGACAGGGTTGTGCTCATCCACTTGCTGAGTATATCTATGGGCACTACCTATATAATCTTGGTGTTTGTTTGAAGTATAATTCTCAATTAGAGACAGTGGAGATAATGATAAGTCAAGAGAAGACTCACCATTGGGAAGAATATGATAGTAATCTTCTCGTTTTTCTTTGGGGTCTATTGGGTCAACCAAGGATAATTCTGTGGCCATATGATATCTATCATAACCTAGACGCGTGGCCTCCCATGTACGAAGGTTTCCTTGAACACTTCTCAAAGATTCTAATTTCTAGAACAGTTTTTGACTATACGTTTATGTAAGGTGTCATTGTGAGGTGATGTCCACGGTTAGAACATGAGTCACATTTGGTATATATTTGTATCCAAACTTACAGCATATATATTGTTGTATTTTGCACGACAATTGTTGTAATAAAGTTGTAGATATTTTATGTACCATGTATTTGACGACTCAGAATGGGTTGGATGGAATGGACCTGTTTTGGGGTTGTCACAACATGCTCCTTCCTATCCAAGATCTTGACAGGTACCTCCTCGTACGTTAAGTCTTCGGCTATCTCGTCCGGTTCTAACTCAATAACGTGGTTCGGGTCTTTCACATATTTACGAAGCACAGATATATGAAAAATATTATGAACACGAGACATACTTGGAGGTAACGCGAGTCTATAGGCCACATTTCCTACTCGGTCAAGAATCTGAAATGGACCAATAAATCGTGGATTGAGCTTTCCTCTCTTTCCAAATCTTGTAACTCCTTTCCATGGAGCTACACGTAATAATACATGATCCCCAATGTCAAATTCCACGTCCTTTCGATGAAGATCCACATAACTCTTTTGTCGATCCTGTGCCGTTTGTATACGTTGTCGAATCGTTTGGATTTTCTCTGTAGTCATTCGTACCAACTCTGGTCCCAACAACGTTGCTTCTCCCACCTCATCCCAACATACTGGAGAGCGACACTTTCGTTCATACAATGCTTCAAAGGGAGCCACACCTATACTTGCCTGATAACTGTTGTTGTAGAAGAATTCCACTAATGGTAGGTACTTATCCCAACTTCCTTTGAAATTTAGGACACAAAGTCTTAATAGATCTTCAAGAGTTTGAATAGTCCTCTCTGATTGCCTGTCCGTTTGAGGATGGTATGCCGAACTGAACCGTAAATCCGTGCCCATAGCTTTTTGCAAGCTAACCCAAAATCTTGAAGTGAATCTTGGGTCACGATCCAAAACTATGGATACTGGCATGCCATGCAACCTTACAATCTCATTCACGTACATACTAGCAAGACGTTCAAGGGAATAAGTCTCTCGTATCGGCAAAAAATGAGCAAACTTGGTTAATCTATCAACTATAACCCAAATAGCATTTATGCCTTGAGAAACCGTGGGAAGACCCGTAACGAAATCCATGGTAATGTGTTCCCACTTCCATTTCGGAATCTCAAGTGGTTGCAATGGACCCTTTGGTACTTTATGCTCCGCCTTTACACGTTGACAAGTTAAACACCTCGAGATAAACTTTGCAATCTCTCTCTTCATATTGTTCCACCAAAATATATGTCGAAGATCACGATACATTTTAGTACTTCCAGGATGGATTGCAAATGGTGTATTGTGTGCCTCCATCATGATCCTGTACTTCAAATCAGAATCGTTAGGAACACAAAGTCTGGAGTGGACTCGAAGTATTCCTTCTTCATCGATTCTTGCTTCTGGAATAGCACCTTCTTGTACTTTCTTCTTCATACGCATCAGCTCCGGGTCTGTAGCTTGAGCAACTTTAACTTTATCGATTAAAGTTGGTTCTACGCGTATACTTGACATCATCGCACTCGTTCCTGCATATGATCTTCTACTCAACGCGTCAGCTACCACGTTTGCTTTTCCGGGATGGTATTGAATAGTGTGGTCGTAATCTTTCAACAGCTCGAGCCAACGTCGTTGCCGCATGTTGAGTTCTTTTTGAGTGAAGAAATATTTAAGGATTTTATGGTCTGAATATATCTCCACCTTCTCCCCATATAGATAGTGCCTCTAGATCTTTAGCGCGAAAACGACAGCTGCCAACTCTAGATCATGAGTAGGATAATTCCTCTCATATTCTTTAAGTTGTCGCGAGGCATAGGCTATGACTTTCCCACGTTGCATGAGAACACATCCTAACCCTTTGCCTGAAGCATCGCTGTAGATAACAAATCCATCTGAACCAGATGGTATTGTCAGAACAGGTGCCGAAATGAGTCTCCTCTTAAGCTCTTGGAAACTCTTCTCGCATTCTTCGTTCCATACGAATTTGATATCCTTCCGAGTCAGCTGAGTTAACGGGGTAGCGATTCGAGAAAACTCTTCTACGAATCTCCGATAATAACCAGCTAAGCCCAGAAAACTACGTACATCGGTCACCGTCTTCGGTTGCTCCCAGCTTTGTATTGCTTTAATCTTTGCCGGGTCCACAGATACTCCATGTTTCGACACCACGTGCCCTAAGAATGCTACTTCCTCAAGCCAGAACTCGCATTTCTTTAACTTAGCATATAACTTGTTTTCACGCAGCCTTTGGAGTACCAGCTTCAAATGGTGCTCATGATCTTCACGGCTTTTGGAATATATGAGGATGTCATCAATAAAGACAACAACGAACTGATCCAAATAATTCTTGAATACTCGGTTCATCATATCCATGAAAGCCGCAGAAGCATTAGTCAATCCAAAAGACATGACTAAAAATTCATAATGCCCATACCGAGTTCTAAAGGCAGTCTTTGGAATATCCTCAGTTTTAACCTTCAGCTGATGATATCCAGAACGAAGATCAATTTTTGAAAAGAATTGTGCTCCTTGTAACTGGTCAAACAGGTCATCAATACGAGGTAGCGGATACCTATTCTTGATAGTGACATGGTTTAATTCCCGGTAATCGATACAAAGTCGCATACTCCCGTCTTTCTTCTTTACAAATAAAACAGGAGCACCCCAAGGAGATGTACTAGGACGAATGAAATCGATGTCCAACAACTCTTGTAGTTGGACTTTTAACTCCTGAAGTTCAATAGGAGCCATTCGATATGGGGTTTTAGAAATGGGCTTTGTACCAGGTTCAAGATCAATAAAGAATTCAACTTCACGTTCTGGGGGTAGACCGGGAAGTTCTTCAGGAAATACGTCAGGAAAGTTGCTAACAACAGGAATATTATTCAAATTTGACGTGTCTTTATTCAAATCCATAACATGGGCTAAGAAAGCTTGACATCCGTTTTTCAATAAACGAATGGCTTTATGACTTGATATGACAGTGATTGATTTTAATGGCTTTGTTGCTTGAATTCGAACAACAGGTTGATTAGGAATATAAAAACTAACCATGTAACGCCCCAAAAACAGGTCCATTCCATCCAACCCATTTTGAGTCGCAAAATACATGGTACAGATAACAACTACAACTTTATTACAACAATTGTCGTGCACAATACAACAACACATATGCTATGAGTTTGGGTATAAATATATACCAACTGTGACTCATGTCCCAACCTTAGATAGCACGTCACAATGACACATTACATAAAGGTATAGTCAAAAACTGTTTTAGAAATTAGAATCTTTGGGAAGTGCTTAAGGAAACCCTCGTACATGGGAGGCCATGCTTCTAGGTTATGATAGATATCATATGGCCACAGAATTATCCTTGGTTGACCCAATAGACCCCAAAGAAAAACAAGAAGGTTACTATCATATTCTTCCCAATGGTGAGTCTTCTCTTGACTTATCATTATCTCCACTGTCTCTAATTGAGAATTATACTTCAAACAAACACCAAGATTATATAAGTAGTGCTCGTAAATATACTCAGCAAGTGAATGAGCACATCCCTGTCTTATGATGACACGAGATTGTATATCATTAGACATCTTGTATGATAGTGGCAAAATACAATTCCAACATTGGGTTCGCCTCACCCTAGACGATTCACCAAATATAACTACTAAATGATGACCACCGTTCTATTCTCCTGTTACCCCCGCTCGACCCAGCTACACTCTTATTACTTGAAAGGAATTGTGAAACAGAAGGGTGAGCACAACTAGCTCAGTAAAGAATATCATTACTAAAGATAATTAAATTATCAATAGCCTTCAACAGAATTAAATCAGAGATTTAGAACATATGGTAGATGATAAAATTTTTCAACCATAGTTACAGCGGAACGAGCAATCCATTAGAAGAGTCAAATAGACTACAAAGTCTATTATCTTCTCCATGTTAAAAGTCCACCAACAATGTTTTATCCCTGTAACATCAATCAACAATTCTTGTCCACAATCACATGTATAACTCATAATCATATTTGTAGTTCTAAATTCCTCTTCTCATCCAGAACAAGATAATTTTCATCACTTGTCTTTACCTGAAACATCAAAGATCATGGTTATACCAAATCACAGTTCCTGTTCATAATCATACTAATAATTTCATCTTTGCACTACGGGCCAAAGATATTCATCAACAACTCATCTTTGCACTACAGGCCAAAGATATTCCTCAACAGCTCATATTTGCACTACGAGCCAAATATATTATTATCTCAAAGAAATATATAATCATTTCAGAATTTATATAACCAATAATTATAACCACGTTGATCATTTCACCTTTGCACTTAAGCTAAAGGTATTCAATTATAAATTCAATGGTCATGATCATACCAGTCAACAATTCAACTTTGCACTACTGGCCAAAGAGAACCCATAGTCATGATCGTACCAAAAATCTACACATCTTTACACTCAAGTCAAAGAGATATATCATCATTAGGGTTATAAAAATGTTATATATGATAAAAAAAATAATATGATCAACATATAGTTTTAATCTCAAGAGTAATATTCATAAATCAACTATAATTTGGTTAGAAAAAGATACCAATTTTGTCATAAATAGTAACTTATGAATGGTAACCCGTGAATAGTAACTCGTGAATAGTAACTCATGAATAGTAACTCGTGAATAGTAACTCATGAATAGTAACTCGTGAATACTAACTCATGAATAATAACTCGTGAATAATAACTCATGAATAGTAACTCGTGAATAGTAACTCATGAATAGTAACTCATGAATAGTAATCCCGACATAAAAAGTTCTAAATTTGATAAAAAAATTCAGATCAATACTTCGGCATAATGATATTGAAAAAAATAATATCATTTAAGAAGAAATAACATCCCTTACGACAATATCCCTTACCTCAAAAGAGCAGTACTCCTGACTGGAATAACGCTGAACGAACTTGCACCGTATAGCAACACTCAAGATATCAAAATACTCACAAGAATACACTCGATAATATGGAGAGAGAAATTGAGAGAAAACTTCAGTTTCTGGTGTGATTTTCAATTCTAACCTAAGCACCCTATTTATAGAAAATTACTTAGAACACCAAAGCAGAAAATTTAATAAAATAATAATATAATTATAAATTTTCCTTAGCCCACCTTTGAAAATCTGGATTCAGCCATCAACATGTGCAAGTGGGGCCCACCAAAGTGTGAAAAATATTTTTGTTAATAAAAATAAATAAAACTTCCAAAAATCAATTATTTCGGAACTTCGAAACTTCAATAATTTATAATAAATAGCCCTTTTATCAGAAAATTCGAATCTCGCAATTTTTTATAGGAAATTCAATTCTCTACAACTTTGCAGAAGAAAGTTTTTCCAAATTCCAAACAGAAATTGACCGAAATCCACAAACGGGCGATTTTACAGTCTATAATAAATTTTCGGTCAAGAATTGTGTCCACCAACACACAAAACATGTGTTAAACATTTAATCCAACAAAAATACTCTTCCTCCTCATTTATTCATATATCCCACATTCATTATAAAAATATCACCATTAATATATTATTAAAATAATATATTTAAATGAATTATTTTATCAGAAAAAGATAAAATATTAATTTTCAACAATTGTCACATTAAAAATTTTCTCCATCTATATCCACATAAAATCAATATTTTTCTCATCATATAAATTAATAATTAATTATACACAAATAATATTACAGAATCACAGTACTGGCAACCAGGCCGTTCCCAGGAAAGAGGGGGCTTTCCAATAAGGATCTCTTCCTTACTGGCGCGCAATTAGATGACCAAACCTCTCCTTAGACAAAACTTTCTAGACATTGCCAATAATGTTATCTAATAATATTATTCAGATAATATGAATTATTGCTCCGATAATAGAAAATACTGTGCAGTGACAATTATTAAAACAACAGTAATATAAAATATCAACGCAGCAATTATTGAATCAATAAAATAAAATACTGAACAGTAATTACTGTAACAATTATTGAGTAATGTCTTCTTATGTAAAAATCAATAATTGGTGCAATACCGTGTGCTACTGTGCAACAATGCGTATTTCTGTGTTTTAACCACCGGGTATTCCAACAGTGTTAACGGTAACAACTACGTCGTTATTTATAAACAACTTACTCTTGTCGTTTCCTTCATCCAATCGCTTTCCGTTATGGGGCCCACAAAAGACTGCGCCGTCGTACGAATATTCTCCGACAGTAAGAATATTCCACGACCAAGCGAATATTCCCCGACAACAATGAATATTTTATAACCACTTGTGTATTTCGAAAAAAAATTCATATATCACCCTTAACTTTAACATTTATCAATTTAACCATTTACTAAATAGTAATTATAAGAAAAATTGAATATTTTTATTTCATAAAATTCGGGGTCTTATAAACCACCTTACGAAAACAATCAATTTTGGCATGATGAGTAGTTAACCAATCAATTCCTAAAATCACGTCAAATGCAAGTATCTTTAAAGAGATAAGTGTTAGAGTTTATGCCCTAGAGGCCAATTATTTGATGTAATTGCTTAACATTTGATATTATTGTTGATTGAATAAATAAATGATTTTATTATGGTTTTAATTAATGCGTAATATAATTGTTAACATA
This sequence comes from Panax notoginseng, assembly GCA_016801055.1. NCBI lineage: Eukaryota > Viridiplantae > Streptophyta > Magnoliopsida > Apiales > Araliaceae > Panax > Panax notoginseng. The sequence continues at coordinate 149,687,141 of CM029023.1, forward strand.
ATAAAATTCCTTAGAATAGTGATACAAATTATATAGTTTCAAGTATGTGACTTGAACATGAGATTATATAATTACAATTAGTATCATTGTTCTTAAATGTCCCTAGTCGAGTATCATTGTTGATGGGACAACAATGATGCATTGAGACTAGTATGTGGATTGACTGATGACCAAATCTCATTGGTCATAAATATATGAGATATTAAGTCAATGCATAGGTACATGTTAGAGAACAATGTACTGGACAGACCCACCATGAGAATTCTATATGGAGCATTATGCGAAGTGTCATTAGCAATTCTCATAGTGACAATGATGTAATGGTCCTCCGACCTGAAACCGCTATATTACTACACGAGAATTTATGTACTTTGATATCATCAAATGTCACCTTTAATAGGGTGGACTATAAAGGTGATTATTGGGTTCATTATGAATCGTGTGAGTAATATGAGTGATCTAGATGGAATTTAACCATCCTATATTTTATAGGTGATATCCATAGGCCTCTTGATTGAGTAGGACTATGAAATGCATGGCCATGCTCAAATAGTGATTTGTTTCATATAGTCTACTCATTGATCAAGAAAACTCAGATTAAATTATGAAGAGTATGACACATTCCATGACTCGAGTTTAATCTAGGATATTAAGGTTAAAAGGATTAAATTACATTGAAACATTGGTCACGAAAAGGTTGCATCGAATCATCGATCTTATTATTACTTGGGTAGCAGTGATGCATTACTAGATGCCGCTCACTGTTTATAACTTTATAATATGATTTTAAGGTTATTGCCAACGTAATAATAACCTATAGGGTCACACACAAAGAACGTAATTAAAAGGAAATTAATTTAAATTGTAAAGATTTAAATATGTCAATATGATTGATATAATTTTAAATTACGAATTTAAATTAATAGGATAATTTATATATATGCATATTAATTAAGTAAGACTTAATTAAGATATATATAAATTCGGATTTTAATAATATTAGGTTTTGATTAATTCCTCCTGACTGCTATATATATGATGTATATCAGACTTTAGGTTTTTACGTCAAAACAAAACCCTAGCCGCTCTTAGAGAGAGACTAGAGAAAATAGTTCCGAAAATCCTCATCCTTGGTGGCTAGTACCGCGATTCCTTCTTCTGCAGATCGTAAGACGATTCGCGGAGCGTTCGTGTGGATACCGTAGAGACGCAGTCGGTTTGTATTGCGTTGGAGATTCGAGGCGCAGTCGATTTCAGACTCTCGTTTTCATAATCGGTATAATCTCTAAACCTCTTAATTAATTGATTTTTCGCATGGATCCTGTTTTAGGGTTTCGGAAATTGCTTTAAAATTTTAATTTCCGCTGTGCGTTTCTGTGCCGAAACCCTACAGTGGTATCAGAGCTACTTGCGAAACGATTAATTTAGATTACGTGTTTTACTTGTATTCGATATATATGATATATGATGATGCATGTTTACCGATATGAAATTGAATATATGATATTCCGTTGTATGTATATTCTGGTAATATATATGATGATAATGTTAATCGTATCTTTAATCGATGGAATAACAATATAACTGTTCTAATCGGATTAGAAACATGAAGAATCGTTTTAATATGATTAATCGAAACTGGAAATATATGATAAATTCTGGGTGTACTGTTATTCGTTTTAATATGATTAAATCGAAACTGGTATTATATGATTTGTTATTATGGGTGTTTTGGTGGATTAAAATGTATGATTCTGAAACTGTTTCAGAGATTTTATGGAAAAATTCTGCAATACAGATTGTAGTTCGAAAATTTTTTCCAGGGGCGCTGCCCCCGACCCCGCTCGCTGACCGGTCAGCGAGACCACCCGCCGGCTGATCGGTCAGCCGGACCACCGCCAGGGGGGGAGACCCCCCCTTGGACCCCCCCGTCGTAGCGCACGATGGTCGTGTCCCCTATATGTTATATATTGTTTTCTTTAATTATATATAAATTGTTATGTGCTTATTGTGATATGCATGGTGCACAGTTATGGCCTTTTGACCCATAGGTTAGTGGTTTTTGGTTTTGAAATACGGCTTGCATGTCGTGCCTTTCTATAAATTCTGATGTAATATTCTCTTCTCATCTAAATCCCCTCGAATGTAACTCGAGGTTTCTTTATGTCATGTAATAATCTGTAATTGATGAAGATGTCAAGATGGAGAGGAGGCACATGCTTGAGGAAGATCCAAGGAGGCTATTTATTTTAAGATCTTTTACCACCTTAGATTGACCTTCAATCTTTCATTAGCTTGAAAAGATTGACAGTGGATTGGGCCATAACTGTGACACATTTAATTTTGCACTTTATTTATGCTTGTATGCGATATGATATGATAAATAATGTGCATGCTTAATAAGATTAAAATTGGTGAGATCTAAATTAATCCCTCATTAAATTATTAAGTCTAAATCAGATGCCTTCCAATGAATAACACTCATCAAGACCTTGATCAATAGATGTAGGTTTGCCAAAGCAAAGTACCCTATTTATCTAGGTAAGATGCGATAGGATAATTGTGATATCCAAACTGTTAAAATCATTGGGGCCGACTTAACTAAGTTATCTCAATAGGATTGTGGACTTAGAGGCATAGAGTTTGGTAGGTACCATTAGATGGACTAAAAACAATTGTTGTTTACCAAACTATCCAGGAGTTATATATGATATAATTGACAAAGGGTTGTCTACCTAAATAATTATGTTTTAAGAGATTAGCCAAAGCTAACTTAAGTCATAATGAAATATGGATCTTGGCTCACTAGAAAGATTTAATAGAAAATGCTTTCCGAATTAATGGTGAGGGCTATTAATTTGAATAAAATAGTGGGAGGTATATTTTGAATGTACTATTATCAATTACATAATATCAACTCTGCAATTTGACTTATTATTTTGGCACTTATAAATTGTAGATATCAATGGCAAACAACAACAACAACACAAGTAGTCTTTCACTACGATCAGTCCTTGAGAAGGACAAGCTGAGTGGGATTAATTTCCTTGACTGGCACAGGAACTTGAGGATTGTCCTTAAACAAGAGCGTAAGCTATATGTCCTTGATGGGCCCATTCCTGCAGCACCGGCTGTCACTGCACCACGTGCGGAGCATAATGCTTACAAGAAGCATCAAGATGATGCTCTGGACGTGAGTTGTCTCATGCTAGCAACCATGAACGCTGAGCTTCAGAAGCAACATGAGTTAATGGATGCTTATGAGATGATCGAGCATCTCAAGAAATTGTTCGAAGGGCATGCTCGACAGGAGAGGTATGATACAAGCAAAGCGTTGTATCACTGCAAGATGGGTGAACGTGATCCAGTTGGTCCACATGTGCTGAAAATGATTGGGTATATTGAGTACCTGGATAGGTTGGGTTTTCCAATCACTCCGGAAGCCCAAACTGATCTTGTTTTACAATCTTTGAACAGCAGCTACTCTCAATTTGTTATGAACTATCTTATGAATGAAATTGAGAAACCCCTTACTGAGTTGTTGAGCATGTTAAGAACTGCCGAGAACAACATGAAAAAGGCAGGACCCGCTCCCATAATGATGGTGCAAAAGGGGAATGCTAAGGGAAATTGGAAAGGCAAAAAGAAGATAGGATCTAAGTCTGTTGCCAAACCCAATTCCAAAACCAAACAGGCTTTAAAACCTAAAGGTGGGGTGGCTAAAGAAGGTGAATGTCACTTCTGTGGAAAACCTGGACACTGGAAAAGGAACTGTCATGCTTATTTGGAAGAAGTGAAGAAAAGAAAAGGAAGTACGACTTCTGATTCAGGTATATATGTTATAGAAGTCAATTTGTCTACTTCTACATCATGGGTATTGGATACTGGATGTGGTTCTCACATTTGTGTTAATGTGCAGGGACTCCGAAGGAGTAGGACTTTGGCGAAAGGAGAGGTTGACCTACGAGTTGGGAATGGAGCAAAAGTTGCTGCACTGGCCGTAGGAACTTATCATTTATCTTTGCCCACTGGGCTAGTTTTAGAATTAGAAGATTGTTATTTTGTGCCTGCTATAAACAAAAATATTATTTCTGTTTCTTGTTTGGACAAGAAAGGGTTTTCATTTATAATTAAGAACAATGGTTGTTCGTTTTACTTAAATGATATTTGCTATGGTGTTGCACAATTATTTAACGGTCTTTATATTCTTGATTTAGAAATGCCTATCTATAACATAAACACAAAACGATTTAAATCAAATGATTCAAATCCGACATATCTCTGGCACTGTCGTTTGGGCCATATAAATGAGAAACGCATATCAAAACTCCATAAAGATGGATTTTTGGATTCATTTGATTTTGAATCATATGAAAAATGCGAATCTTGTTTATTAGGCAAGATGACTAAAGCCCCTTTCACTGGACACAGTGAACGGGCTAGCGATATATTGGGACTTATACATAGTGATGTATGTGGACCCATGAGTTCGTTAGCAAGAGGTAGGTTTTATTACTTCATTACATTTACTGACGACTTCAGTAGATATGGATATGTGTATCTAATGAGACACAAATCCGAATCCTTTGAAAAGTTTAAGGAATTCAAGAATGAAGTTCAAAACCAATTTGGCAAAAGCATAAAAGCCCTTCGATCCGATCGAGGAGGTGAATACTTAAGCCAAGACTTTGATGACCTTCTAAAGGAGTGTGGTATTATATCACAGCTCACTCCACCTGGAACACCACAATGGAATGGTGTGTCTGAGAGGAGGAATCGAACCTTGTTGGACATGGTACGATCAATGATGAGTCATGCAGATCTTCCAATAAGCTTCTGGGGTCATGCCCTAGAGACAGCTGCATTCACACTTAACCGTGTTCCTACAAAGACGGTTCAGAAGACACCATATGAGATGTGGACTGGGAAACGTCCTAGTATGTCGTTCATGAAGATTTGGGGATGCGAGGCGTTTGTAAAACGTCTAGATTCTGATAAGCTCGGACCCAAATCTGACAAATGTAATTTTGTGGGATACCCAAAAGAAACAAAAGGGTATTATTTCTACAAACCTTCTGAGAATAAAGTGTTTGTTGCTCGAACTGGTATTTTTCTAGAAAGAGAATTTGTCTCTAAAGGAAACAGTGGGAGGAAAGTAGAACTCGAAGAAATTCGAGAACCACAAAATATCATTGAACCTGAGTTGGAACGTGAGCAGGAACCACAAGAAATTGTGGAAAGTGAACCTGCTCAAATTACACAAGGAATTCGTAGATCTGGTAGGACACGCCAAGAGCCTGAGAGATATTATGGATATCTTGTGACTCAAAACGGTGATGTGATGCTCATAGATCAGGATGAGCCTACTTCCTACCAAGAAGCTATGAATGGACCAGATTCTGAGAGATGGCTTGAAGCCATGAGATCTGAAATGGATTCCATGTATACTAACCAAGTATGGACCTTGGTTGATCCACCCGAAGGGGTAAAACCAATCGGGTGCAAGTGGGTTTTCAAGAAGAAAACCGACATGGATGGTAATGTACAAACCTATAAAGGCCGACTGGTAGCAAAAGGTTTCAAACAAATTCAAGGTGTTGACTATGATGAAACATTTTCTCCAGTGGCAATGGTTAAATCCATCAGGATCTTACTTGCTATTGCAGCTTTTTATGATTACGAAATCTGGCAGATGGATGTCAAAACTGCTTTCCTTAACGGAAATCTACTTGAGGATGTGTATATGACACAACCTGAGGGTTTTGTCATTCCAAAGGATGCTGGAAAGGTATGTAAGCTGCAGCGATCCATTTATGGATTAAAGCAAGCCTCTCGGAGTTGGAATCTTCGATTTGATGAAGCAGTCAAAGAATTTGGCTTTATTAAAAATGAAGATGAACCTTGTGTATATAAGAAGGTTAGTGGGAGTCACATTGTATTCCTAGTATTATATGTTGATGACATATTAATTATTGGGAATGACATTCCTTCCTTACAGGCTGTAAAAACATGGTTAGGAAAATGTTTCTCCATGAAAGATTTGGGCGATGCTGCCTATATTTTAGGTATCAAAATCTATAGAGATAGATCGAGAAAAATGCTCGGCCTAAGTCAAAGTACATATATTGATAAAGTGTTGAAACGGTTCAGCATGCAAGAGGCGAAAAGAGGAAATTTACCCGTGACTCATGGTATAAAGATCTCTAAAGCCCAATGTCCTAAATCACAAGATGATGAGGAGCGTATGAGAAAGATCCCTTATGCTTCGGCAATTGGATCTATCATGTATGCAATGATATGTACTCGTCCGGATGTCTCGTATGCTTTGAGCATGACGAGCAGATACCAGTCGAATCCAGGTGAAGGTCACTGGACAGCAGTCAAGAATATCCTCAAGTACCTGAAAAGGACTAAGGATTCATTCTTGGTATATGGATGTGAAGACGAACTGGCAGTAAAGGGTTACACAGATGCTAGTTTCCAAACTGACAATGATGACTATAAGTCTCAGTCAGGTTTTGTGTTTTGCCTTAATGGTGGTGCTGTTAGCTGGAAAAGTTCAAAGCAAGAGACAGTCGCTGATTCTACAACAGAGGCTGAGTATATTGCTGCTTCTAGTGCAGCCAAGGAGGCTGTATGGATTAAAAAGTTCATCACTGAACTTGGTGTTGTTCCAACCATTGTTGATCCGGTTGCTCTATACTGTGATAATAATGGAGCCATTGCACAGGCTAAGGAACCCAGATCTCACCAACGATCCAAGCATATACTTAGGCGGTACCATCTCATCCGTGAAATCATTGACAGAGGAGATGTACATATAGGAAGAGTGCCAACAGATGATAATGTTGCAGATCCACTGACCAAGGCTTTGTCGCAGCAGAAGCACGACGGTCACATTAGTTCCATGGGTATTAGATACATGAGTGATTGGCTCTAGTGCAAGTGGGAGACTGTTAGAGTTTATGCCCTAGAGGCCAATTATTTGATGTAATTGCTTAACATTTGATATTATTGTTGATTGAATAAATAAATGATTTTATTATGGTTTTAATTAATGCGTAATATAATTGTTAACATAATAAAATTCCTTAGAATAGTGATACAAATTATATAGTTTCAAGTATGTGACTTGAACATGAGATTATATAATTACAATTAGTATCATTGTTCTTAAATGTCCCTAGTCGAGTATCATTGTTGATGGGACAACAATGATGCATTGAGACTAGTATGTGGATTGACTGATGACCAAATCTCATTGGTCATAAATATATGAGATATTAAGTCAATGCATAGGTACATGTTAGAGAACAATGTACTGGACAGACCCACCATGAGAATTCTATATGGAGCATTATGCGAAGTGTCATTAGCAATTCTCATAGTGACAATGATGTAATGGTCCTCCGACCTGAAACCGCTATATTACTACACGAGAATTTATGTACTTTGATATCATCAAATGTCACCTTTAATAGGGTGGACTATAAAGGTGATTATTGGGTTCATTATGAATCGTGTGAGTAATATGAGTGATCTAGATGGAATTTAACCATCCTATATTTTATAGGTGATATCCATAGGCCTCTTGATTGAGTAGGACTATGAAATGCATGGCCATGCTCAAATAGTGATTTGTTTCATATAGTCTACTCATTGATCAAGAAAACTCAGATTAAATTATGAAGAGTATGACACATTCCATGACTCGAGTTTAATCTAGGATATTAAGGTTAAAAGGATTAAATTACATTGAAACATTGGTCACGAAAAGGTTGCATCGAATCATCGATCTTATTATTACTTGGGTAGCAGTGATGCATTACTAGATGCCGCTCACTGTTTATAACTTTATAATATGATTTTAAGGTTATTGCCAACGTAATAATAACCTATAGGGTCACACACAAAGAACGTAATTAAAAGGAAATTAATTTAAATTGTAAAGATTTAAATATGTCAATATGATTGATATAATTTTAAATTACGAATTTAAATTAATAGGATAATTTATATATATGCATATTAATTAAGTAAGACTTAATTAAGATATATATAAATTCGGATTTTAATAATATTAGGTTTTGATTAATTCCTCCTGACTGCTATATATATGATGTATATCAGACTTTAGGTTTTTACGTCAAAACAAAACCCTAGCCGCTCTTAGAGAGAGACTAGAGAAAATAGTTCCGAAAATCCTCATCCTTGGTGGCTAGTACCGCGATTCCTTCTTCTGCAGATCGTAAGACGATTCGCGGAGCGTTCGTGTGGATACCGTAGAGACGCAGTCGGTTTGTATTGCGTTGGAGATTCGAGGCGCAGTCGATTTCAGACTCTCGTTTTCATAATCGGTATAATCTCTAAACCTCTTAATTAATTGATTTTTCGCATGGATCCTGTTTTAGGGTTTCGGAAATTGCTTTAAAATTTTAATTTCCGCTGTGCGTTTCTGTGCCGAAACCCTACAATAAGGTCAACAGGTAAGGTGATGGTACCAACTTGGATCAGACAAGATTTATAAACAGTGGATGTGATGAAAGTTTCCCCTAACGGAGTCTCCACAGATAAATCAAAGTCTAATTTCTCCGGAGTCAAGTTTAAACGTTGAGCACAAGCAGGAGAAATAAATGAATGGGTAGCACCGGTATCTAGTAAGGTATAAACTTCACATGAATTTATGATTAGCTTACCCGTGATCACCTCGTTTGGGTTCCTCGCATGTTGACCAGTCACGACAAACGCTCTTCCAGGAACTGTTGACTTTGACTTTTTTGGGACAGCCTTTTGAGTCACCGTCCCTGCTGAACTTGGTTTTGCTACCGTACAATCTCGAGCGATATGTCCTTCCTTTACACAATTATATCATACCTTGAACTGTTGTGGACAGTTTGCGCTAATATGTCCCTCTTTTCCACATTTATAGCATATGACCGGTGGTCGTTCTCCTCCCTTGGAACCAGTTGCTGCTGGTGCTGACGTCTTCGTATTGTCATTGTTGAATCTCCTCTTTTTAAAATCTCCTCCCGACTCGCTTCTTCTATTTTCATAGCCACGATTACCACTAGAGTGGTTGTCGTTCTTGTCTGTAATTTTCTTTCTCCACTGGTTATCATTGTTCTGATGACTGTTGTCACCGATATGATCCTGGTTGTGGTCCCTCGGTTGACCGTACTCGTTATCTCGCTCTAATAATTGGGCCCTATTGACAACATCTGAATAGAGAGAAAATTTATGAGAAATGAGATATTGACGTATGCCGGGTTTCAAACCTCTCAGAAACATTCGCGTCATACGTTCCTCATTCTCCACCAAATGAGGTGCAAACCTGGACAACTCTGCAAATTTCGCCTCGTACTGGGACACCGTCATGTTATTCTGCTCCAGTCTAATAAACTCTACCTCCTTAATATGACGAATACTTTCAGGAAAGTACTTGTCATTGAATAGTTTCTGAAATGTCTCCCAAGACATGCTGAGTGCGGCTAGATGGGTACACTTCACAGGTTCCCACCAGTAGTCTGCCTCGCCACGGAATATAAAGGTGGTGAATGGAACCTTCTGTTCCTCCGTGCATCCCAAGACATCAAATATCTTGGTAATTTGCTTGACCCATGTCTCCGCCTTAATCGGATCCGGCTTTTCCCAGAATTCTGGTGGTCCCAACTCTTTGAACTGCTTGGCTATGACCAGCTGTGCGTTGCCATTGTTTCTTCCTATATTTTGAACAGGAATCTCCTTCGTCTGGTTTTGCATGAAACGCAAAAAGCTTCTAAACATCTCATCGTTCACCGTCTGCTCAGTGGTGTTGTTCACAGGAGGAACATTGCCAGCCTGTTGCACGTTCTCCTCGTTGGTGAGTACAAGTGTCTCCACGGTTTCATTTACTCCACTGTTAACATTCTCAGTCGACATTCTCAAATACTACCATAAAACAAGGGTTAATTTAACAAATTAACAAATCACATAATATCCCTATATTATGACCGACCAACAAATAAGCTTAGGTAGGACACACTAGCGAAGGATTTACTCGTCTCTCCCCTCCTAGTTCTATTCTCCGATCTCCGCCAAAGATCATATCCCTAAGCTCTGATACCAACTGTGACGCCCCCAAAACAAGTATACAACACCCATTCTGAGTCGTCAATAACATGGTACAGAAATAACTACAACTTTATTAATACAACATAAAAACTGTGAGTGTAAATACAAATATTATCATCTAGACAATATCCACACTCAAATAAGTCCTCATTACAATTATTGGTACAATATTTTACAAAAAAAATGGTGAGGACTACTAAAACAACTTCCTAGAACCTTCATTCCATACCCCGACTAGTACTTGCTACATTCTCGCCTCCTGAGAAGAAAATGGAACAACAAGGAAAAGGGTGAGCTCAACTAGCCCAGTAAAGAATATTATGACTAAGATAATATACAACAAATTATCGTTAGTCTTCAACAGGGAAAAATTTAATAGAATACAATAGACAACAAGTTTTAAATCAATATTCGCAGCGGAAAATAATAATTCATAGAAAAGTTACGTAGAGAATGAAATCTACGATTATCTATGAATTTAAAAGTCCATCATCAACATTTTATCCCTGTAACATCAATCAATAAATATCTTGAATCAAATAGTCATCTTTGCACTACAGGCCAAAGATATTCATCAGTTGGTCATGTTCACCTCAACACCTGTTCATCTTTGCACTACGGGCCAAAGATATTCATCAGAAATCATTCATCTTTGCACTACAGGCCAAAGATATTCAGTTATATCATCATTTAAGACTGAGGATGATGAAAAATATTTTTAAAGAAACGAATCCAGTGAAACAAAATAATAAATATTAAGGATTCGTATTTCAGCTATTCCATGTCCAAAAATACCTCATAAATAATCATAGTGGAGTAAAATTCAAGAATGATCAAAACATGGATACAATCAAAGCTAGTATCCAGAATAGATATTTTGGACGAAAAGAAGAAAATTTCATTTTTTGGTGAATAGTAACTCGTGAATAGTAACTCATGAATAGTAACCCCGACATGAAAAGTTCCAAATTTGATAAAAATTCAGATTAATACTTCGGCATAATGATATTGAAGAAAATAATATCATTTAAGAAGAAATAACATCCCTTACCTCGGAAAGACGGTACTTCTGACTGGAATACTAGATATAGTGCTGAAGGAAACTTGCACCGTATAGCAACACTCAAAGTATCAAATACTCACAAGAATACGCTCGATATAGAGAGAGAAATAGAGAGAAACTTGTGTTTCTGGTGTGATTTTCAATTCTAACCTAAGCACCCTATTTATAGAAAAATGCTTAGAACACCAAAGCAGAAAATTTAATATAATATTAATATATATATATATATATATATATATATATATATATATATATATATATATAATTTTCAAGCCCACCTCAAGACCATCTGAACTCAGCTCATTATGCACATGTTGTAGCCCACAAAACAAACAAAAAACGTTTTCTTTGAAAAAAATAATTAAAACTTCCAAAAATCAATTATTTCGGAACTTCGGAACTTCAATAATTCATAATAAATAGTGCTTTTATCAGAAAATTCGAATCTCGCGAGTTTTTATAGGAAATTCAATTCTCTACAACTTTGCAGAAGAAATTTTTTCCAAATTTCAAACAGAAATTAACCGAAATCCACAAACGGGCGATTTTACCGTCAATAATAAATTTTCGGTCAAGAATTATGTCCACCAACACACAAAACATGTGTTAATCATTTAATGCCACAAAAATACTCTTCCGCCTCATATACTCATATATCCCACATTCATTGTAAAAATACCATCATCAATATATTATTAAAATAATATATTTAAATGAATTATTTTATCAGAAAAAGATAAAATATTAATTTTTAACAATTGTCACATTAAAAATTTTCTCCATCTATATCCACATAAAATCAATATTTTCCTCATCATATAAATCAATAATTAATTATACACAAATAATATTACAGAATCACAGTACTAGCAACCAGGCCGTTCCCAGGAAAGAGGGGGCTTTCCAATAAGGATCTCTCCTTACTGGCGCGCAATTAGATGACCAAACCTCTCCTTAGACAGAACTTTCTAGACATTGCCAATAATGTTATCTAATAATATTATTCAAATAATATGAATTATTGTTCCGATAATAGAAAATACTGTGTAGTGACAATTATTAAAACAACAGTAATATAAAATATCAACGCAGCAATTATTGAATCAATAAAATACAATATTGAACAGTAATTACTGTAACAATTATTGAGTAATGCCTTCTTACATAAGAATCAATAATTGGTGCAATACCGTGTGCTACTGTGCAACAACGCGTATTACTGTGTTTTAACCACCGGGTATTCCAACAGTATTAACGGTAACAACTATGCCGTTATTTATAAACAACTTATTTTTGTCATTTTCTTCATCCAATCGCTTTCCGTTATGGGACCTACAAAAAACTGTGCCGTCGTACGAATATTCTCCGACAGTAAGAATATTCCACGACCAAGCGAATATTCCCCGACAACAATGAATATTTTATAACCACTTGCTTATTTAAAATATTTGCGCATTTTACCCATAACTGACCACAATAATCAAATCAACCCTTACTATTTCAGAATAATAAATAGAGGAAATTAAATTTCATTTATTAATAATTTGAGGTCTTACAATATCCCTTATCGTAAAAGAAACTGGATAAAAGAGTAGGGAAGTAGCAGAATATTTTTCTATAGTTTCTCTATAATTTCTCTCTCTAGAGTTTCAGTTAATTCGTAAGAAATAATGAAGGAATGAGCTTCTATTTATAGAAGAATGGAAAGACACTATATAAGGATTTTTCTCACGGACTCAACAATTATGCAAATTACGGATGAAAACTTTGATAACCTAGGATGCCAATTTTCAAACCTCCAACCAATAAGATCAAAGTAAGGAATTATAATATATATATATATATATATATATATATATATATATATATATATATATATATATATATATAAACCACACATGTTAAAAAAACAATCAACCACCCGTAAATTCCAAAATCCAAACCCCTTTCATTTTTTTCTTCCACACGTGGGCCCCACGTGTTCCCCTCCCACCAACATATCACTTTCACTACACTCTTACACATCTCTTACACCCATCACTTTCATATATTCACACATTACTATTATCATTCAAACATCTCCATATAATTCCACTCACTCATATTATATATATATATATATATATATATATATATATATATATATATATATATATATACACACACACACACACACATCACATACATATATATATAAATATATATTTTACCTCTCCTTTACGTAACTTCCACTCACCCCTATTTTCAGATTTTATACATCACATGTGGGCCCCATATGTGGTCCCCACATGTGGGCCCCATCTTTATTATATAAAATAATTTTCTACCGATTATTTTGAAAAATAGGTAAAATAGGGAGTCCATAAAATAAGCAAAACTGAGTGACTTCTCACGTAAGTATCAATAATCAATACCGCGTGCTACTATGCAACCACGCGTATTACTGTACTTTTACTACCGAGTAGTTCAACAGTTTTAACGGTAAAACTTCCACCGTTATTTTCATAAAATATTTTTGTCGTTTTCTCAATCCGATAATAATTCCGTTGCGGGGTTCACCAATGATTGTACCGTCGTACGGATATTCCTCGACAAAAAGAATATTTTTCGACCAATCGAATATTATACATCAACTTGCATAATTTGCAAAAATTATAAATACTACCCACAACTATAACATTATCTCAAATCCACACCATAATATAAAAAAATATTTCGAGAAATTTAAATCTTTATTCATAAAATCTGGGGGGTCTCACAGTTTTAAACTGTATAATATTATATTGTAATATAATTATAAATTGTATAATATTATGTTGTATTTATATGGAAAAAATTAGGTTAAATAACGGAGAGTAGTGATAATAGCTCAGTAATGATAATATCATAAAGTAGTGATTTTAGGAGATAATAATTAAATTAGAAAAGATAATATCAGAACAGTTGATATTACCAAACCAGTTTAGATTTATAATGATTTAGAGGATTATAAATTCAAAATATTAATTTGGGATTAAAAAAGTAGTGATTTTAGGAGATAATAATTAAATTAGTAATGATAATATTAAAACAATTTAAATTTGTAGTGATTTATGAGATTATAAAATCAAAATATTAACGTGAGATTAAAAAGTATTGATTTTAGGAGATAATATTTAAGTAACGATAATATAAAAACTGAAATAATGGATAAACACATTAATTAAGTAAGGCAGATATTATAATTTGGGAATGATAAATGTCATACAATAATATTATGTACTGTAATTTAATAGATTTTATTCCATTTTTCTTCTGTTCCCTAACTTTAGTGATACAAGTAGTATCTTGTTTCTTATGGTCAGAGGTCAATATAAAAATTATTCTCCAGTGGTCCTGGTGCTGGACAATAACAAGACTACGGTCTCCTTTTTGCCACCATTAATTTTGACATGATTTTTCGATTCACAGTTCTGAACAGCCCAAAATTTAAGGATATGGTCATGGAAAGAAATATTGTTAATTTCGGTGTTATCTGCTGGAATATGGTTCGTGCAGGTATGCGCCATAAATACGTGTACATTTTACGCTACATTATTAAAACGCAGTGCAATAAAATATCTTTATATTAGTTCTTATAGTTAGAAATTCTCTTCAAATCTAAATGTAATAAACTTAAGTTTTATAAACAATTTTTAATTGAATTAACAAGTTAGTTGATTGTTTTATAAATAATTTAGTATAAATTTAATGGTTGAGCATCTAATACCAAGTTATAATATTGATATTTGTACAATTATAGATTAAACATCAAAGAATTTTTTAGGTACACTAAATTTAGAATATTGATATGTAAGAGTATCATGTTAGAGTGTACAAGTATCAACACACGATTCGCTATGTCAACGAGAGGATCTGATAACTTTGGTTAATTTCATTTTACTAATAATACTGATCAAGTAATTAGTTTTCACAAAATGTAGTAACCCTGTCCTCCTTCCTAACTTAAGTTAGAGTAGATATATGATTTCTATAGAACAAAAATGTTGAGGTGATGATATATACAGAGATTAATAATATATTCACTTATAAATTGAGAATTTGTTCCGAATTTTAATGTTTCATAATAAGAGTCCGTTTGTAAGATTAATTAGTGTACCACGTTGTCATGACAATTATGATATTTACTTTAAAGAAAATATAACGAAAATATTATTAAAAAAGAATAACATAAAAACTCATATAATTTTTAAAAGAATAAGAAATTTTCAAATATTATTGGTCTTGAAAATTCCCAAATACAAATATAGAATTCATGGCATACACAAGAAACATACGTCTCATTATGTTCGACAATCTTTTAAAGTTGATCTGTTTGAAAAATATCTGACTTTTGACTCTCATTTTAAAAAATTGGACCACGCTATGTTCTCCTCAAACCAGTTTTATTATATTGTAATTAATTGTAAAATGCCTGGGATTTTTATTTTTATTTTACATAGGAGTATTGTTTCAATTACAATTAATTCCTAGCTATATATCTTTTCTTAATCTGTATTCAGAGTCTAAACTATTTCGACGAGTTAATTCTACGAATGCAATCCATATTTCCTGTGTAGCTTAGGTATTTCACGCACTTTGTGTCATATCAACTTGACTCCAAAAATATAAATTTATTTCCAAGTTTCTTTTTGACCTACATAAAAAACAATGACTTAAAATAATATGATAATAATCTAATCTACAAATTAATGATGGGAAACCTATATCATGTACATGTACATGATTTTGGTTTCCATTCTTAGCGATTAAAATCCTGATTTTCTACTTGTTTCACCAAAAGTAACAGTTATAACACCCTAGTTCCATCAATCCGTATCCTCTCTATTTCAATTTAAAATAAAAAGCCTTCATTTAAAGGTTTAAATTTAAAATTATTGAATTTAAGGCCTAGAAGTTGTCACCTCATTTAAAAACCGCCAACTTAACTCTAACCACCTCATTAAAAAGCTACTAACCTAACTCTAGCAATTAATTTAATATAACACTAATATATTATTATTACTATTATTATTATGAGCACTTTGTTATGTCCCTAATTGGTTTTTTAATAATTATTTTATTATTATTTTTTTTTATTATGTTTTTAATTTCTCCTTTTTTTGGTGCGAAAGTTTTGTACTACCTATTTTGTCTAAATATTTATTGAGTGGAGCTTTATGATAAACACTTTATCATGTTAAGGTTATGAAAGACAAAAAAAGAATAAGAATAAAATAGAAATTATAACCTGTAATTTACTCAAAATTTTTTACTTGAGTACGTGTAATCCTAATTTACACATGGCAACCTACAATTTTGAGTTAAAATACATATATAAAATAATATTAAAATTTTTTTTTATTACGTTCATTAATTAAATGACTGGTAAAAACTAATTTTCTTTCAAGTTATTTCATGTTAGGTTTGTAATATTCGTATACACAATCAAAGTAGCGGAAGCATGGTAAAAAACAGATTTTAAAATTTTACAAATCATATACCTAAATCATCCTTTATGCACAACTATTAATTAAATAAAAGAGATGAAGAATCAAATCCATATCCTTGAAAATTCGAGCTTACTCAGGTACAAGTTCAACTCCTAATCCTTCGTGTTTTCCTTAAATACGCGATATTGATTCCTTCCTTTGATCAGCGTTAGTCACCCAAGCGTTTGGCCTCTAGAGGTGATCTACCAAAGAAGAACAAAAACTCAAAAGGAAGAGTGTTTGGTTAAACCCTAAATTTCTTATCTCAAATAGAAAAAGGTGTACTCTTCCAACTCGTGGAATAAAATGCATAACTTATGCCACCCTCTCTCCATAAAAAAACTTTCTTATTTATAGATGTAGGGAACTCTCCTAAACCATTTAGAATAGGGTTTTGATTTAATTAATTAAACTGCTTTAATTAATTAAGCTTCCTAATCTTATTAGGAATAATTAATTAAACCTTTTAATTAATTAACCTCCTAATTATATTAGGAATATGTGAGAGTACTTATATTAATTAATTGTCAAACCCCTTTAGGAATTAACTTAATAATAATAATAATAATAATAATAATAATAATAATAAGACTCCTCTTATTAATTTATATTTAATATTTCTAAAATATTAAATAATAAATATTAAGCTATTTAATTTATTCTATTACAATAGATTAAATTAAATACACATAACTTATTATTACGATTATGTCATTTACTTCATAAATAAATATAATTCCTTTTATGGTGTGACCCTTTAGGTTCTCCATATTAAACCGGTTGTGAATAAATCAATTAAAACCATTCTAATCTTATTTAAATAAATAACATTTATTCTATAATAATGATAAGTCTTCTTAGCGATCAACGAATTTCCAGATAATATAGATTTCAATATTAATCATAAAATAATATTTGAGTAAATAGTTATCGTACAATTCAATACTTCCACTATATAAATATCCCAATTAAATATAAGACATGAAATTACTATCCAGTCTTAATTTATTTAATTATATGTATTTCGATTCTCAAATGCATAACTCCGAATATAATAAATGCAAATTAGAAACTCTTTCTTAATTTCATTCCATATTGGCCAAGGATTTCTGGATTGTCATTTATCGAATCACATATGACATATCTCTTCTTTTGTCTTCTTTTACTAGAAGCGACAGATTCTTTATTGATCATTCATTATCTCCATATATAACTTATTACATTCAAACATACCCTTTGATATACTCTAAGGGTCTTAAGAAATAAGTCAAAGTATAATTCATTATACACAAGATACTATGATGATTTCAAGTCTAAGTATCACTTGTACTACTATCACTACAGAAATTCATATTGACACGTAAGTAAAACTCTATTAGGTATTCCTTAGCGAGCCACGTTCAGAGAACTTATTCTCCGATAAGCACCTACATACTTACTTTAGTGTCTCTACACAAATGATCATGAGATCAATCATACTCATCTAATGAGCAAGCAACATATGTATCAATCTATCTGGATTCACTAATTCCCTTTATAGTAATTCATCGATTGCGAACATTTTAGTTTTTAAGCTATCTAAGAATTTAGATCTCATTAGCATGGTATCAATTCTAAAAATTTTGCTTAAAACTATGGGTTTATCACATATTATTAAAACAACATCATATAGATAATTAAATGCCTTTAGTAAATAAATACTTTTATTAATGAATGAATAAAATTATTTACAAAGTATATGTTTTATCATCATACATGATTGACTTACATGCATACTACTTTCATTTCATACATATTAAGATTTGTTAAAGAAATATTTTTAAAATCCATGTAATTTTTTAATAGAATTACCGGCATTTAAAGAAATGTAAATTTATGTAGCATAATTTTTTGTGTCCTTCATAACCTTAAAATGATAAAGTGCTCATCACAAAGATCCACTCAATAAATATTTAGACAAAATAGGTATATAACTTTCGCATTAAAAAAGAAGAAGAAAAAAACAGAATACAAAATAATAATAATAATAATAATAATAATAACAATAATAATAATAATAATAATAATTAAAATGAGGGACATAACAAAGTGCTCATAATAATAATAATAATAATAATAATAATAATAATAATAATAATAATAATAATAATAATAATAATAATAATAATAATATATTATTATCGTTATATTAAATTAATGATTAGAGTTAGGTTAGTGAATTTTAAATGAGGTGGTTAAAGTTAGGTTAGTAGCTTTTAAATGAGTTGGCAGCTTCTAGGTCTTAGATCCAATTTTAAATCTGAACCTTTAAATGTAGACTCTCTATTTCATATTTAAATGAAGAGGATCTTGATCCCAATTCCACAACATAATATGTAGGATACTTGGAGGTATATACAAGTACTCAAGCTGCTATCATTAATCATTTCAGTCATAATCTTTTGGGTGGGCATGTGGTGAGTTAAGTTAATCCAAAAAAAATATTATTAAGACAACACATATGCTATGTTTGTTTGTAAATATTACACTTGGGATAGAACTGTTAATTGTTTATTTTTAAATTTGGGCTTGGGACTATTAGTCCTCTGATTATAAAATAGCTTAATATATGAGATTATTTAATACATTGTTCTACTTGATATTGTAATCCCTACCATTTTGGATTAAAAAATGCTAGACAAAATTAACCTCAATCTTTTTCTAAAATGACTATAATATCCTGTTCTTGCGCTATATCTATAAATACCATAAAATTTGGTATTATTACTTGATAACGCAAAAGATTTTCGTTATTGTTGTAAAAGATTTTGAAAATTATATTTGTTCTATATATATATATATATATATATATATATATATATATATATATATATATATATATATATATATATATATATATAGTCCATTTCTTAAGCTCACCCTTATTGAACTCACCCCGAGCTCACCCTACCTTTTTTTTTTATAAAAAAAAGCATAACTAATAAAAAATGTATAATAATTTTTGGAATTGAAAGTTTTTTTAAAAAAAGTGTTTTGGGTGTGATTTAGGTACATATAACAAAACAGTGTTATACAGTCTGTACAACACTGTTTTGTTATATGTACCCAAATCACACCCAAAACACTTTTTTTAAAAAAAATTTCAATTCCAAAAATTATTATACATTTTTTATTAGTTATATTTTTTTTAAAAAAAAAGGCAGGGTGAGCTCGGGGTGAGCTCAATAAGGGTGAGCTTAAGATCATTGCTATATATATATATATATATATATATATATATATATATATATATATATATATATATACAGTCCGTTTCTGGCGCATACCCTGCTCACCATCTTTAGCGACGAACCGGACGACGATTTGGTCCGTCACTATTGAACAGATAAACTGTTTATATGTTTTGGCGACAGTTCGATGTGTCGCTAAAAGCTAAGACGACGATTCTCTGATATACGCGACGGACCGAACCGTCGCCCAGTTTGTCGTTAAAGGTAATGATTTAGGCATGTTAAATAAAGAGGCATGCACTTTAATACTCTCCATATATATAGTAATAATTTTATATAACTTAAATTATAACGATAACTTAAATTTAAATTTATATATATATATATATATATATATATATATATATATATATATATATATATATATATATATATATATATATATATATATATGAAAATTGAAAAATAAGGATAGACAGATTTTTCAAAATGCGATTCTTAAAAAAATGATATGAATATCTAATTTATTTTAAAATAAATTTCAAGAAAACAATTCAAGACTATGACAAATGTAAAACTTAAACAATACTCATCATGTCCCATAATATAAGACGTTTTAGAGAAGTTTTTTTGTCCCTTAATATATGACGTTTTAGAATTCCAAGCAAGCATTAATTGTTTAGTTTTCAATATTATTCCAAGTAATAAATATAACTTTGGTTCTCTCACTATTTGTTGCCCAATAAATAACAATATCTCTTTTCAATACAAGGACAATATAGACATTTGATATTATATTTAATTCTATACAATCATTTTTTTAATACTTGTGCACAACTCTAAAAAGTCTTATATTAAAGGACGGATGGAGTAGTACTTTCATTAATTTAAATTACGTGTGAACTACATAAATTGTTTCGATAAAATTATAACTTTATTTAAAGTTAAATTATATAATTAGGATCGGAGAACATTTGATTGAATATTATAACCACTTATTTAAAAGTTTCGAATTAATTGGTCATTATTTTTTGATGTATAAACAAGTTTAAATTATTGTTTCAAATATATTATTATTGATAAGGATATAATAGTCTAAATGGTATTTTTTTTATCCAATCTTTTAATTAATTCTAGAAAAAACAAACATAACATTAGATTATTTTAAGTTATCCTATGAATAAAATAATAAAAAATAAACATGTGACTAGGACTATTTAATCCTAGTATTAATAGTCTTAAAATTATAATCTCAAAATTATAATTCTTACAAACAAGCATATAAAATTTTATTATGGTATAATTTGATTCGAACTCGAGAGCAAACTCTCGAAATCTCAGATCAACTTTTCCGCTGACGAGAATTAGAGGAATTTGTAAATCAAGATGTTATCATTAATTCCTATACTCAAGGTGATATGCTATCATTAAATGAAATATTTAATTTATGTACTTAAGATGCTATTATTAATACCTTTAGTCGTGAGGTAAATGTTGTTACAACAGTACTTCACAGTAAAAAGGGGGTTCAAAGGTCTGTTAGAATATTACATATTTAGTCCAAAAATCAAATATTCATACAACCACGAAGAAACTTCGGGGAAATGTATTTGATACATACTATAAAAATTATTTAATCCACCCTTAGCCACCTTAGACCTCACAGCTCACCTATTATATAATTCAAATATCAGTTTTCCACTTAATATATAGTCTCGTAGCAACAAAAAATTGTAATCAAAGGCAACCTTAATTACAACAAAAAATATATGGAGGGTACTTCTAATGAAAAAAACATGGAAGATAACAAGGACGACAAGGTGCAAGGCAAGGGAGAAGTAAAATACCGGGGAGTCCGAAAGCGGCCGTGGGGAAAGTTTGCGGCGGAGATACGGGACCCGTCTCGGAATGGGCAACGTTTGTGGCTTGGAACATTTGGAACGGCAGAGGCGGCGGCTAGGGCTTATGATAAAGCTGCATTTAAGTTAAGGGGCTATCTTGCTATCCTAAATTTCCCCAATGAATATTTTTCTCAACTTTCTAATATTCCCCCATCATCATCATCATATTCATCTTTAGCTAGTAATGATGAGAGTTCAACATCAACTGGAAAAGAAGTGATTGAGTTTGAGTATTTGGATGATAGTGTCTTGGAGGAGCTTCTTGAATCAGAACCAGAAAATAAGAAACCAAACAAAGATTGAGTATTTTAAATGCAGCTTTATTTTTAATTATATTTTTTTGATCCCTTGTATCCCATTTTTTCCCCGAGTGTTTTTTTTAAAAAAAATTTATTTGTTTTTAACTTCTTTTAATTCTTGCTGGATTTGAAGAGAAACGTGTATTAACTTGAGTTCTCTTCGCTCCATTTTCCTAAATTTCCTTCCAATCTTGGGTGGAATTAAGTGGTCTAGTTATATAATACGTACTCCTGTAAGTAACAGTTGTTATTACTTAATCGGTTGTTTGATGAATGTTAGGAGAAATATTGTAGAGAACTCTTCTTTTCTTCTTTTTGTAATCAGCAAATTGTGAGAACTCTTCTAATGGCGGTCCATATATATATATATATATATTATTGAAAGAGAAAAGTAATCA